>JAJJWW010015339.1:0-140406 GCA_023531295.1 Papaver armeniacum
AAATTGATACAAGCAATTACCTATTTCATCATGACAAATCTCCAGCAAAGGGTACTCTATACCGAGTGTCTCGTCGCATGTCAAGTTCCCACGAGGCTGAGGGTGTAGCATGATCCAACCCTCAGAAGCAACACTGCTTGGAGGGATAGGAGACTCACGCTCGCTTGGCAGATATTACCAACTGGGAGGCTGCGACCAACGATGCAGATTGGCCGACCCATCCTACATTCGTGAATATTTGGAATGGTCACATCCACTTGTCAGGCTGCCCTGAAGATGTCCAAGTTCCACCTGCAAAACCCTCCCATTCCAACTCCTACTAGCAGCACCACACCTAACACGAGCCAGCTTAACTGGCACTCAGTTGGATCACCGGGTGAAGTATCAGAAGTACTTGCGTTTAATGTGCACATAACTTTATATTAGCATATATATATACTAATTATGTGTCAGTATGCTCTTGAAACTAGCAGTGAAGCATTTATTGGAAGGTTGAAGAAGATGTCTAGGTTGCAAGTACTAGGGAGGGAGAGGCTGCCATCCATGCAAGAGAATGGCGAAGTTGTTGGAAAAGCTTGATAAAATTGGAAGAAAGCAGCAGGTGAGTGCAAGAGGATTTGTCTGGGAAGCGAGGAAAAGTGCGCCCAAAAGAAGCAAAAAGGACCTGAGTGATTAGCTCTTGACTTGTTGTTTCTTTCCATTGGGATGGTAGGTTATTTACGCTTTGGCAGTCCAATTTCTAACTTGTTATCGTTTGAAATTCATGGTTTACTCTTTTTAGCAGTTTGGTATGTTCTTTTGGTATATGATTCGGGGTTATGAACATTTAAGCACGATCTTGTTTGTTTTTGTTACGTTCCAGTACATGCTTAAATTTAAATTTGCAGTGGGAATTGTTATATTCTGGAGTGCTATATTCACAGAGACTTTTGCGGCATGGATATGTTGTTACTAGGATTTGCCGTGGACAGCTCCAGGCATGAAATATTATGTCAATTATATGTTGGTCCATCTGGTACTCGGCGCAGCAAATTGTTCTACAAAACCGTCATTCCGGGTATTTGCCATACTAAAGTTCCATGTTCGCACAGATGGGAGGTAGGCACCCGCTATGCATGAGAGTATTATCTAGAATTCATGCATAGGCCACAAATCTGCAGTGGATGCTGCTTATCTACCCTTGCGCTCTTGAAGACTGCATTTTTAAATAAATTCATTATGGTTACAAAGCTGCACTCTAATCTGATTGATTATATGCCGAACTCTGCCGTGATAGTTCTTCCTGAGCGCTCTCTTAATTCATTCTAAGTAATCTATTACATTGGATTGAAAATTAAACTAAAAAGTATAAAAGCGACATGAAATGGATCAAATTTAATTATAAAGGATCTCATAATCTATTTCATTCCTTTTCAACAATTACGTGAGCCTTTGAATGTTTCGCGTATATCTTGAAGACATCGTCAGGAATTCTGGGTGTCGAGGGAAATCTTAATAGGTTCATCTTCCTTTGACATATTCCTTTCCCCTTCATATAACACCCATCACACCCATCGATAGGCTTGCATTGGCCCTTGTGGTTTTCTCTTGACTTTGCAAGTTCAACGACTTTGTCAAACCATTGAGAATTCATCGCACTTTGGAGTAATTCAAACACCTTAGAAACATTCTTCCCATTTTCAAGCATCACTCGGGCTTTTGCAATCCAAAACCCAGCATGTCCCCATTACGAGCTTTCTACACTTTTGAACAAATAAAAGGGCAGGCCATGGCTATCGTAGACGCGCGGCTTGAAAATTGTCTGTACGACGCTGAATGATGACTGGCGCAAGAGAGAGAACATATTGTAGCTATGCGGTCATAGTAGTGAATATTTTGTAGTGTCCACTTATATTGTTTAGAAATGTTTGGAATCTACTTACTTTGAAAATAGAGGTTGATGATGAATTACCCAAAGATTGGTTAGCTCCTCTTTGTTTCACCAATGATGATTACGTGAAAGAGAAGAATATATATTAGTTAAAGCTCCTCTTGTTCATGCTGGTTGCTAGGCCATCCTCGTTCTAGCATATTTTGCATGGATTGTTATTCCTCTACTAAAGCGCGGTCGTCAAAGATTCCTAATTGTTGGAGTCGCGCGACATGATAGCCACGATTTCCATCTCCATCGACATCTGTCCGTATACACTGATAAACTCACGAAGATAGCCCTCTGTAGTTGGTCCATGTAGGGCTCTATCTTCGTATGGTAAAGTGTCTATGAGTCCTACCTGGAAGACTGCGAATCTTTATACATCGTCATATTACCAACTTTTTAGCTTAATTATATCCAAACCATCCTCTCGCAATCGATCTCTGCCTCCCAGTCCACCGTGTGTCTGACGGATTGGTTGTACTTCCTTGGCCTACCCCTAACCCTTTTCTTTGGAACCTCCGTATGACATGGACTCACGGGTGTGGCTTGGAATGCCGACCTTGTTGTTCTCGGGAGCTCAAGGTTGGTACCTTCGAGGCCTACGCCTTTCTTCGGTACCTCGATACATCGACTATTGGTGTGGCCTTCTGAATGCTCACTCTGGGCTTGTTCTTGGCGTTCCAACATTGGTACACTTTGGCGGCCTTACCCCTTTCTTTGGAACCTCCGATATATCGACTCATTGCGTATTGGCTTCGGAATTCTCAAATTATTGTTTCTTGGTAGTCACGCGTTGTTACCTGTGCATGACCACTGCCTCTCTTGGAACCTCCGTCTGCATCGACTATGGGGTGGCTGCGAATGCCTCAACTTGTTGTTAGCACCGGGTGTCTGACGTTGGTACCTTTGGCGGCCTACCCACTTTTCTTTGGAACCTCAGTCACATCGACTTCATGGGGGTGGCCGGGCTTAATGCTCAACTTGTTGTTCTTTGCAAGCTTGGCAGTTGGTACCTTCGGTGGCCTCCCCTTTCTTTTGAACCTCTCGAGCCCATGGTTTTTGTGTGAATACTGCGAAGCCGTAAACATTTGTTGACTTGTTCAACGGTGCCTTCTCAGGTCTACCCCTTTTTGACTGGAACCGGCGCTTCCGCGAACCGGAGTTCCGAAAATCTCACCTTGCGGATAGATCTCGTGTCTTGGTGGCTGCGAGTTCTTCTTCACAGAAGTAGATCATTTCTTTGAATTCTTTCTCCTTTGCTGACTCTCCTTGGAAACTTTGGTTTGTGGATCTACTCGTTCGGATCTCCCCTTCACGCGCTCTTCACTTGGGTTTTGGTCCATGGGCTGAGTCATTAGCCTTAGTTGGCTCAACAATACTTGCCTGGGCTTAGCCGAGGCCGCTTACGTGAGTAAGCTTATCAGAGACTCCCTTGGCTTCATTTATATCCCACTGAGTGATTGTCCGGAGCTTCGTGGGGGAGGGTCAAAAGATAGTTGCCTCAAAAATGGGATCAACAACCTCAATAGGTATAACTTCTTTGGACTTCACAAGCACACGACGACACGGAAGACCCAACGAAGACATGTGGGACAAATACACACATCACACGGTTTTCCATAATTTTTCTCATATGCCATTTCTCTGTCATCATGTTTTATTGCCCAATGAGAGACGTTGAACTCTATTCCTTGGAGCAACTTGGTATTTCAAGAAGCCTGAGTCATCCTTTCCATCGAGCTTTCCGGCGCTTCCTAAGTCGATCCGATCGATATCGGCCTTAAAGCATTGGGTCCATTGCCTCGGTGGCCGTAACCACGCTTGCCTTGCCCGGGCCGGATGAGATGTTTAAATCTACCATGAGCGATTCCGCATTTTGCACTGAGTCTCTTCGGGGCTTTGAGAAGTGCCTATGCGGCTTGTCCATGCACGCACAAATTTTTCCTCGTACTCTATCCAACAATTTATCCAAGCGACATGAGGCTAGTGGCTAGGATACACTCAAATTTATATTTAGCACTCAAACATGTTCATTCTTTTTCATATATATCCTCAGAGCAAGAAGAGACCAATAAAACTTCTATCCCGATCCTTTAGAAATTCCAACCACTTTTTATGCATTTTCCACCGATGTTCTTTGTCCACTCGCTCTCTTAATCTTTCCTCTTCATCTTCTTCTTCTTGGTGTCGTTTCTTCTTGCGAACATCTTCCTCTAGTTGAGCAATCCATTTCCTACTTAATATCCGCCTTTATGAGGGTTCAAATAAAGTCATGACAATGTTTTGTCACATTTTGCACCTATATGATAATGCATGTCGTGCAAATTCTCAGGCATCGGAAATACATCGAGATATAGACACTATTGGTGCGTCATCTTGACTCGCCATTCGATGACCCCTGGAATTGATTTTCCGGAACAATAATTTCTAGTGTCGTGAATGCCCAATGAATAATTGTAATCCCTCTCGCTTTCCATCAAAACACCAATGCCATATGAATGTTACTCGTCGTAGCTGCTCACCCCGATGTTGACATTAACAAATCTGCAGGCATGTTATATTCTGCTTGTCTCGTAGGCGCAATCCATCACAAGAACACCACAACATGTAACGAGCCCAATTCGTAAGAAAGCCAAAGGATGCTGCAGCTGAATATTTGAAGGGGCTTTTCGATGGGGTCCTCTTTTAATGATACGCGTGTAGTTGTGATCCCAAGACTATCTTCTCCAAGTCCCGCCTAGCGCTCCTCCCCTTCCCCATTCCACCCTTCTAACGGGTTGCTTGGGGCGCTATAAATTGTACTCAGAGAAGAAACGTCTACGATCATCCTTTTCCTCGAAGGTTCGAGAATCACTCTTGGTTTGATACATGCTTTGGTCATTATCTTCATCCTCAGATTCATCGAGGTTTTAGCTTCGCAACTATGCGCGTGAGCCCTTAAAATCTTTCTGGATCAGAGACTGGTTATGTTGGCCAAACCACACCGCATAATCCTATCTATCTGCTTTGTCTCTTAAATAGAATACTGAGCTTATAGGGGAAAATTATCCTGCCAGTATGAGTTTTGCATACCTCGTTAGTCTTTTTTTCACATATACATAACCCTTTATCTTATGGCTGTTCTCTCGCCCTCGGATTCAGCTCACTTCTCTCGCATAAGCCATCTCAAAACGCCTATTTGAACTCTTGGGTATTCCTCACTCAGCAGCACACTTGCTTTTTAAGAGGCGATCTGCTTTTGCTCCAAAGCAATTGCTTCGGTACCGGAGAGTTTTAATTCTAATCAGGGACAAAAATGGAAGATTATAAGGTTCATTACAAGCAAATCACCACATAACGTTCTAAAAACTTGAGTGCGAAAGTATTGTTTGGCAACATGCCGGAAGACATCTTATAGTATCTTGGACGTATCCTGCAGTACCAAGCGGTTTGGAATTCTTGGATCGATGTATGTCCCAACCTAAGGAGACAAAATGAAAAGAAAATTGAATTAAGTTCAAAAAAAAAAACCATGCACGGTACCATTTCCTAAGGTGCTCACCAGATAGTCAGGCATCGAATAATAATGTTCCAGGCATTTTAGAAATACACTTGAAATGAGGGGACAGGTGCTACACCAGCTCACGAGCGATTGTATGTTCCTGAACACAATTAGCCGAAGAGTCAATCAGCCTGTATCCTCGAGTAAACAAGGTACAGCTGCGGCAAGAGGAGCCAGGCATTCTCGTATGATGAGTTTCTTGGAGCCAACTAACTACCGCTTGGCGTAAATTTTAAAAGTATGCTCTGGAACAACCACAGACGCTGCCTGATGTTTTATGCAGCATGTCGTGATTGGAGTTCAAAAATCTTAAATTCCGAATGCTTTTTCAGTGAATTTGCATAGATGGTCGTTAGGATTGAACCATCACGTGTATTGAATATTCCATGGAATATTCAGTTGGTAGGTAAAAAGCATAGCTGCACACCTTGGCGTGCTTAGTTGGTTTGAAGACCATGCCTAGGAAAAGTTTTTAAAACGGGGATTATCTTTGTTCACAGCCTGGAAAAGAGTATGAATACCACGCCGGTAGCATTAGTTCCGGCCGTATCCATGCTATGAACGAGCATGCCGCACTTTCAAGTCTAAGCTTGCGAGAAAAATGGCGGTTTTCAAAGAGAAAAATTTATTTTTCGAACTCCTTAGCGTAAGCATTACTTTGTGTGCTGCGATTGCTCAGTATGTCGAACATGTTTACTTTCTTGGGCTGGTTCTTCATAAAACACTTCATGGTCACCACAACCATGATCCAAGGGGGCTTGGATCATCATATAACTCCAATTGTGAGTTGTTTATCATACACCGAAGATCGAAGATATGATTGTTGTTGTAGCTGGTAGCTTAAGATTCTTAGCCGCACCCTCTCATCACAATCATCTTCCATTTCCAAAAAAAAAAATTCCACTTAAATTTTTCTCTCCCTTCTACTCCTCTCTCACACAAATTAAAAATAAAACACACACTAATCTATCCCCCAAATACTTCAGATTTTCCTAATTCTTACTACTACCAAACCCGATTGGTGAGAGGCCAGAATTAGAATTAGCTTAAAGAGTGTCAATTTGATTGATGACAAATGACCGACCAATGCGGCTAGTCCAAATATAGATATTTACATGGATACTTACTGAACCTAAGATCAATGACTTTTTTTGATGTAAAAGGATTTATATTAATTTAATAATTGATTAATATTTATTAAATATATGATTTTGTATCATCCCAAAAATATATGTTACCCAACTGATAATTTAATAATTGATTAATATTTATTGTTGATAAATTAAAGTATATTTCAGTGATACGGTATAACATAAAATATAGTTTGAAAATAAAAAATAATTATCTTTAAAG
Organism: Papaver armeniacum; assembly: GCA_023531295.1. Classification (NCBI taxonomy): domain Eukaryota; kingdom Viridiplantae; phylum Streptophyta; class Magnoliopsida; order Ranunculales; family Papaveraceae; genus Papaver; species Papaver armeniacum. The sequence continues at coordinate 6,810 of JAJJWW010015339.1, forward strand.
AATTAAATATAACGAATAAAAATTTGTGATATGTAGATTCAAGGATAATTTTTGTCAGTTATAAAAAAAGATGGGATATAATTGGAAAATAAAATATGAAATTAGAGTGAACTATAGCATTTTCTTTCGAAGCTTTTAAAAGAATGATTAATTGGGGGATAGAAAAACTAATTGGGGGATATTTTCTTGTAGCTACACCGCATGGATTTTCAATGCGGTAGTCCATCGACCATCTTAGGTTTTCATTGAAAACTATGCCGGCACATATCCCCCAATTAGTTTTTCTATCTCCCAATTAATCATTCTTTTAAAAGCTGCTTCTCCCCCATTTTTTAAAATTGATAGATTTTGGAAGTGTTTTGCATAAAAAACACTTCATGAAATCTTTACCAAACACTAGGATGAAAAAATATTGTTATAAATATGTTTTCAAAGTACTTTTTCTTTGAAAGAAAATAAGCAGTACTAAACTTAGTTAGATTGGCTAACAATTATATTAGTGGACCATAGTGACGGTGGTATTGGTGCGCAGTGAGTAATTTCGTATCATTTCACGTATTTCTTGATAAACGGTTTAATGTTATTTTTGTTCAATGTTGATGGGTAACAGAGTTTATTGTTAATAGAGCGTATTGTTATTAGGTTAAGTACTTAACGATTTGACTTACTAACTAATCATGGTTTTATTATTTTTATGCAACGAATAACCTCACATTTGTAAGTGTAATGTCGTAGAATGTAATGGCGCGACCCTCTAACATTATGGGGTTAATTTTCAATGGTCACCGCTGCGATCATCCAGTAGCGTCTTCTCATCAGGTCACCCATCCCAGGATTACTCAATACCGAGCATGCTTAACTGTAGAGATTTTTCGCCAACTATGAAGCCAATTATGCTGAAAAGGTCTTGGTGTTAGTAAAGGACAAACCATTACCTATTTTCCATTTGATGAATTCTACCTGCCGAGTCGGAGTACTATAATACCACCAACTTAAGTTGGAGCCATCCTCGGCTCCGGAATATGTTCAATCCTAGACTCTGGCATTTTTTTCTCACTCATGAGACCCTTTCCCGACACAATCCGTCAAGCATACTCTTTCACTATCAACAGGTAACCCGTGGTCGACTCTAATACCCTTTGTAAGGACCTGATCCTCCGCCAATACTGTCCCCACTTAGTCACTGCGGTTATCCAACAGTGTGGGATATTCAACTGACACTTATGCGGTCATCCATCAACAGTTCTATGGTAGGTAGCCCATCCCTAGATTACTCTCGCCCGAGAACACATAAATACAATGCTTTTTACCAACTATGGATCCAACTATGTTGAAAAGGCCACAATGTTACGAAAGGACAAGCCATTACCTATATTCCATTCGGTGAACTCTTCCTGCCGAATTGAATTACGTACATAATATATCAAGGAATTTTGAAAAACTAGACGTATGTGAGTAAAATGGTCGCCATCAAAATGGCTTAACATTTTAAAATATAATAGCTTAAGTGAATGAATTAGCTTTTCATTATGTCATTGAAATACTAAGAACATACAATACGATATGTACTTGTTGAGTCAATTATGAGTTTTACTCTTTTTCGAGCTATTTTTAAAGGAGAAAAAAACAACAAGGATCAAGAACATTATTAGTATTTACACAATTATTCTTGAGACGGATGAGTTGAGTCTTTGTACTTTTGTTCTGACTTACATAGTTTAATGTTTTGGTTCCGCTCGGTTGGAGTATGTGGCGCGATAAACCATATATATATATAGCTAGGTATAATCCCCGATGGAATAGAGAGGATACATGTGGAGCTTAATAAGCTTGGGAATCTCCATACATAGCACCGAGGGTAAAAACCCCACACCTCTTATCCCATACATCTCCATACAGGTGGTCAAGTGGGGTTCCAGGTTATGTGGTCGGGCCCTGAGTAGTGTCTGATGGTCCGTTAAGATCCTAACAATTGGTATCAGAGCCCATGGTTGGGGCTACTATCCGAGCGTAGAAGTGGTTGTGGATGCCACCTGGTTTATGGCGCAAGTGAAATTAGACTCAAGGTGGAGCAAGCAAGGCCTAAAGTTGAACTGGCGCTCAAGGTGGAGTTAGTGTCTCACCCATTGACTCAGGTGGAGAAGGGTTCTAGATCGGCAAGGCAATGCTCAAGGTTGAACTGGCGCTGAAGGTGAGTTAGTGTCACACACATTAACTCTCAAGTGGAGTAGGGTTCTGGGTGGGCAAGACAAGGCTCAAGGTGTAGTTAGTTCTTTCCTTCTCATTAACTCAAGGATGAGTAAGATTCCAGGGCGCATAGTGACAATAATCATGATCGATGGGTAGCATATACAGATGGTAATCATATGGTGGAGTCTGATTGGACTGGTGAAGTGGTTTAATCTCGCCAAGGTGGAGATTGTTGGAGTATGTGGCGCGATAAAACACATGTGTATAGCTAGGGATAATCCCACATGGAAGAAAGATGAGTACATGCAAGGCTAAATAAGCTTGGGCATCTCTTTAGGTATCACCGAGGCCTTTTAGATTAAAACCACACACCTCTTATCCCAAGGTGGTCAAGTAGGGATAGCATCGGTGCTATGTGGTCGGTCCCATAGTAGGTTCCTATGGTACATGAAGATCCTAACATCCTTCACTAAACTAAGAAAGATGCAGAAAAGTAATACCCTTTCAGAGGATCGATAAGATATCTTGGTAAACTAAAAAACATATCAAATAATGCTTTTTTTAGGGGACAAAATATGTTAAAATTAATTCTGATATAATTTCATGGCAGGCTTGAGGATAAAAATCAAGAAAGGAGAGAGTATGGGAGAATGTCAAGTCAGAAAATGCTAGAAAAGATTTGTGGAGTGAATAATAAAAATATCTATCGAGTTTTTCATTACTTTTGTATCAATAAGAAGGGTAAACTTGATATTAATAAATATTATATTTAATATTCATATGACGGAAAATACACAACTAAATAAAAATTATGCTCGTGCCGTTACGACACGGGTTAAGCCCTAGTATTAATTATAAAACATAGTACAAAATGTTTATGAGCTCATTTTTATCAAAAACATTGGAAATAACACTATATTTTAAAATCTTATGTTGAATGTGGGAGAACCTGTGCCGAAGATGCTTTACTCGAGCTTTTTTTGCAATGTAGTTCGCCGCAGAGTTATCTTGTTTATATACTTTACTTGGTGTAGTAGAATAAAAATTGATTCTGCTGAAAATGGTAAACTGGGTGTTTCAATGAGAAACGAATCTAAACCCTAAAAAAATATATCGCACATGAGTACTTTAGATTCGAGAGATCAATGCAGTACAATTCAGCCTAAACCAAGAAATGGCCATTCCAGTCTTGCTTCGGTCACAAAATGAAGGAGAAGGGTTGATCTTAGGGAGGGAAGCAGAGAAGGTGTTGATATCAGAATGATGAACTCTGTAAGGTGTAATTGTTTATGACTTGTTTCAGAAAGTGGAACCTGCTTGCCAAATTGGAAGCTGTACATTCTCTGTATTATCTGAATACTTGCGATGATGATAACCGTTGTTGTTCAATAGATAAAATCTATTTATAGCAAGCCATAATAAACGCCCTGATCTCGCAGGAAGTGGGAGTAGTTGAGTAATGGAGAAGTGGGGACCGTGTAAAAATGGTGAGAACCATGTCCCTATTGTGAAGGGAAGACTGGTCGGTTTTACACCCACTACTTCTTTACTGCTAATAACTGTCCGCCTTTCCTGGCACTTTCTCATAATGCGCGTGTTTTATGCCACACGATGTAAACCGCCAGACAAATACCCTGATGAATATCCCCCAGTTTGTGACATGTTTGATGTCTTGATTATTTTTGTAGAGAATATGGAGCAAGTTACATGAAAAATGGAACAAGTCCTACACGAGAGTTGCTAAGTGGGTCTTGCTTGCAAGAACTAATTATTTTAACCAATCACGCACAAGCTAGGCGGCATATGGTCATAAGTGGCAAGTCAAGTCGTATGAATGATCCTTGCCGTAAGTTAGTACTCAAAAATAGCATTTTTGAAGCATAAAATAGCATATGATGCTTTTAGGTTAAACAAATAGTTAGATAATTAAAATATTTATGAAACCGATATTTATGAAATATCGTTCGTAAATGATGTTTGTAAAGTATCGTTGTTAAACAAGCATCTTAAACATAATCGATGTATGTAAAGCATCGTTGTTCACATCCTGCTCAAACTAGTCGCGGATTCCACAGTCTTATAAGGGAGTATGACCGGTTATCTTTGAGAGGTTTCCAGGATCTATTCAAGCAGGTAGGGAATGAGGTGATCGTCCCTCATAGGAGAGGGATGACCGGTTTCCATAATGGCATCTCATTGGCCCAAATTAAATCTAAGCCGGTCAAATTAGCTAGCCAAGTTGGATGGTTGAGATGATTTGCACAGTTTTCCATTATTGCTTAACCTAATTAAAACCCTTATGGCATGACTAGCCTACTTTGGGCGATGTTTCAGAGCAAAGCAGGTAGGATAGGAGCAATGTGGTTGGTCAAGGATATAGATGGGTCATCGGTCATTATAACGACACCTTATTGGTCGCCCAGAATTGAATCTAAGCCGGCCAATTACGACCGTGATTGTTTTAAGACTGCCATGGACAGTCTTGACCTAATTAAGACCCTTTTAAAGCCGCTCGACTAGCCTACTTCGTCTAGCTATTGTGGATGAAGTATGCAGGCAAGGAGAGATCTGATTGGCTGAAATAATGGAGGGTCCGTAGGTGAGTATCGTGGAGTTCGCTTGGTCGTGTCAGGAGGGAGCCAAGCTTGTCAAATCGACCGGCCAAGTCGTGTGGTTGCGATTCGTTTGCGATTGACTTGGACGTCCAAGGTCTATTTTCTTAAGAAATTAAACACGTCGACCGACCAACTTCCATCTTTAATTAAAAGTGTAGCTTGCATCTTTGGAGTAATTTGATTGGTCGATGGAAAATAGGGGCCGACGGACAACAACACGGGGCGGGGCCGACCAGCTATGGAGGGCGCCAGCTAGGGCAAACCGACCGGCCAAGTGGCATGGCCGCGTCCCTTTTGTTACTGCCCAATTTAGTCACGGTTCCCTTTTTCTTTTATTTTTCCAACTTTTGATAGGATTTTACTCATACCAGCTCCATGATGAGCCAGTTTTCTAGCTTTCCTAGGTTTAGTCTCAACCAATAGGGATCGAGATATTGTGCAGGTTCCGTTTAGGTCAAAAAACCCATTTTTTTTGCAAAACGACAAAGTTAGGTCAAAAAACTGAATTTTGTGAATTGACACAAAATTAATCAATTTTTTGGTGAATTTTGTACGTTGATACAAAATCACTAATTTTTATCTTGGACAACAGCGAAGCTTTGATCTCACCGGCGCAACTCACGCGCCTCTGGTTGAGTACCTTCATGCACATCTTAATTATGACACTTCGGGAAATTCATGCTACTCAGTTGAGAGTAAACATTAATTGTCATATCATGTCAGTTAAGAGTTCAGCTGGGAACATAGCATTTAATGGATAATGCAGGTGGGAGTTCAATAAAATTTACAGAATACCTGGGATTTTTGCAACCAACAATATTCTAAATTTTGTATACAAATATATACTGAATTGCTCAGTACGCATGTAAACAAACAGGCGTAGGCACTCATCATCTTTAAATCGCTATATTTCTTTGCAGAACAGAGGCCCATAAATATGGAATTTTACGGTTTTAACCTTGAACTAAAAACCACCATCAACACCCGGGCTTGCGGAAGTTTTTCCAGTATTGAGTTCACTTCTTGTATGGTGTTATCCGCGCTCCAAGGAGAATCTTTGCAAGACTTATTGATCGTCTCCGCCAGAGTTTTGCAGTATGTAACTATTGAGACCGTGGATAATATATTTTCATTTAACCAAGCATACGCCTTTAGCAAATCTTTTGATTCTGCATGAAAAGCTGATGAAGCCCACTCCGAACCAGCTTCAGTATACATAAATGTTTCGCTGTCCGCCGAATAAAGTAAAAAAGCGTATCCCATGGTTAAATCCTTTTTTTTGAAAATTTTGCATCAATAAAAAATTATCCAATCCGAAGATAGGTCAGACCATTTCTCTTTGGAGGCATTTCTTCTTTTTATCTTCATTGATTTTTGGATCCTTTAATTTCCTGTGTATTCTGGTTCAGAAATTTTTTGATTTGCTCCATGAGGTGAATCGGGTTCGGGTTTATTTTCTCAAAAACTACCGAACATATGTGCTTCCAAATGAAACAGGATATAGTATTTATTTTATCCAATATTTGAATGAAATCTTGGTCCATGATCCATTCCTTATCCAATTTTCAATGGAATCCAAAGTAATTTTAGTGTTCACCGCTTCTAGAGAAATACCAAACCAAATAGCTCTTGCGAAGGGACAAAAGCGAAAGAGATGTTGTTCTGATTATTGCTTTTGGAAATTACACATTGGTCACTCTGTGTTTATTTCTGCATTATGTGCTACGAGTCTTGAATTAGTTGGAAGAGCTTTTGGGGCTAATTTCCAGACGAATTGTTTGATCCTTGGAATTACTTGGATTTTCCATATTTTTTCCAGGGAAAGAAGATTAATGTATTGCTCTCTTGATCTTGGTGTATGAGAAAGCTATAAACATTTTTTTCCTAGAAGGTTCCTGGAGGATGATGTTGCCATCTGACTTTGTCTTGTTCTTGTGTTCTTGGAGTAATAGCTAGGATTTTCGCTTTTATTTCTGGATCAAAATGAGTATCAAGTTTTTCTTGAACCCTTGTATTTTCGGGAGTGACAACTCATTTACCCTTTGTGGAACCGGATCTTGAGTATTAATGGGCTTTTGAATGATATACGTATTTAGGAACCCATTTGTCTTCCCAAATTTTTGTGGAAGCTCCATTTTTAACTTGCCATATAAAATTACCTTTAATGAGACCTAAACCTTTGTTTATGCTTGTCCAAATCCAGGATAATTTGGAAAATCTAGAGAATTCCAAAGGATGCGAGTTTGGGAAATATTTAGCTTTGAGAAGTTGAACCCAAAGTTGATCCTCTGAGATGAGACGGCTTGCTAGTTTAGTAAGGAAAGCTATGTTAAATTGGTGTGGATTCTTGATTCCAATACCTCCTTGGGAAATATTCTTGCACATATTGGCCCAAGCCCTTATATATCCTCATTTGCTTTTGGGCTTATCTTTATTCCACCAAAAATCTCTTTGGATTTTGTCCATTTGATCTAGCGTTTCTTTAGGAAGAGCTATAACACTTGCATTTGGTAAGAAGGATAACCTTGTAGAATGGATTTTATTAGGACTGTTCTGCCAGCTTGAGAGAGTAGTTTCGATTTCCAGCCTTGAAGTGTGGCATAGTATTATTGTAACAGAGGTTCAAAATTTTCTTTTCTATTTTTATCGAAGAAAAGAGGAGTTTCTAGATATCTATCATTTTTTGTCATTAAGGGAACTTTTAGAATTCTCGCAATGATTTTCCCATGTTTGAAGAATTCTTGGTGAAGTAGATACACGATTTACGGAGGTTTACCATCGACTCGTAATCTCTCTAAATCTTGATAGGATGTCTAATGATTTTTGCCTCACCTAGATAAGCTTTTGTGAATAAAAAATAGTCATCTGCAAAGAAAAGGTGAGAGATGTTCGGTGCATCTTTATTTATTTTAAGTCCCGAAATTTTCTTTTCAGAAACTGCTTTTTCAAGAAGTCTATAAATAATATCCATGCAAATTATAAACAAGTATGGTGAAAGCGGGTCACCCTGTCTAAGTCATATGGATGTTTTAAATTTTGGACCCGGAGAACCATTTAGAAGGATAGAGAATGAGGTGGTTGATATGTCTTTGCATTATTAGATTTACCCATGCGTCACCAAAACCTAGTGCTGATAGAGCCGATTTGATGAAGTTCCACTCCACTCTGTCGAAGGCTTTAGAAAGATCCAACTTTAAGGCGAAGTTACCTTTTCTGGCTTTTGAGTTTTTCATTGAATGAATAAGCTCGTGAGCAATGATAATGTTGTCCGTGATTTGTCTCCCTAGCAAAAATGCGGATTGATTTGGGGAAATTATCTTGTTTAGGATTGGCTTTAGCCGGTTTGCTAGAATCTAAGATATTATTTTGTATATTGTATTACTCAGGCTTATGGGTCTGAAATCTGATGGGGTTTTCGGATGAAAAGTTCAATTCCGGATTTAGGTTTCTGATTTAAAAAAAATCTTGAACTGCCATAATTATCTGGACCCATATATCCCGATTAGCTTTTAAAAAAGCCTGGTTGAAACCCATCTGGTCCTGGCGCTCCCCACTGGTTCATGTTGGCAATTGTATTCCAGATTTCTTCTTTTGATGGTATAATTATTAGGGAAGAATTTTCCACCTCAATAATGCAAGGTTCAATAAATCTTGATAAATCTCCCAACATGTTGTTGTTGTGCGATGTGCCTATTTGAGTGAAGTGATTTATTAAGAGGGTATTGATTTAGTCTCTTTGAAATCCTGGACCGATGGTTCTCTAAGAGAGTTTATAGCATTAATTCTTTTTCTATTGGAAGTTGTCGCATGGAAGTACTCCGTGTTTTGGCCGTATTCTTTAAAAAAATTATCTCTTAAAATTTGGTGGAAGTAATTATTTTTGATTTTGTACCATTTTCCTATCTCAGCTTGGAGATTTTTTATTTTATCTAAATTTTCAGAATATTTCCTGGTTCTATGTAGACTTTCAATCCTATTATTTATGGATTTTATGTTTTTATGAATGTTTCCAAACACATCTGAGTTCCATTGAGATAAATCCGAGGATAAAATTTGAAGCCTTGAATAGAAGTTTGTATCTTGAGTAATATTGGAGTGGAAATTCCAAGAGTTGGCAACCATCGATGATAATGTTGGATGAGATAGCCAATATCTAATGCATCTAAATGGTTTTTGGATTTTTTGTTTTTCCGGATTTGAATCAATAGGGAGGGGTGTATGATCAGAACCAACTTTAGGAAGATGACCCACCTTTGTGTCGGGAAATTTGTGCGACCTTTGAAATGATGTCAATGATCTGTCTATTCTTTCACATATGTTGGCACCACTCTTTCTATTATTGGACCGTGTGAATGATGCTCCTTCATAACCCGCATCTTGGAGTCCCAAAGAGTCAATTGTTCTGACTATAAAAGATTTGCTGCTTGAGCTAGTTTTATTTCCACCTTTTTTCTCATCCGGGTCTAGGATAACATTTAGATCTCATATTAGGATCCAAGGTTTGTTGACCTGTGGAGCAATGTTAGTAATATATGACCATTGTTCAAATTTGGCTTCCGGCTCAATTGCACCATAAACACAAGTAATTAGCACCTCAACTAGACCCATTTTTATTTCTAAGTGGCACACATTGAGGTTTGAAGATAGAAGATTCATTTATATATTGTTGTGTCACGCAATCGCTAACCCTTTTGCAATTCCCACAGAAGCAATAATAAACCAGTCAGCAAAGTGATATTTTCATAAAAGGGTTCCATTCGAGACAACTGAGATTTTTTCTTGGAAAGAAAGACTATGTTTGGCTTGTAATAAAGATTGAGGTGTTTAAAGTGGTCCTGGGTAATTGGAGTACCAATACCTTGTATATTCCAAGAGATACTTTTCATGATGATACTTGAAAGGATATGGCAATGAGCAAGCAAATCAACTAGGGAAAAATTATGGAAATGTTCAAACAAGGGGAGTTCTCTGAATAATTTACACTACAATATAGTACAATGAGACTAAAAAAAAATAAGGAAAGGCGCTTGACATAAAATGGAACACAGTAAAGTTGAGTACATGAATTCAATTACATACAAGTTCACAATTGGTACACACAGCTTCAACTATAATGGGAGACAACTGATGGTTTTTCTCAAAGATTAAACATAATAACGGGTATAACCAATAGTAAGAGACCAAGCCAGATAAATAAAATTTTGCTAGAAAGGAAACAAAATGCTAGTGAGAGATTATTAGAATGGTAAAGAAGAGAAAGCTGGGGTTACTAAAATCACAAAGGGTTAACTAAGAAGAGAAACTAGAATACAAGTAGATATAGACACAAGAGACTATAGACACAGATTACAAATAATTACAGATACAATTATTGAAAATAACTAGGTACACTAAGCAAGTACCGAAAGTAGCACTAAAACACAATAAAACAGTAAACAACCCAGAAAATAGGAATGCACATAAGCTCCGGTGGTTATGAAGCACCAGAGGAATTCTGTTATTGATATGGTCTTGCTGATTAATTAACATGGTTAGAGCACTAAAATAACCTAAGATCAATGATAACTTCTTGTAAATGACACTAGGTAATATGTAACACTAATGTAGTTGACATATTGAATTGACTGAAGTTGGACTCACATTTTGGTCAGTAATATTTACCATTTAATTAGCTAAATAATGATCTTATAACTATGTGTTACTTGTCTATTGTTGCCTAATTGTCAAAATGTTGACAATAAAACAAGATTTAAATGTCACATAAACACTCGTCAGAGAGTGCGTATAACGTCCGATGCAGTCACGTGGATGCAATTTTGATATGTGTCACATTATGTAATAAAATATACTTATTAATAAACAATTTTTGTAGTAGACCATTAGCTGGCTAAATTTTTATTTTGTTTCATTCTTATAATTCTATGAAAAAGTATATATTTTTTGACGCAAAAATAAAAGTTCATTCATTATTTAATATTATACAACACCGGGCTAACTTTATCATCCCTTAAAACATCAGCATAATCATTTGGGATGTAACCAAAAAAGTCAAAAAAAGCTCTATCAGTTCTAGCTTTGTCATCTAGATTATGAGATGCATTTTGCCCGTTCTTTTTACATAGTTAACAATACTATTAACTGTGCTAGATAAGAGGTATTACAATCCCCTGGTGTCCCAATACACAGACGGGGTTGCACATGTTATAAAGTTAACTACATTTAGAATTTTTGATTCAAAAACCACATGTCTGATATTAAGAGTCTTGGCCCATAAGATAGCTTCTCTGACTGCCAAGCATTTTGTCTGCTCTGCATCTAGTCCTCCATGGAAGTATTTGTCTTCGATTTCGTAGAAGGTACCTGTATATTCTCTGATTATTAGAACAACACTAAAAAAATTATGCAAATCATCAAAAGAAGCATCAATATTAATCTTGCGGTGGATTCCATTTATCTTGGTACAGAAGAAGAAGTGTTGAAAGGGTGTTGATCATGATTGTTAGAACAACACTGATTAATTAGGTAGTTGATGTTTTTCACAGTCTTCAGATTGTTATTTTTTTTATTTTTTATTTTTTTTTTCTGAAACACTTTTGTGCATCTATTCTTCCAAATGTACCATGTGGCTATCATGATAGTTATGATCCAGAGATTCCATAAGTCTTTATCCATATTGGTAGTGTCTGTAAACCATCTATTGATCCAAAAAGTTATCATTGTGTGGTTAACCTAATTTTGTAGACATTTATATTCATAGCTAGCCAAATAGATCTTACTGAATGGTAGTTACTATGAGATGTTCTATGGTTTCTGGTTCTGAACCACGGTGGGAGCAAAGGGTGTTTTATATCCTGCTTGTTGTGACTAAGCTTTACCATGGTGGGAACAATATTTCGGAGACATTTCCAAATGAAGAGTTTTACTCTATGAGGAGTATTGGTTTTCCAGAGTTTTTTCCAAGTCTCCTTAAGGATAGCTTGTCTCATCTGATTTTCTATGATGAGAGCTCGAAGTTAACGTATTATAAGTTGATTTGATTGAGAAGGTTTCCTTCTTGTTTTGCTCCCAAATAATAGTGTCTTGACAATATTGAACCAAATGCATTTTAAGAATGAGATCAACAATATAATCTGGAAAAAGAGCTTGGACAAGAGGAACATTCCATCTTCTAGGATTTTGAAGCATGATATCGCAGACATAAACGATTCTTACTGGTGCAACATAGTCACTCCTTAGACCTGGTGGATGGTCTAGACCTTTGACCCATTTATCATAACACACTAGTGTTTTTGTACCACATCTGACATCACATATGTGAAACTTTCTAACAATCTTAAGACCTTGTTATATTCCTTTCCATATCCATGAGGAATTAGAGTGATCACTTTGAAGATGAATAAAGTCACAGTAGGGTGAGTATTTTGGTTTTAGAATTTTCACCCATAGGTGTTCAGATTTAGTGCAAAGCCTCCAAGCTAACTTGGTGATTAGAGCCATGTTGTATTTCTCTAAATTTCTAAAAGCTAGTCCTCCATCTGTTTTAGAGTTGCAAAGAGAGTCCCAAGCTATGAAATTAATTCCCTTGTTGTTTTTATGCCCCCACCAAAATTTTGTCGAATTGTATCTAACTATTTTAAAGTATTTTACGGTAGCTTGAAGTTACTCATATAATGAGTGGGATGGAGTTTAACACTTGATTTGATCAATGTAGTTCTTGCAGATTGGTTAAGTATTTTGAATTTCAACCATCGAGTCTATTTTGAAGGCATCTCCGATAGAGTTAAACGATGTTGTTTTGGATTTGCCAAGCGAGAATAGGTAGACCCAAATACTTACCGAAGTGCAAAGTTGTTTTACCCCATTCTTCTAACTACAACTAATTTTTCTAGCATCGACAAGTCCCATGTGATGAAAGTCGATTTAACAAAAATTAATCATCTAGCCTAAGAGATCACAAAATCCTTAAGTATATTAAGAACATTAGTGATATTGTTTGATCATCTTAGAAGAAGAGTAAACAATCATTTACGAATAGTAGATGATTAAGTGAGGGAGCCTCTTTTACTACTCGAATTCCTATAATAAGAAGCTTTTCTTCAGCAATGAATAAGGTTTTCGATAGGTACTCCGTAGAAATGATGAAGAGATAGGGGGGGGGGGGGTAAAGGATCCTCATGTCGTAATCCTCTTTTTGGAGGATATCGTTGTGGTTGAGATTCACTGGTGAATCAGTTCTATTCACTCTAAGCAGAAACCTAAGGATTGAAGCATTTTGTCTAGAAAAATCCATTTTAACCGATCAAACTCCTTAGATATGTCGAGCTTTAAAGCAATGTTCCCCGTTTTCTTTTTAGATCTTTTCGTTTGAATGTATTAATTCACGAGCTATTATAATGTTATCATTAATATATCTTTTAAGAATATAAGCGGCCTGAGCTGTAGAAATGATTTTATCCATGAATGGCTTCATCCGATTTACCAGTTATTTGGATATGACTTTATATGTGTTGTTACATATTCCAATTGGTTAGTAATCATTTGGAGTGTACGGGTATTGTGTTTTAGGTATCAACCACATAAAAGTTTTATTTAGATGATGAGATGGTAGTTTTCTTGAGGAGAAGAAATTTTTCACCATATTAATAATGTCATTACCGACTGTATCCCATTGAGATTGAAAGAAACCGGCCGGGAAACTATCATGTCCCGGTGAATTCCAACTGGGTAGACTCCGAACCACTTCATGAATTTCCTCTTTATCGGGCATCTTTAAAAGTGATTCATTATCTGATGAAGTAAGAATACTTTGAAGGTGGCCAAAGAAGGAATCTTGAAGGGAAGGATTGGTCGTAAAAGCTATATCTAAAAAGTGTTTAGTAAGAAATCTAACTAAGTCTGCTCTTGACTGATACTATTAATTGTCCATTTGGGTCTCTTAAAGATGTGATATTATTTCTGGTCCTTCTTCTATTTGAGAAAGCATGGAAGTAAGTGGTATTATTATCAACATCTTTAACCCAGTGATCTCTTGATTTCTGCTGACAGGATTCCGCCTCCATTTTTTGTCCAATAATGCAAACTATCTATTGTATCTTGAATTTGCTGACCAGATTGGATACTATATGACGAATATTGAAGAGAAGTTAAATGATTCTTCAACTGACTAATGTGTTGTTCAATTTGACCAAAATACCCTTTCTCCAATTGGATAAGTTTTCCTAGTGTATGAAAGCTTATAATTGATGTTTTGGTTTGAATGAGCATCCGAAAGTGAAGTACAGGAAGTGAAGATAAGTTGAAAGCGAAATGGGTCTCTTAACCAACATCTGTAAAATTTCCAGGAATATCTAAGTTTTACGCAATCATCTCATGTCACTAAAAGAATAGGACAGTGGTATAATTCTAAGAAAGTTAGATGATAGACCTTGGAATCTGGATATTCAATTTTCTATTGAGCATTACGAAGTGCCAAATCTATTCTAGCACTCTTATAGCCTTTACCATTAGTTCAATTGGTCCAAGTGAAGTTGTTTCCAACAAACCCGTATCCATGAAACCAGTTGCATCAATTGTATTGCAGGCCCAATTGTTTATGGAAGATTGATATGAGTATTGACCCTTGTTGTTTAAGTGAACATTTATATATCCTAAAACAATCCAAGATTTATTTTCACTAGGATCTTTGATAAAATCCCATTGTAATTTTTTCATATCATTATGGGCAAAACCATAAACAAGAAAGTAGCCATTCTTGTTTAGAAGGATTAGAGTTAATAAGTAAATGAATCATGTTGTCTTGAGAGAAAGCTATATCACAAGGAAAACCTTGCTTCCAAAGCAGAATCATCCCTCCAGATAAACCTATTGAGCTTACAAACAAAGAATTTAGATAACAATAGGATTGAGTTAAAACTTTGGCTTTAGCTTCACTAATTATTGTCTCTAAGAGAAAGATGATGTTTGGATTATGATTTTTAATGATGTCAGATAGATGGTCTGTAGTATCCTTAGTAGAAAAAGCTTGTACATTCCGAGTTAGGATTTTCATGGTAGTAAGATTATGGTTACTAATTAGAAGAATCGGGATATTAAATAATTTGGAATTAAAATTGTAATTGCAGGGAACCAATTGAAAACAAGAATAGAAGAATATATGGTTGCCCACGGAGATTTTTCTTTAAACCTTTAATAGTAGTTTTGTCAGGACATTGTACCATGATAAGATGGATAGGAATTAGGAGATTGATTACGATCATCAATGATAAGTTGAGTATTTTATGTGGATTGATTATTTATTTGGAAGAATTTTGGCTAGTTGATTTTGTTCAAATTGATGGATGAGGGTGTGAATTGGTTCTTTGAAAGCTCTTGTTGGGTGGGTATAATCTGGATCTAAGTTTTGAGCATTGTAATTGTCAAAAGTAATATCAAATTATCCCATCGCAAAATAGTTTCTTAGAAGATTGGGATCTAGACTCTCTACAACACTCGATATGTTGTTACTTAAAAAAAAATTCTCTATTAAGATTTTGGGGAGAGGTGTCATCTAAAATATTAGTTGGATCGAAAATATTCTCCAGTAAAGATATTGGATCTAAAACATTAGGGTTGCTTGGGCTTCTTGCTTCCTTTTTATTCCTCTTTACTTGTCTATGAATAATTTCTTCCTTATCCCTTCCCGAATAAAATTGACTTGAATCATACCTTGTTGATTGCATTCGACTGATGTAGTTGGCTCAGTTCGAGTTGTTGAGTTAAATCCGTAATTCACTGGTTGGATTTTTTCATTAGTACATGTCATAATTGGTGTAGAATTTTGTGCAAAAATCAGATGTGATCCCTCATTAATGAGTTTATCTGTTAATTAGTGATCTGTCGTTATTTGTTGAGTCTCATTTATTGCATGCACTTGATCATTAGAGACGGTTATTTCATGGTGATCTTCTTGATTTGTAATCATCTGAGACACCTTGTTGTTGATATTTTTTGCTCCTTTAGTGTCAGGATTGTTCCAAGAGGGTGGATCCACAATGGAGTTTGAAGAGATAAACCCTTTTTTTGCTGCATCTAGAAATTAGAAATTGTTTCACAGTCTTGCTCCTGATGGTCTATAGTATAACAGTACCCGCAAAGATTGAAAGGATGTTTTTTATAGTAGAGTCTAATCCACACTTCTTTGCCAACCGCGTTTTTCATCCCAAACCCCCTTCTCAAAGGATATCTAACATCTATTAGAATTTTAACCTTTTGGACTTTTCCTTTAAGTACAATGCAATCTGGAGGATCGATCTCTTTTACTTCTCCAATGGCTGATGCAATACTTTTGACGATAGGAGGATTGACGAACTCTGGTTGCATGTTATATAGTCTTAGCCAGAGAAGTTGTTTAGTTAAATCCACCTTGCTTCTTGGTATCATAGGATTCCATGGCTCCAAAACCAACAAGTCTTATTCTAGAAACCAATGTCTAAGCTTAAGAACCGGGTCGTACTCCTCGATCCTGTGTGTAAACTTTATCATGTAACAATCATCCACTTCTTTTTGATGTAGATATCTTCACTCTTAATCCAAAGTTTTTTAAGCTCCTTATCTAGCTCAGCAACCGAGTAATCCTTGGAAGAATAGACTTTTCCTAATAAGCTGAACTTTCATTGATTAGTCCCTTGAACTAAATCTTCAGTAGAAGGAATAGGTTGTTTTAGGGCTTTAAGCCTCTTAGAGATAGAAGTTTTTTCTGTTCTATTTTGGACCTCGTTAATCAGAGGCTCCATGAGAAAGTTAAAATTCTCAGAAGCTTGAATACTTAGACTAAGAAGAAGAAAAGATGTAAGCGTGCCTATAAATATGAACTTGCCGTGAGACTGCATAGTAAATGTCTTACACCTATAATAAATATTTTAAAAACAACTTTGAGGATATATGGATAGCTCTAGGGTTATTATGGCTGAGTATCTGCTGTTAAGGGTGACGGCGTGGGAGAATAAAAAAAGATAAAATCCTAGAACCACTGAAAAGGTAGATTCTGCAGTAAAGTAATCTTTTTGATCTTCTCGTGAAAATCAGCTAACAAAAGGTATAGAGAGAGGAAATACAGCCAAGATGATAGGACAATCAGGGAAAACCACTTTAATTGTCTCGGATAATCATCCAAGCACTTCGAACCAGGACCTATAGAAGAAAAGAAAAGGAAGACATTAGAAAAGTATGTCAAAAGGAAGATAGAACAGACATTATTGCATGCACGAGGAGAAAGAAAAGATCAAAGGAAAGAAATTGAAAAGAATTGGGAAGAAGATAAAGACGAGTTAATTTTGAGTTTATCCTCATATAAACAATTTTGTATCATTATCATTAGAAAATTGATGTTTCTATGAAAGATATTATTTGATTTTAACTTGAATACCACATAATAGGCTTTTTTAGTTATACTAAGTGTGGCGAGAGAGTAACTTCGCAATAACATTTCTTTTATTTGTATGTTTTGATGAGATCTTTGTGTTTTATAAATAGAGGATCTCTGCGTATGTGTTATAACATTTCACATACTTTGTTGTTTTGATAAAAACAAACTGCATTGGGATGATAAACTTCTCAGTCTTGCTAGGCATATATGCTATGAACTTACCAAACTCATCAGCCGCCCTATCATCTGCTTTCCTTTTATGAAAAAATGTCTGCAAAGATAGAAATAAAGTTTCAAATACAGAATAACATCAAGAAAGCAATTCATCATCCAAAATGAACTGCTAATTACGCTAAAGTATCAACAGTTATAATGACTATTAGGAGTTCATCAACCAAAATGAAACTGCTAAATACACTATGAAACAACAGTTATAATGAAGAGTTATCACTATTAGGAGTTTCATCATCCAAAATAAATTGCTAAATACAATAAGTATCAACAATTGTAATGAAGAATTATCACTATTAGCAGTTCATCAACCAAAACAAACTTCTAATTACACTATGAAACAACAGTTATAATGAAGAGTTTTCACTATTAGCAGTTCATCATCCAATATAAACTGCTAAATATACTAAGTACCAACAGCTGTAATTGAGTTTCATCATGCAACCTAACATTCTCATCCCGATTTTCAACATTCACTTCAATGTTAATTTCATCAGCAGACAATGCATTTTTGTACTTAGTGTCGAAAGCAAGTTTTAAGAATTCTGTTGTCAAATTTGCCATGTATTCAATTGCAATTTTAAGTACCTCTGTTCGCAGAATGTAATTAACTTCAGATTTCTTCGATGAGAAGTGTCAACCAAGGAGAGGTCAATCTTTGTTTCAAAAGATGACTTTGCAACTGTCATTTCAGTAAGTTTAGACTCTAGCTCTTGTTGTTGAACTTCAAGATTTTATATACGTTACATGGTTTAGATTCATCTCTTTAATCTCTACAGCGTGTTTAGCTTTCAGTGTTTTCAACTCCTCAACATGTGTAGCTTTCATAATTTCTATCTGAATGGCCATATCATTATGTATTCTTCTTCTAACAACTAAACTTTCGAATTCTTTCTTGCTTGGTTCAGTATTCCCTGTTCAATTAAAGTGTAGTTCTCCAAAAAAAAAAAATTGTGACAGTTGCACATAACAAAATGGATTTTATGTTAACTCAAGGAATAAAAGGTTAACTAAATTTTTTGGATTTTTCATCAAAAAAGATGAACTCCTATAAGAAAACAAGTATGAACTTTGGAGTTCACCAAAGAGGATGAACTCCATATACATAAATATGGTGAAACACCTGATAGTTCATCAAATTAGATGAACTCCTATAAGAAAATAAGAAGGAAGTCGAAAGTTCATCAAACATGATTGTTTTGGGGTAAAAGCGATTCTATTTGGAAAAGGTAAACTGGGTGTGCGCGAGAAACGAATCTAAACCCTAAACAAATGCCTTTTGCACGGAGTACTTTAGATTCGAGAGATCAATCTGTACAATTCTGGCATAAACCAAGAAATGGCCGTTCCAGACTTGCTTCGGTCACAAAGTGAAGGAGAAGGGTTGATCTTAGGGAGGAAGCGAAGAAGGTGTTGAGATCAAAATATTGAATTTTGAGGGTGTGGTTGTTTTATGACTTGTATCAGAATTTGGAACTGGCTTGTGGAATGTAAGTTATCAGTTCTTTTGGTATTTTACTGGATACTTGTGTTGTTGTTAACCAAAAACTGTCTTCCTTGTCAAAATAGGTTGAAAACCTATTTATACAAGTCATTGAGCCCCCTGATCTCGTAGGAAGTGGAGATAGTTAAATAGTGGAGAAGTGGGGTTGTGTAGAAGCGGTTTACCATCACGTTCCCATTGTGAGGGGAAACTGGTCAGCCTTACACCCAATATTCTCTTACTGCTATTTAACAGTCCGCTCTTTCCTGACACTTTCTTGTAATGGGCGTATTGTACGCCGCACGTTGTAAACCGCCAGACCAATACCCTAATGAGTATCCCCCAGTTTGTGACATGTTTGATGTCTCGAGTGTTTCGTGGAAAAATGTGCAACAAGTTGTTGAGTGGGTCTAATGTGCGAGACCTAGTTATTCTGACCAATCGCACGCAAGCTAAGCGCATAATGGCATAGTGGCGTCTGCATAGTGGCATAGTGGCAAAGTGGCGCCTGTTAGTGGCACCAGTTGCCTGGTGTTGTATCCACACTAGTGGCATGGTGGTGTAGCCGCGCCAGCGGCATGGTGATGTGGCCGCACCAGTGGCATGATGGTGTAGCCGCGCCAGTAGCATGATAATGTGGCCGTGCCAGTGGCATGGTGGTGTAGCCACGGCCACTATATCTTGGCATATTGGTGTTAGACCCTGGCCTAATTAGGGTTTGGCATATCAAAACCCTAACGCGCGCGGCTAGGTGGCGCGGTACGGCATGGACTGCCAATTGGCATACTAGCGCGATTTGGAAGGTTGACTTTCCAATTGGCATGGCGCCTGTGGTGATGGATATTTGGGCGCGTTGGGGAGCGGCCAAACTTAATAAATCAAGTGGCCAAATCGTACGTCCGTGATTGTTTTTTGGAGACTGGCTTGGGCCGTCTAGATTAGATTCCTAATGTAATTAGGCGCATCAACCCACCAAGTTCCAATCTTTATTAAAAGTGTGTGTGGCGGGTTTTCGAGCAATCTGATTGGTTGATGGGAGAGGGGCTAGGAAGAGAAATATGGAGCGTGGCCAACGGCCACAGGCGGCGCCTATTGGAGTGGATTGGCCGACTATGTGGCGTGGCCGCGCCTCTTTCGTCATTGCTCTTTATTTGCCACAATTCCTCCTTTGCTTCTTGTTTTCTGGTAGGACTTTGTTCCTACTAGCTCCGGGGCGGATCAGTTTCCTAGTCTATTTAGGTTTGGCCTCGACCAATAGGGTTCGAGATATTTGCACAAGGCGCAAAAGACCTAATGTTTGCAAATTAGTTAGGCCGAAACTTGAGTTATCACAAAATTTAACAAATTTAACAAATTCTGTGTGTTGACACAAAATTCTTTTATTCTCAGAGAACCATTAGCGCATCTTCTGATTGAGCATTTTCATGCAGACCTTAATTTTGATACTTCGGGAAATTCGTGCTACTCAGCTGCGGGTCAACACTAATTGTCATGTCATACCAATACTAAGGGTTCAGCTAGGGAACATAACATAGGAAAATACTCAATAAACCATACACTAATGAGTAATGCAGGCGAGAATTTACAGAATGTTTGGGATTGTTGCTACATGCACCATTCTGAATAAATTCCATATAGATATACTGAATTGCTCAATACATGTGTAAGTAGAGAGGCCTGGGCACTCATTACTTTTAAATGGCTCAGTCTTTTTGCAGAACGACAGCGCATCAAATACAAGGTTTTACAATTTTAGCCCTGAACTAAAACCCACCATCAACATTAAGTCCCTTACTTAGCACGTAACAGTGACATTGTTGCGGGGTAAGCACTAGATGGTGATAGATGAAAATAAAATTCATGAGAAGAGTAAGCAGACATTACTAGGAGATAGACCGGCTTGGACTTTGAGCATAACTTGTTTAATGAAACGTCGAGGCAAGTAGCAATCACTCTTCTAGCACGTTGATGTCGAGAACACTAAAATGATGTATTTAAGTAGTGGAGTCTCGACTGATGGGTGTTAAGGCAGTCGAGCCTTGAATACAAAGATGAGTGTTGAGGTGGTAGAGCCATCAACACTATAATGTGTTGAGGCAGTGACGTATGACAATACAGGTGAGTGATGAGGAGATTGCGCGTCTCAGCACTAAGATGAAGATGTGTTTAGGCAGTGATGCCTGAAAACAAGTAGTGAATGTTGAGGAATTTGTACGTCTCAACACTAAAAAGAGAATATGTTGAGGCAATATGCCTGACAACACAATAGTGAATATTGAGGAATTTGTACGTCTCAACACTAAAAGGAGGATGTGTTGAGGCAGTTTGCCTGAAAACACAATAGTGAATGTTGAGGAATTTGTACGTCTCAAAACTAAAAGGAGGATGTGTTGAGGCAGTATGCCTGAAAACACAATAGTGAATGTTGAGGAATTTGTACGTCTCAACACTAAAAGGAGGATGTGTTGAGGCAGTATGCCTGACAACACAATAGTAAATGTTGAGGAATTTGTTCGTCTCAACACTAAAAGAAGGATGTGTTGAGGCAGTATGCCTGACAACACAATAGTGAGTGTTGAGGAATTTGCACGTCTCAACACTAAGAGGAAGGATGTGTTGAGGCAGTTTGCCTGGCAACACAGTAGTGAGTGTTGAGGAATTTGAGCATCTCAACACTAAGAGGAAGGATGTGTTGAGGCAGTTTGCCTGGAAATACAGTAGTGAGTGTTGAGGAATTTGAGCGTCTCAACACTAAGAGGAAGGATGTGTTGAGGCAGCTTGCCTAGCAACACAGTAGTGAGTGTTGAGGAATTTGAGCGTCTCAACACTAAGAGGAAGGATGTGTTGAGGCAGTTTGCCTGGCAACACAGTAGTGAGTGTTGAGGAATTTGAGCGTCTCAACACTAAGGGGAAGGATGTGTTGAGGCAGTTTGCCTGGCAACACAGTAGTGAGTATTGAGGAATTTGAACGTCTCAACACTAAGAGGAAAACGTGTTGAGACAGTATGCCTGACAACACAATAGTGAGTGTTAAGGAATTTGCACGTCTCAACACTAAGAGGAAAACGTGTTGAGGCAGTATGCCTGACAACACAATGGTGAGTGTTGAGGAATTTGCACGTGTTAGAGCATAGCTCGGTTGAACCCACCAAGCGTTGGTATGTCAAGTTTGGTTGTCATATTTTAGTGAGCCAAAACTCATTTTAAGAGTCGCTTGATTATATACTAGAGTCAACTTCTTATAGGTTAGCTTGAAAGTATTAGGATATGAGACATTACAAGTATTGCGAAGACTTGAAGAAGTGAAGAATTAAGGAGCTACAACGACAACATCATCCTTCCACTTGTGGTTAGTGATATTTGAGTTGAACTGTTTCATTCCCTAACGTATCTTTCAAGTCGTGCATATTGAAAACAAAACTGCGAAGCATGAATGATTGCACTCTAGTTATACATAGTATTAAGGAATACAATACGAGGTTTATTGCTTAACCATTAAACTTTGTATATAAGACATCGACATAATCGTTTGAATGCTATTGTGATTATGTATGGGTATAAGGTGAAGATTTCATCCTAGGAAAAAATGTTTTACATTTGTTTTAAGGAAGTAAATTCATGAACTTGTTTTGTGAATCGAAAGAGAAATCGTCAGGCATTATTGGTATTGTTATTCATTGCATATCTTTTGAACTACCAATATGTGTGATTAGTATAACCGCTCATGACTTGTTTATATTCTTGGTAAAACTTTTCACAAAGGCCTTACTTTTGTATTGGTATGACTTTTATTAGTGAAACCGATCTTAAGTAATCACCTGAGATGGTATGATAGATTTTGTGTTATTGGTATGACCGACTCTAGTTAAAGGGGGAACCGATCCTAGTAAGAGGTGCAACCTATCACAAAGGGGAATCGATCCATGTATGAGGTGCAGCAAGTTTATAGTAGAAAGGGGAATCGATCCTATGGACATGTGCAACACGTTTTTAGGCAAAGGGGAACCGATCCTATGGACATGTGCAGCAAGTACAAGTTAGATACCATATATATGTGGGGAACCGATCCTAGTACCTAGTCAACCGAATTTTGGTAACTAGCGTGACTATGCAAAGTACTCAATGGAGGTAGAACCCAAACTTGTTTTGGTAGAACCGCGAAACCCATGTTTGGTGATTGAGTGTTCTTGATCAATCACATAGTTCTTGAAAGTCAGATGAACCAATTCTAAACTTGTTTGGAAGTGTGGCAAATCGGTTTCAAGATTGTAAGTATGAAAGAGGACTTACAAAGTAAGGATGTCGACATACTTTGAACATGTCTGAAGAACGCTTATCTTTAATTGTTCAAAGTTATTCCTTAATAGCTAAAGGAAGAAAATCCCGGATCGAATACAATAAATTGAGAATCTTTTATTTAAGTTTTTTAATTTTATTTTTGGAAAATGAAAATTAGTAATGTGCATTTGCTAGTTGGAGATTTTCTAAGAGATTTTCGGTCATTATTTGGACAAAGCATTTCTAGGAATTATGGAAACCGAATCTGGAATATATTGCATATCTTGAGAATATTTTCGGTTTTGGAAATTCCTTGGTGTCCAAACTACCTTGGTCTATAAATATGAAAGTTTGCATTTCGAGCAAACCAATCCTCAGAGACATCAAAACTATCTCGTTTGTGTTGGTACTGGTGAAGTTGCCTATTCGGAGAGGAGAGTAACCTAATTAGGCTAAATCTCTTACGACCGCTCAGTTTAAAGACTTATTTGGGATTGAGAAGCTCTATTACTAACGTTGGTGGGAAATTAGATAATTGCGGTTTATCTTTTGTTTTTGATTGATTTGATTGACTAACGGTGGTTGAACTTTGATTGCACCTAGTTTGTTTATGCTTGAGAATCTTCTCTTCTGATATAAGATTCACTCAAACTAGATTGAAGTTTCGACGGGGATCTTTAGACTGTTTGTAGATCTAAAGACATCTTTTGATAATCCATTGTTAATAGACTCCGTTCTGTGCGTGATTGATCACAAGAGATTCAAGTTGATTGTGTGCAGGTGTTTATTGAAGATCTAAGAAGATTTGAAGACAAACAAGACTTTGAAGATTTCTGATTTGGGTTAATAATCTTTGGTGTGCACAATACTTGTTTCAATAAAAGAGGATCCAACTATAATCGGTTTATCCTTGTGGTAAATTAGATTGATTAGTTGGGTAGATCGGCATCAATACAATTCTTTGTGATTAAAAGTATTGATTGCAAAATCTTTACAATTACTTTGGTAGTTGATAATAAGATAGATCTAAGAACCTGACAAAGGAGTTTATTGAGATAAACAGAAGAGCCTTTTGTCGAACTCACATCACTTGGTTGAAGAGAGTTGATACCAAACAGATTTGTTGTTCCTTTACTGTTTGGAATACGAACCAAAGGAATTGTTCCAAGTACGTGACTTATTACAGGTCGGAGGCGTGGGAATACAGACGGAACTAGGTGAACTATGGGTTTAGTTGCTTGGTCTCAACTATACGAAGTTGGTTTGATTTTGTATAGCGGCTTAATCCTGAGAGTATTCAATTCTGGACAAGGTCCCGGGGTTTTTCTGTATTTGCGGTTTCCTCGTTAACAAAATCTTGTTGTGTCATTTACTTTTATTTTCCGCAATTATTATTGTTGTTATTATAATTTAAAATAAATTACACAAACGTTAATTCCTATTTACTTGACAAGTAATCCTATTGTGTTTGGTTAAGTCCGAACCTTTTATCAAGTAAACGTACTTCGTTGTTGTATTGTCTCGATCTCGTATCCATAGACGATCACACGAAGAGTGAACCGATTTCTTGTATTGTCTTGACTCAGTCCATAGACAATCACTTTCGAAGAAAGCCGAAGAAAGGACTTATAGGTGGAAAAGTTTTAGATTGAGGTATATTTGGGTACCCTTGTCTTTTCAGCACGTCTCAACACTAAGAGGAAAACGTGTTGAGGCAGTATGCCCGACAACACAATAGTGAGTGTTGAGGAATTTGCACGTCTCAACACTAAGAGGAAAGCGTGTTGAGGCAGTATGTCTGACAACACAATGGTGAGTGTTGAGGAATTTGCACGTCTCAACACTAAGAGGAAAACGTGTTGAGGCAGTATGCCCGACAACACAATAGTGAGTGTTGAGGAATTTGCACGTCTCAACACTAAGAGGAAAGCGTGTTGAGGCAGTATGTCTGACAACACAATGGTGAGTGTTGAGGAATTTGCACGTCTCTACACTAAGAGGAAAACGTGTTGAGGCTGTATGCCTGACAACACAATGGTGAGGGTTGAGGAATTTGCACGTCTCAACACTAAGAGGAAAACGTGTTGAGGCAGTATGCCTGTCAACACAATGGTGAGTGTTGAGGAATTTGCACGTCTCAACACTAAGTGAAAAACGTGTTGAGGCAGTATGCCTGACAATACAATGGTGAGTGTTGAGGAATTTGCACGTCTCAACACTAAGAGGAAAACGTGTTGAGGAAGTATGCCCGACAACACAATAGTGAGTGTTGAGGAATTTGCACGTCTCAACACTAAGAGGAAAACGTGTTGAGGAAGTATGCCTGACAACACAATGGTGAGTGTTGAGGAATTTTCACGCCTCAACACTAAGAGAAAAACGTGTTGGGGCAGTATGCCTGACAACACAATGGTGAGTGTTGAGGAATTTGCACATTTCAACACTAGGATATTTAAAATTTATTTGATATGCCTAATAGATATAAAATATTTAGTTTAAGGATAGTTACTTAGCTCTGTCTCCGCTAGGCATGTCCTTCGCGCATGATTGGGCTTTGGGTATATCAGGCTCTTCCGTGAGTAAGCAGCATGACAAAAGTCCCCAGGTCTTGATGGTACGAAAAATAGCCGATTGTAACGAGAGTTGTTCATACGGAAACAATATCTTCAGGATTGTCTGGCTTGTTGGAGACCCTCTTAGATATAGACTTTGGCAGGGAACATACTCCTAGTTTCGCTTTGTTGTTATGTATCCATGAGCGCCCCAGAACCATATTATAATTCGGGTATTCCTTGACAATATGAAACTTGGCGTGTGTTAGGGAGTCTCCTATCTTGATTTTGAGATTAATGTACCCATAGGCATCTATCGACCTTCCTTCTGAGTTTTCGATCATAGTCGGGCAATGAGCAGCTTTTTGCTTCAAAATTCCTGCAGCTCTCAGAGTCTTGAAGGTGACAATATTGAAGTAAGAGGCCATGTCAATCAGTGTGCTTTCAAACTCGACACCTTTCAGGTGAGTAGTTGTTAGGAGTCCCCAGAAGGCATTAATGCACAACTCCGCCAATTGATGTTTAGTCACATTTGGATCATGACAATCTAACACCTGAATTCCGAATCTCTTGACATAATCATTCGGATGTTCGTTGTTTCGCTCCTTCTGAGTTGTGGTCGTGTCCATCTGGGTTTTGGCAAGAACTTACTGTCTCTCCATTAAATCGATAATGGTAATGGGAGGTTGGTTTCCTCTGGCACATCCAGTCTCTCGTCCTGACGAAGAAGTGGTAGCAGCCTGGTGATGATTGGAGGCGTCATGCTCAAAGAAATATTAGGAGTAGCAGCGGCTCTGGCTCTGGTAATATGATGCGTCACGCCAGATGGGACGCTTCCGGTGCTTCTGGTGTTGGTGATAGAGGATGTAATGCCATGGGATGTGTTGACTACGCTTGCGGACGGTACATTGGTGTTGGTCATTCCCTTTTTTTCTCGTTCGATACGGCCACATACTCGGTCTGCATCGTCGTTGGCGGAGGCACAAACCTCAGACAAGGATTCAACATTTTTTGTGTTATCTATGAAATTGGTGGCGTTCTCCGAGCGAATGTTTGTTGGATCTTGCTACAGCCGGTTTGCCATACTCTTTAAGAGACAAAACGTCTCATTTTGCAGCTTGACCATATCATCTTAATTTGCGACAACATCTTCTAATATATTTGCCATACCTTCCACGGTGATTGGATTTCAAGTATTGGCGGCTTTGGAAGTGTTTGGGATGGCCGGGGTAACTCATGAAGCGGAAAGTTGGGATTGGTGATTGAAGTGAATTCTGTTTAATGATTGAATTTAGACCTGAGATCCACCATCTTGAGTTTGGGAAGATTGGAATGAAAATTGAGAAATTGGCTTAGCAACCGAGAGATTAATCTCCCATTTGTGGTCGCTTGATTGTTTTGGGGTAAAAACTGATTCTGCTGGAAAAGGTAAATTTGGGTGTGCCGCCGAGAAACTAATCTAAATCCTAAATAAATGCACTGCATGGGAGTACTTTAGATTCGATAGATCAATCTGTATAATTCTAGCCTAAACCAAGAAACGGCCGTTCCAGACTTGCTTCGGTCACAAAGTGAAGGAGAAGGGTTGATCTTAGGGAGGGAAGCAAAGAAGGTGTTGAGATCAAAATATTGAATTTTGAGGGTGTGGATGTTTTATGACTTGTATCAGAATTTGGAAATGGCTTGTGGAATGTAAGCTATCAGTTCTTTTGGTGTTTTTCAGGATACTTGTGTTGCTGTTAACCAAAAACTGTCTTCCTGGTCGAAATAGGTTGAAAACCTATTTATACAAGTCATTGAGCCCCTAATCTCGTAGGAAGTGGAGATAGTTAAGTAGTGGAGAAGTGGGGTTGTGTAGAAGCGGTTTACCATCACGTTCCCATTGTGAGGGGAAACTAGTCAGCTTTACACCCACTATTATCTTACTGCTATTTAACCGTCCGCTCTTTCCTGACACTTTCTTGTAATGGGCGTATTGTACGCCGCACGCTGTAAACCGCCAGACCAATACCCTGATGAGTATCCCCCAGTTTGTGACATGTTTGATGTCTCGAGTGTTTCGTTGAAAAATGTGCAACAAGTTACTGAGTGGGTCTAATGTGCAAGACCTAGTTATTCTGACCAATCGCACGCAAGCTAGGCGGCAGAATGGCATAGTGGCACAGTGGCAAAGTGGCGCCTGTTAGTGGCACAATGGCAATGTGGCACCAGTTGCTTGGTGTTGTAGCCGCACCAGTGGCATGGTGGAGTAGCCGCGCCAGCGGCATGGTGATGTGGCCGCACCAGTGGCATGATGGTGTGGCCGCACAAGTGGCATGATGGTGTGGCCGCGCCAACGGCATGGTAATGTGGCTGCGCCAGTGGCATGGTAATGTGGCCGTGGTCGGTTGTCAATCCGTCAAATATAATTTCACTTTCTCAATCAACTAGATATAAATATAGTATTCGATAAGAAAGAGTTCGTATCCACAGAGAGGCGTTTGTTGTTATAAACTTTTAGTTTCTAAAGTAACCCAAGGTATGTTTGTTGTATTTAAGCAAATAAAAGTAATTAAAAGCAAAATAAGTAATTGGAATTATCAATAAGGAGAGAATATTGGTCAAGGGATAGTATCATTCACAAACATGTATTTTCATCAATGATTAGAATTGGTATTTTAATCTAGTATTTATTAAAAGTCCTAGGATACCTTGATCGCAAGTATAACCCGTTAATTCCCTGTTTTCATCACAACCACATTAAAAGATGCATATGTGAATTCTTCGTCGAAAGCAACCTAAAGTGTAAAAGCACAATTAAGTTTAACTCCCTAAAAGCATTAAGATTTATGGAATAAGACTCATCAATGCAAACGAATGTGTAAAAGCACTAAACGTTTTAACAAAAGTTATGATTCACTCGTGACTAGTAGGATGTATCACTACAAGCACTAACCACAATTATGCTACTTAGAATCAGGGATAAACAACTTTTTCGTATTGAAAACCCTAATATAGCTCTAGAGATGAACACAAATCGGATTGATTAGGACTCAACCTAACAAGTTTTCAAATCTTATAACACTATTAATTGTGAATCACAAACAATAATTCCGAGACAAAACTAATTCATTGAATCAAAAGCATGTTGAGAAATCAACTTTTATCCCATAACCAATAAGATGTTTAGCTACTCATAGCTATGGAGTTCATCATCATCAATATTCAATAATAAAACAAGAAAGAAGAAGAACAAAACCAAACCCTAGAAGCGTAAACAAAACGGCTCTCCCAAAACTCCAAGAAAAGATATGATATATTGTAGAAGACCTTCCCTTTTATAGCTTTCTCCAACTTCTAAAACTAGGTCTAGTCTTCAAAGTCCATTAGGTGAGAATCCACCAAGCCCACAAGAAGGAGAAACCCGTGTAGAAAATACGCCCAAAACGGTGCCGGAAGTCCGGTAGTGTGGCCGGAAATCGGTAGGAAAGTCGCAGGAAAACAGCTCGGTGGACTGCAAAGTCCGCCCGGTCACCGGTCAACGGGTCGGATCGGTCGGCTCTGAGTTGGATCGGGTCGGGTCCGATCAGATCGGGTCGAGTCGATCGGACATGGATCAGTGAGTGGAGTGAATGGCCAAAGCTACTACCATCTTGCCAGGCCATAATCTTGTCATCCAGCCATAATGGCTAAGCATATAACTCTGGCTTGCAATCCTGCAACTTCAAATTCAATGCAATATCAGCTCAATTCGACTCAGATGGCCAATTCACATTGCGACTCGAAGCTCCATTGCTCATCTGCTACACTTCAGCTCACAAAACCACCTACAATGTTCTCGTCATCGACCACAGCTTCAGTTCCACCCTGAAAATCCATCCTTGCCAGCATTCATCTAATTTCAATCAACCTCAGCTGCATCTCTCCACAGTGACTTCCACCTGAGACAACATCAGCACAGCTGTAGTTTCTTGCCTGCACATAAATTCATCCTCCATGTCTCAGTGTAAACACCCATTTGATTGCACAAACAATCACCGAGAACCATGGCAATCACCAAGACACTGACTCTTTCCTTTCTCGCATAACTGAACAACATCAACATTCCAGTGCGAGTTCTTAACTGCGCAGATTCATAATCACACCTGCCAACACTTCACCAAATCCAGATGCTTCAACTCCATTGGCACAAAGACATTACAACCCCCGCAAGCACCAAAACTAGTAAATTGCATTTATCTGAGCTCCATATACTGCCTGCTATCATTCTTGCACTCTGTCACAGCCATTGTGACTATGGCTCACACCTCAGTTCCCATCTCACCTACAATTCTGTAACAAAAGCTGCACTTGCACCTGCAATTGCTTCTCCACTGCTATCAACTTCAATTCCCATTGCAGCCAAACCACAACTGCAGTATTCTGCAATACCAGCTTTCTCCAGATGCAGCTCAGCTTTAGTTCAAACCATTAACACCTGTATTCCTAGCATACATCTAGGTTCAATACCACCTACCCACACCAAGTACCATCTCGTTCTCCACTGCCAAACCATTTGAATCTTCACTTACATTGCAATACCCATTACAGACCACCTCCAGCTGCACATTACAACCACAGTTTCATCACTGCAATACCAAGCTCAAGCCTCCAGTTTCACTACCACATACACACCACTGCCAGAGTCACACTCCACCTGCAATAACTCCACCAGAATTACTTAGCCATTTTCTCAGCTCAGCATCACCACTAACTCATCTAAGTTGCAACCTCAGTGCCATGAGCCTCTGCCACTCCTTGCAATTTTAATCCACCACCAGTTCTAGCTTGCACCCATTTCAGCACTCCCATATCCTGCCTGTGCAAACATCAGAGCCACATTCTCCCTGCAACTCCCATTCATTCAAGACAACCACCTACAATCCTTCTTTCTTTGAGTGCACCGTGAGCCATTGTTTCCACTTCCTTAAGCTTCTATGTAACAACAGCAACACCAAGTCCACCCCTGAATCTTCTCCTGAGTTCAAACCCTAACATACATCTAACCCCACTGTTTTGCAATTGCATACAAACCCATTCAGTGCTGCCTGTAATTCTTTGCTTGTAGAGATTCAACCAAGCAACGAGATACCCGATTTCCTTCATCTCGCTTCTCTTTCGAATTCAACAAAGAACAACGAGTTCAATTTCACCATCTTTCAATTTGATTTCCGTTCAATCAAGCCCCCATCTTCGCATCTTAGTTTCGAGATCGAACCGATTTCAAAACTAACTTTAATTTAGACTCAAAGCAACAACCATCGCATCTTCCTCCTCTTTATCGACAATGAATCGAACCCAGACAACCACCATCTCTCGCCTCTCGATCTCCTCCTCTCAAATTGATTTAGTCTTTGTTTTCTCCTCTTCTTTCACAATGATTGAATGAGAAATGTTTTCTCGATCTGAATCACAGCTGCGAAAACCCATCTTCTATTTTATCTTTTCTGCTTCAATTTCCTCCACAAAACTGCTTCAATCGAACCCTGAATTTCTCTCACACAGAAACCCTAGCAGCCACACACTCTCTGTGTTAGAACCCAAATGATTGAGAAATGAATTCTCATCTGAATTCTATGTTGTGTAGGAAGTGGACTTGATATTGGCACCCAGTACGTATAAGGGCCACCTCCAATTATTTTGGCCTGTCGGTACCAGATAACCGACAGCCTAATTCTCTATCCAACTGTCAGTTTTAGACAACTGACAATTCATTCTTCCGCTCCTTCGCCGCGTTTCAGCCTGCTCCACATATAGCTCGCCTGTGAACTGGTCGTTTTGCCTTTTACGCTCCAAATGGATGATTTATTTCGCCTTATTTTCCTCCGTGCGACTCCAAAGTACCTAATAACTCAAAAACACACGTAAAGTGCATAATTCACAAGAAAAATAGCAAAGAAAGCGTAACTACTAGATAGTAAATACGGTGTATTCTACACCTATCAGATTCCCCCACACTTAGACTTTGCTAGTCCTCGAGCAAATCAAACAAAACAATAAAATACAACAACTCCGTGTCGTCGAGGCTACGGTCACTTTTAGCATAAATAACAAGCCTTTAAACCCCTAGGTGTCCCTAGTGGACGAGTTATAGTCTCGTGAGGGTTTACTAGAGATATACCCACAAAACCTGTTTTTCCAACTTACTAGTTCTCCGTAATGATAGTATCCAACGCGCTAAGAAGACATAGAGATTCGCACACTAGTCATAAGAAGTTAGACACATAAATGAACACAATCTCATTCTTAAAAGTTGAGAGAGAGATAACCATCCCTTCTCGACTAAAATTCGGGTTCGGAGTGATCAAAAGTCTCGACTCGCTCACAAGAAAGGGTTTTATGAAATTGCTCTCAATAATAAACATGACTTTTTATGGGTCACACATGTGTCCAGGTTGGAATGAAGAGAGAATCCCGAGACACGTTGAATGGTAGGAAGGCAAAACCCTCCGAAATATTTTGAAAACCCACATCTTTTATATATTTTTGAAAACCCATTTTTCCGACGATCTCTTGAAAGGAAATCAAACCATTTAACGAAGGTAGGAATATGCTTACTTACGGTGAATCCGTTCGGCGTGCAGCTAGCACCACTCACGGACATCCATAGAAACGTCTTCGGTCTTCTATCGGTGTCTTCATCTTTGTCTTCGGTCTTCAACTTTTGATGATAACTCTCGAACTTCGTAGAATCTTGACAATATGATTCTTTCCCTCAAATTCCTTGTCGCTTGAAACTTAATTATAGATATTCCTTCTTTCCATAGGCTTTATTGAAAGAATACAAAAATAAAAACAAACTATACAAACCCATTTTTTTTTTTTTTTTTTTTTTTTTGAATAAGAATTAAAACAAATACAAAAATAAAAATAAAACAAAATAAAAACTATTAACAAACCTAAAAATTTTCTCTTGTCTCTTTTTTTTCTATATATATATATATTTTTTTTTTCTTTTTTATTTTTTTTTGAGACAAGAGAAAGTAAAATACAAATAAAATAAAATAACAATGTAAGTACAATGCCATGGTGTAAGTACTTTACCGCTTGAATCTTCACAACTTGTATGTCTTGATATCATAAACTTCTCGAACTTTCATCCTTGATAATTTCCGCTCTTGTACAATAGTCTTCAACTTATAAAAATTCTGCCCTTGTTTTGTTGCTTTACTTAAATTTGAAATCTGCCCATTTCTGTACCGTTGCTTGTAAACCTCGAACGTGTTCAACTTTCCTTCGAATTTGTGATGCTCCTCTTGTTGATGATGATGGTGTTTCTATGGACCTGTTGGTGTAGAGAGAGATAAGGTGGATGGTGCTAACTGCGAACAAGATCACAAGTGGTATGTAAGTTAGCAATTCGATGTCACCAACATGGTTGATAAAAATAGCACTCAAGAGATCAAAATAGTGCTTCTATGGTGGGAATTTGGACAGCTCACCATTCTGCAGGAATTTACGTACGGTGACACACACTCTAAAAGCACAAATTTAGACAGGTACAAAGAATTGAAGGTTGGTGCCTCACATTATGTAACATGGGTAGTCTCCACTATAGGGGATCACTGTTCTAATACCGAATTCAGTCTGCACCTTATTTGCCACTGGCATGGTTAAATCCAACTTTAACTCTCATATAATTAAGAAACCCGATCATGTTCTCTGTCATCTCTAAGTTCAGTCACTATTGTGAGATTCTCGATGTAATCTTAGCGACATGTATACTATGTGACTCTAAACTAACTACAAGTTGGAGTTTTCTTATTCACTAGTTCACAAAAAAGTTGAAAAATTGCAAAAACTTACAACATAAACCACTCCCCCACACTTAAACTTTACATTGTCCTCAATGTAAATTGAATCGTCCAAAGTAAGTCAAGGTGGGAAATCCTAATAAGAAATCAGCAAAAACAAAGTAAAAACAAAACAAGAAAAACTAAAAACAAGAAAAGAAATAAATACAAGACAAGAAATACTCATCCTTTGGGTTGCCTCCCAATTAGCGCTTGGTTTAAAGTCGTCAGCCCGACTATCTCCTTGCTTTCTATGACTCCTCCAGAGGGAGCACATCCACAAAGTTAACTCCTTCCACCACTTCGGAAGTGAAATTCTCATAATATGGTTTCAACCGGTGCCCATTAACTTTAAGTTCTTTCCCCGTAGCTATGCTACGAATTTCCACTGCACCATGAGAAAACACATTAGTAACAATAAAAGGTCCGATCCATCGTGACCTTAGTTTACCCGGAAATAATTGCAAGCGAGAATTAAACAAAAGCACTTTCTGCCCAATACAAAATTGTTTCCTAGAAATCATGTTATCATGGAATGCTTTCGTCTTTTCCTTATAAATCCGTGAACTTTCAAATGCATCATTGCGGAGCTCCTCTAGCTCTTGGAGTTGTAACTTCCTTTGCTTTCCAGCCCCATCCATCTCCATGTTGCATTGTTTAATAGCCCAAAACGCCTTATGCTCAATTTCCACGGGTAAGTGACAAGGTTTACCATACACAAGCCTAAAAGGAGACATTCCAATAGGTGTTTTATATGCGGTTCTATACGCCCACAAAGCATCATTAAGTCGCATGCTCCAATCCTTCCTTGTCGGGTTCACCGTCTTTTCTAGAATGGATTTCACCTCCCGGTTAGACACCTCGGCTTGTCCATTGGTTTGGGGATGATAAGGTGTTGCAATCTTATGCGACACATTGTACTTCGACAACAAGCTTTGTAAAATCCTGTTTTTGAAGTGAGACCCCCATCGCTAATTATGGCTCTTGGAATTCCAAACCTTGCAAAAATATTAGCTTGCACAAAATCAAAACCACTTTAGAATCATTAGTAGGGGTGGCTTTAGCTTCCACCCATTTCGAGACATAATCAACCGCAAGTAAGATATAAAAATTCCCATGGGAGTTGACAAAAGGCCCCATAAAATCAATACCCCATACATCAAAAACTTCAATAAATTGAATATAAGTTTGTGGCATTTGATTTCGGGCACCTAGATTGCTTGGTTCTTTGACACCTATCACAAGTTGTACAAAATATATGTGCATCCTTAAACAAAGTTGGCCAATAAAAACCACTTTCAAGTACCTTGTGCGCGGTTCTCTTACTCCCAAAATGTCCTCCGCAAGCATAAGAGTGACAAAAAGACAAGATAGAGTTAAATTCAGATTGGGGCACTCACCTTCGTATTACTTGGTCACTACCATGTTTCCATAAGTATGGATCATCCCATATGTATTGGTTCCCTAACCTCTTAAGTTTGTCCCTCTCAAAGACGAGACAAGTTCTTTGGGATTTGTTTAGAAACTAAGTAATTGACAATATCAGCATACCATGGTTCTCCAAAGGCAATCGAGAAAAGTTGCTCGTCCGGAAACTTTCACGCAACGGGATAGTCTCCTTGTCCACAAAGCAAGTCGGCTCAAATGATCCGCAACGGTGTTCTCAATTCCTTTCTTGTCTTTGATTTCAATATCAAACTCTTGCAAGAGTAATATCCATCGTATGAGCCTCGGTTTCGCCTCTTTCTTTGTAAGCAAGTATCTAAGTGCTTTGCATGATCGAAAAGACAACAACTTTTGTACCAATTAGATAAGAGCGAAACTTTTCTAAAGCAAAAACAATGGCTAATAACTCCTTTTCAGTGGTTGTGTAGTTTTGTTGAGCCTCATTTAACGTTCTAGAAGCATAATAGATAGCATGAGGAAGCTTCCCCACACGTTGCCCAAGCACCGCACCAACCGCATAATCACTAGCATCACACATGAGTTCAAACGGCTTACTCCAATCCGGTGGTTTAATGATAGGGGCTGAAATCAAAAGTTCTTTCAAACGATTGAATGCCGCCATACATTTCTCATCAAAGTTAAAAACCACATCTTTTTGCAATAAGTTACAAAGTGGAGATGCTATCTTGGAAAAGTCCTTGATGAACCTACGATAAAAACCTGCATGACCAAGAAAAGAACGTATCTCCCTCACCGTAGTGGGAGGGGTTAGAGCACAAATAAGGTCTATCTTAGATTTATCGACTTCCAAGCCTTTAGAAGATATTATATGGCCTAAAACTATGCCATGAGTT
Organism: Papaver armeniacum; assembly: GCA_023531295.1. NCBI lineage: Eukaryota > Viridiplantae > Streptophyta > Magnoliopsida > Ranunculales > Papaveraceae > Papaver > Papaver armeniacum. The sequence goes on from JAJJWW010015339.1 coordinate 42,673, forward strand.
ACCATGAAATGGCACTTCTCCCAATTTAGCACAAGATTTGTTTCAACACATCGTTCAAGGATTAGAGACAAGTTGTTCAAGCAAAGGTCAAAAGAATCACCAAAGACACTAAAGTCATCCATGAACACTTCGATTATGTTTTCAACATATTCCGAAAAGATACTTACCATACACCTTTGAAAGGTAGCCGGAGCATTGCATAAACCAAAAGGCATCCTTATATAAGCAAAAGTACCGAAAGGACAAGTGAAAGTGGTTTTCTCTTGGTCCTCTGGCGCTATCACAATCTGATTATAACCCGAATAGCCATCAAGAAAGCAATAGTAAGAGTGTCCGGCTAAACGTTCAAGCATTTGATCAATAAAAGGTAAAGGAAAGTGATCTTTTCTAGTGGTGGCATTCAATTTTCTATAATCAATACAAGAACCCTCCAACCGGTTTGCACACGAGTTGGGACAAGTTCATTCTTATCATTCTCCACCACCGTCACACCCGATTTCTTTGGTACTACTTGTACCGGGCTTACCCACTTGCTATCGGATATGGGGTAGATAACACCCACTTCCAAAAGCTTGAGTATCTCCTTTTTCACAACTTCCATCATGGGAGGATTCAAACGACGTTGCGCGTCCCTTTTAGGCTTTGCATCATCCTCCAAACGAATTTTGTGCATACAAACGGCAGGGCTAATACCCTTGATATCGGCAATTGTCCATCCTATGGCCGTCTTGTATTTCCTTAGCACCCTTAGAAGTTTTTGCTCTGTAAATCACTAAGCTTGTTAGAAACAATCATAGGTAACTCTTCATTATCACCCAAGTACAAGTACTTAAGGTGGTCGGGAAGAGGTTTCAATTCTAAAATCGGAGATTTAACAATTGAAGGTACAAGCTTTTCATCACCGCATGGTAAAGAAATAAAAGAGATATTATGAGTTTTCGGGCATTCTTGTAGTGAATTAAGATCACCAAGAGCTTCCTTGACTTCATTACCACACTCTACACCATTATCTATGGATGTAGTTAACACGGTTTCCAAAGCATCATCACCGTTTAATTCAAACATTTGTTGTGCCAATGTATCCATCACATCATTGGAGAAACAAGAGTGGACATCGCTAGGATATCTCATCGTCTCGAAAATGTTGAAACGTATTATTTCTCCATCAAACTCCATAGTTAGCGTTCCCTTATCCACATCAATTATGGTTTTCGCCGTTTTCATGAAAGGACGCCCAAGAAGCAATGGAAGAGATGAGTCCGGTGCACCTTCATCCATCTCTAACACACAAAAGTCCGCTGGAAATACAAGTTGATTAACCCGCACAAGAACATCCTCAACAATACCCATTGGGTAGACATTAGAGCGATCGGCTAATTGCAATACAATTTCAGCCTTTTTAAGAGGACCAAGATCAAGTGAATTATACATTGACGCAGGCATAACATTAACAAAAAAGCACCTAAGTCCAACATAGCTTTGTTAAAAGTTGTGTTACCAATTGTGACGGGAATGTCAAAACTACCCGGATCCTTGCACTTAAGTGGGAGTTTGTGTTGTAAGATTGCCGAGGCATTCTCCCCCACACTAAGCACTTCATTACCTTTGAGCCTTTGTTTGTTGGTACACAAGTCCTTCAACACCTTTGCATACTTTGGAACTTGCTTGATAGCATCAATGAGTGGTATGTTCACATGGATCTTTTTAAGAACGTCTAAAATCTCCTTTTCTAGTTCCGCCTTCTTAGAACTTGCAAATCTGCGAGGAAAAGGTAGAGGAAGAACATAAGTAGAAACCGGAGTTTTAGAGTTAGGAATAGATACCTCAGAAGTCTGGGGAGTATCCTCATTTTTCTCCTCCAAAACAGGTTCCTTTGGTGTCTCCACCTTGCCCGAATCAGCAACTTCGGGTTGCACAAGTTGTGTACCACTTCTCAACGTAATAGCATTGACACCCTCTTTTGGGTTAATAGGTTGAGAAGGGAGTTTCCCACTATTTTGCGCCTTCAATTGGTTCAACTCAATAGCCATGGAGCCCATTTGTGTTTGCAACTCCTTAATAGCACTCTTAGTCTCTTGTTGACTTTCTTTGAACATGGTGGAAATGCCTTGCATCATTGTTTGAAGCTTTGAATCAATATTCGAACCTTGATTTTGCATTGATTGTTGTGCTTGAGGTTGCTGAAATTGTTGTTGTTGTGGTTGAAATCCACTCGGACGGTTGAAAGTAGGTTGTTGAACGGCACCTTGCTTGTTGGCATAGCTAAAATTGGGGTGATCTCTCCATCCCGGATTGTAAGTGTTGGAGTAGGGATCATACCGTCTTGGTTGATTTGGAAAGATCGCATTAGCTTGCTCGTCTTCATAAGATTGAGGAGAATTTGGTATAACCGCGGATGCAACTTGTTGCAACATTGCTGTCATGTTACCCATTTGTTGACGAAGTTCCTCCACCTCGCTCACTTCACTCACCCTTCTTAAAATCACATCCGAACCACGACTCAAGAATTGTTGTGAGTTCGCTGCCATGTTTTCAATCAACTCTCTAGCTTGTGCCACCGTCTTGCTAACTAGTGCTCCACCACCCGCAGCGTCAATAAGATTCCTATCACTTGATTGGAGTCCTTCATAGAAGTATTGGATGATCATAGCGTCACTAAATTGGTGGTGAGGGCAACTTGCAACCAATCTCTTGTACCGTTCCCAACATTCATATAAGGATTCTCCCACGTTTTGCTTCATTCCGCAAATCTCCTTGCGAATTTGAGTAGCCTTGGATGCAGGAAAATATCTCTCCAAAAAGAGTTTCTTCAACCCATTCCATGTTGTGACACTTCCGGGAGGTAAATAGTACAACCAATCCTTAGCACTATCCATTAAAGAGAAACGGAAAACTTTCAACATTGCACCATCCGCCTCAACATTTGCTGGAAGCATAGCCGTGACAATGGTGTGGAAGTCCAAAAGATGTTTGTTAGGATCTTCATTCACCATGCCATGGAATTTTGGTAATTCTCTAAGCAACCTCGGCTTTATCTCAAAAGTAGAGTTCGTTTGAATACACCCCTGTTGCGTATCAAGCCTATGAGAAGCCAAGTCCTTGAGTGAACGATTTGCATCACCCATTGCTTCTTCTTCTTCCACGTGTGGTTCCTCTACGAATGGAACCTCTTTTCCTTCTTCTTGTTGTTGGAAAATCTCTTCTCCTACTTCCAACTCGTGCTCGTCCGTTGTGTCTTGACTTGGTTGGAGTATTGTGCCGCGTCGAGTATCTATCCCGCACCTTGGATAATTCCAATCCTTAGAAGCCAGAGATTAGGTACCTGCAAACAATTCTCGCAAACAAGTGAGAAACAAGACAAGAACCGAAAAGCAAAGATAAAAGCAGAAATTGTAAAAAGAAACTAAAAACTCAATAACAAGCCGTATGCCTCCCCGGCAACGGCGCCAAAATTTGGTCGGTTGTCAATCCGTCAAATATAATTTCACTTTCTCAATCAACTAGATATAAATATAGTATTCGATAAGAAAGAGTTCGTATCCACAGAGAGGCGTTTGTTGTTATAAACTTTTAGTTTCTAAAGTAACCCAAGGTATGTTTGTTGTATTTAAGCAAATAAAAGTAATTAAAAGCAAAATAAGTAATTGGAATTATCAATAAGGAGAGAATATTGGTCAAGGGATAGTATCATTCACAAACATGTATTTTCATCAATGATTAGAATTGGTATTTTAATCTCGTATTTATTAAAAGTCCTAGGATACCTTGATCGCAAGTATAACCCGTTAATTCCCCTGTTTTCATCACAACCACATTAAAAGATGCATATGTGAATTCTTCGTCGAAAGCAACCTAAAGTGTAAAAGCACAATTAAGTTTAACTCCCTAAAAGCATTAAGATTTATGGAATAAGACTCATCAATGCAAACGAATGTGTAAAAGCACTAAACGTTTTAACAAAAGTTATGATTCACTCGTGACTAGTAGGATGTATCACTACAAGCACTAACCACAATTATGCTACTTAGAATCAGGGATAAACAACTTTTTCATATTGAAAACCCTAATATAGCTCTAGAGATGAACACAAATCGGATTGATTAGGACTCAACCTAACAAGTTTTCAAATCTTATAACACTATTAATTGTGAATCACAAACAATAATTACTGAGACAAAACTAATTCATTGAATCAAAAGCATGTTGAGAAATCAACTTTTATCCCATAACCAATAAGATGTTTAGCTACTCATAGCTATGGAGTTCATCATCATCAATATTCAATAATAAAACAAGAAAGAAGAAGAACAAAACCAAACCAAACCCTAGAAGCGTAAACAAAACGGCTCTCCCAAAACTCCAAGAAAAGATATGATATATTATAGAAGACCTTCCCTTTTATAGCTTTCTCCAACTTCTAAAACTAGGTCTAGTCTTCAAAGTCCATTAGGTGAGAATCCACCAAGCCCACAAGAAGGAGAAACCCGTGTAGAAAATACGCCCCAAAAACGGTCGTCGGAAGTCTGGTATTGTGTCCGGAAATCGGCCGGAAAGTCGCCGGAAAACAGCTCCGGTGACCGGCAAAGTCCGCCCGGTCACCGGTCAACGGGTCGGATCGGTCAGCTCTGAGTTGGATCGGGTCAGGTCCAGTCAGATCGGGTCAGGTCCAGTCAGACATGGATCAGCTGAGTGAGCTGAATGGCCAAAGCTACTACCATCTTGCCAGGCCATAATCTTGTCATCCAGCCATAATGGCTAAGCATATAACTCTGGCCTGCAATCCTGCAACTTCAAATTCAATGCAATATCGGCTCAATTCGACTCGCACTGGCCAATTCACATTGCGACTCGGCTCCATTGCTCATCCGCTACACTTGACTCACAAAACCACCTACAATGTTCTCGTCATCGACCACGACTTGATTCCACCCTGAAAATCCATCCTTGCCAGCATTCATCTAATTTCAATCAACCTCAGCTGCATCTCTCCACAAATGACTTCCACATGAGACAACATCAAGACAATTTGTAGTTTCTTGCCTGCACATAAATTCATCCTCCATGTCTCAGTGTAAACACCCATTTCAGTTGCACAAACAATCACGTAACCATGGCAATCACCAAAGACTGAGCTTTTTCCTTGCTGCATAACTGAACAACATCAACATTCCAGCTGCAGTTCTTAACCTGCAGATTCATAATCACAGCCTGCCAACACTTCACCAAATCCAGATGCTTCAACTCCATTGGCACAGCACATTAAAACCCTCCAAGCACCAAAACTAGTAAATTGCATTTATCTGAGCTCCATATACTGCCTGCTATCATTCTTGCACTCTGTCACAGCCATTGTGACTATGGCTCACACCTCGGTTCCCATCTCACCTACAATTCAGTAACAAAAGCCGCACTTGCACTGCAATTGCTTCTCCACTGCTATCAACTTCAATTCCCATTGCAGCCAAACCACAACTGCAGTATTCTGCAATACCAGCTTTCTCCAGATGCAGCTCAGCTTTAGTTCAAACCATTAACACCTGTATTCCTAGCATACATCTAGGTTCAATACCACCTACCCACACCAGTACCATCTCAGTTCTCCACTGCCAAACCATTTGAATCTTCACTTACATTGCAATACCCATTACAGACCACCTCCAGCTGCACATTACAACCACAGTTTCATCACTGCAATACCAAGCTCAAGACTCCAGTTTCACTACCACATACACACCAACGCGCAGTCACACTCCACCTGCAATAACTCCACCAGAATTACTTAGCCATTTTCTCAGCTCAGCATCACCACTAACTCATCTAAGTTGCAACCTCAGTGCCATGAGCCTCTGCCACTCCTTGAAATTTTAATCCACCACCAGTTCTAGCTTGCACCCATTTCAGCACTCCCATATCCTGCTCTGTGCAAACATCAGAGCCACATTCTCCCTGCAACTCCCATTCATTCAAGACAACCACCTACAATCCTTCTTTGCTGAGTGCACCAGAGCCATTGTTTCCACTTCCTTAAGCTTCTATGTAACAACAGCAACACCAAGTCCACCCCTGAATCTTCTCCTGAGTTCAAACCCTAACATACATCTAACCCCACTGTTTTGCAATTGCATACAAACCCATTCAGGCTGCCCTGTAATTCTTTGCTTCTGTAGAGATTCAACCAAGCAACAGATGCCCGATTTCCTTCATCTGCTTCTCTTTCGAATTCAACAAAGAACAAACCAGTTCAATTTCACCATCTTTCAATTCGATTTCCGTTCAATCAAGCCCCCATCACTGCATCTTAGTTTCAGATCGAACTGATTTCAAAACTAACTTTAATTTAGACTCAGCAACAACCATCGCATCTTCCTCCTCTTTATCGACAATGAATCGAACCCAGACAACCACCATCTCTCGCCTCTCGATCTCCTCCTCTCAAATTGATTTAAATTTCTTTGTTTTCTCCTCTTCTTTCACAATGATTGAATGAGAAATGTTTTCTCGATCCGAATCACATTTTGCGAAAACCCATCTTCTATTTTATCTTTTCTCGCTTCAATTTCCTCCACAAAACTGCTTCAATCGAACCCCGAATTTCTCTTTGAAACCCTAGCGCCACACACTCTCGTGTTAGAACCCAAATGATTGAGAAATGAATTCTCATCCGAATTATATGATGTGTAGGAAGTGGACTTGATATTGGCACCCAAAGACGTATAAGGGCCACCTCCAATTATTTTGGCCCGTCGGTACGGATAACCGACGACCTAATTCTCTATCCAACCGTCGAGTTTTAGACAACCGACAATTCATTCTTCCGCTCCTTCGCCGCGTTTCAGCTTGCTCCACATATAGCTCGCCTGTGAACTGGTCGTTTTGCCTTTTACGCTCCAAATGGATGATTTCTTTTCCTCCGTGCGACTCCAGAGTACCTAATAACTCAAAAACACACGTAAAGTGCATAATTCACAAGAAAAATAGCAAAGAAAGCGTAACTACTAGATAGTAAATACGGTGTATTCTACACCTATCAGGCCGCGTCGGTGGCATGGTGGTGTAGCCGCGGCCACTATATCTTGGCATATGGGTGTTAGACCCTGACCTAATTAGGGTTTGGCATATCAAAACCCTAACGCGCGCGGCAAGGTGGCGCGGTACGGCATGGCCTGCCAATTGGCATACTAGCGCGATTTGGCAGGTTGACCGTCCAATTGGCATGGCGCCTGTGGTGATGGCTATTTGGGCGCATTGGGGAGAACTTAATAAATCAAGTGGCCAAATCATACGACCATGATTGTTTTTTGGAGACTGGCTTGGTCATTCTAGATTAGATTCCTAATGTAATTAGGCGCATCGACCTACCAACTTCCAATCTTTATTAAAAGTGTGTGTGGCGGGTTTTTGAGCGATCTGATTGGTTGATGGGAGAGGGGTTAGCAAGAGAAATATGAAGCGTGGCCAACGGCTACAGGCGGGGCCTATTGGAGCGGATTGGCCGGCTATGTGGCGTGGCCGCGCCTCTTTCGTCATTGCTCTTTATTTGCCACAATTCCTCCTTTGCTTCTTGTTTTCTGGTAGGACTTTGTTCCTACTAGCTCCGGGGCGGATCAGTTTCCTAGTCTATCTAGGTTTGGCCTCGACCAATGGGGTTCGAGATATTTGCAGAAGGCGCAAAAGACCTAACGTTTGCAAATTAGTTAGGTCGAAAACTTGAATCTTGTGAGTTATCACAAAATTTAACAAATTTAACAAATTATGTGTGTTGACACAAAATTCTTTTATTCTCATAGAGCCGTTAGCGCATCTTCTGATTGAGAATTTTCATGCAGACCTTAATTTTGATACTTCGAAAAATTCATGCTACTCAGCTGCGAGTGAACACTAATGTCATGTCATACCAATACTAAGGGTTCAGCTGGGGAACATAACATAGGAAAATACTCAATAAACCATACACTAATGAGTAATGCAGGCGAGAATTTACATAAAGTTTGGAATTATTGCTACATGCACCATTCTGAATAAATTCCATATAAATATACTGAATTGCTCAATACATGTGTAAGTAGAGAGGCCTGGGCATTCATTACTTTTAAATGGCTCAGTCTTTTTTCAGAACAACATCGCATCAAATACAGGGTTTTACAATTTTAGCCCCGAACTAAAAACCACCATCAACAAGGATGAACTCACATTTGAAGTAAAGAGTTCATTAAACAGGATGAACTCCGATAAGAAAATAAGAAGTATAGAGTTCATCAGAGAAGTTGAACTCCATCTACATAAGAATAATAGTTCATCGAAAAGGATGAACTTCATCAAACATGATCAAAAGCATTGACATAAATAATACATTTAAAGTAGTGTGTTACCTATCCAAATTGAGAAACATTCATTTCCAATTTTTTGCAAATATCGTTGATTGTCCACCTTGCGAACCTAGGACGGTAAAGGTTGTCGTTGTCTTTATCTTTCACTTTTCATTTAGGTTTTAACGTTTCTGACTTTGAATGCTCAACAAGCCAAACCTGTAAAAGAAGAATTTATCAGCACCAACAGTAGTTACACTAGTTAGTTATAATGTCATTGTAACATAATTTAAATTTCATCTCACTAGTAGATACAAATAACATCCTTCGGCAGACATTCTTGCTACATTTTCCATGGTATGCTTGTGTATGAGGTGAGGCCATGAGACTTTATCTTCAGACTCTAGGAAGCCTATGTACTTAGTGTGGATAGAGCCTTCATCGCCAGTAGTAACAAAGACCGTTGACAACAAGAAAAGCTCCATCATCGTAACAAGATCTTCATTGTGTGTCTTGGATTTAACCAATTCAAGGATCTTAGTTTTCAATTGTGCATTTCTTATTTCATGATCTTTCTTTGGGGGTGGAGTAAATTGATGTCTTTTATAGAACTTCCCTAGTCTGTAATTAGTCATACTTTTGGGTTCCAATAGTGCATCTTCTATTCCTCCTTCATCTTGTATACATGGAATGCCAAACATTACTTATAACTCTTCAGGTGAAGATCTTATGATGTATGTTACGTCACCGGTTGTGAATTGAAATTTACCCTCTTGCCCAGGAACTTTTTTGTGTCCTTCTAAGAGAATCTGACAAGATTTCACTGACTTAAACCACTCTGAGGCAACAGTTTTATCTTCTAGAAAAACTTGCATTACTATCCAGAATGAAATCTTTTTCAATTGTGCAATCTGATCTTCATTTAAAGCTTATCCTTTTTTCAGTTTTCTAATGCTCCCAAGAAGAGAAATGAAAGCAAAAAAGCCACCCTTGAACTTTATTTTTTTACTACCTTTACTGGAAAAAAAAAGTATGTATAAATGAACTCTAAGAAGAAATGATAACACTGACGACTTCCTAAAACAAAATGAATTTTAAGAAGTTATATGTTTTCATTAAACAAAATGAACTCAGAATATACGTAAGTATGACCAACAGACTGAGAGAGCTTATAGTTCATCAAACATAATGAACTTAATGTTATCATTTATACAAGATAGGAAGTAAAGAGTTCAGAGTTCATCAAAAAGGATGAACTATACCTAATAGTACATCAAAAAGGGAGATCATGCTTCAAAAAAAAAGAGGAAGAATTCCTACAGGAAGATGACTAGAGAGTTCAGAGTTTACCAGAGAGGATGAACTCCTACCAGAACACAAACACAAAGTTCATAGTTTACCAAAGAGGATGAAGCCCCACCCCCTAAGTACAACTACCACATGATAGTTCACAAAGTATCATGAACTCCTACTCGAGAACAAACACAAAATATAGAGTTCACCAAAGAGGATGAACTCCATCTCCCTAAGAACGACTGACACGTGATAGTTCACAAAACATCATGAACTCCTATTAGAGAACAAATATAAAGTACATAATTCATCAAAGAGGATGAACTTCATGTCCCTAAGAGCGACCAGTACATGATAATTCACAAAATAACATGAACTCCAACTAAAGAACAAACACAAGGTACAGAGTTCACCAAAAAGGATGAACTTCATCTCCCTAAGAACGACTAACATATGATAGTTCACAAAACAACATGAAGTCCTACCAGGAAACAAACACAAAGTTCAGAGTTAACCAAAGAGGATGAAGTCCATCCCCCTAAGTACGAATAGCACATGATAGTTCACAAGACAGCATGAACTCCTACTAGAGAACAAACACAAAGTACAGAGTTCACCAAAGAGGATGAACTCTATCTCCCAAAGAACGACTGGCACATGATATTTCACAAAACAGCATGAACTCCTACCAAAGAACAAACACAAAGTACAGAGTTCACCAAAGAGGATGAACTGCATCTAAATAGGATGAACAACACAGATAAACAACACAGATGAAACACGATGATGCGAAAGCTAGATCTGAGATTAGGTTAGGGTTATTTTTTGCATCATACCTTCAATCTCTTGCTCTGATTTTCTTGAACATTCAATTCCTCTTGAACTACAACTATTTGCTTGTTTTTATCTGCTTTTGATCATCTTTGATTTCACCATTTTTAGGGTTTTTATGAAAATTTTCTGGTGAGTATCAAAATTTTGTGGTGATTGTTTGATGAAATTGATTACGTATTTGTCAATTAGTGTTGTTTCTGATTGAAAATTAGGGTTTTAATTAGTTAATTGAGTATATTCAGAGTATTTTTTTTCTGAAATCTGAAATGGAATTTGGATCAGATGAATTGAAAACTTTTTCAGAAAAGATAGAGAATAAAGGAAGGTATACAGTTTCTAATTTTCAGCTGTAACTGTTAAGGAAGTGTATTATGGTCCATTTTATATTTTTAAATAATTATGGATCAAACAGTCACGCGTAATTATCAGTGGACTTGTTATGGTTCCGTATATTAGAGCATCTCCAATAGAAGTTGATAATTTCATTTTATTATGACACATAGGATTTTAGACCCCCATTTACATTAAATCCCATCTCCAACGGCAGGTCCTACAAAGTAGGAGGGGTGCCAAAATAAATATGAAGGTCTTAGAGAAAGTCTTATTTAGACCTTGTGGATGACCTCCATCCATGTCATATTTTTAACATTTTTTTAAAATTATTATCTCTAAATAAAATTTTCTAAACCAATAGGAAAAAAGAGATCACTTTATTCTTTATCCAAAAAACAAATCCTTGAAATAACACCCCACACTATTGGAGATGGTTCATGAATAAAGTATTATTATTTTTACCACATATATAAAACCTTGTAAATAAGGATCTAAATAAAAATGCTTTTACCACCCACTATTGGAGATGCTCTTAATGGACCAAATGATAATTTCCCCAATATTTTTTGGAATGGCAGATAAGATTTTAGACCCTTATTTGGTATAAATGCATCTCCAATAGTTACGTCCTACAAATTAGGAGGGATGAAATACTAACACGAAGGTGTTAAGAAAGTCTTAACTACACATTCGGAATGACCCCTAACTAATTTCATGTCATCAATTTAATTAAAAAAATATTATTTAATACAAAATCTTGTTAAAAAATTATTTTTTTATGCTTACCTAAACTTAAAATACATAGCACGGCCTTGACTATTGGAGGCGACTTTTAGGAAAAAAGACTTATTTAGGCCTATGTTTGAATAACCCCAATAAATTGAGGTCTAAAAATGAACTCCACATATGATTTTGCTGACCTACTATTCGAGATGGTCTTAGTATAAATTCATCTCCAATAGTTATGACTTAAAACTTGTAATAAGAGTCTAGTGGTTGAAACCAGACAATAACATAGGAGTGATGGAGAGAGAACGAGCAAAAAATCCGCTCTCTTTGTATCTCGATAGAAAAATCTTCAACATTTTAATGGAAAGCTTAGGAAACGTTCAGGAATCAGATTGGAGGAGAAGAAACAAGGAGGGTTTAGTTCTTGGACTCACTTCTCTACAGAGATAGCAAACTGGATTGTCGATGTGTTGAATGAAGCACGGGATGCAAACTGTGGAAAACGAAAATGGCCGAGAAGATCGGAGAAGCATCTTTTTTTTATGAAGCTAAGGAGAATGAAGGAGGAAGATACCTGCGAATATCAAGAGTATGGAGAGGTGACGAAAACAGATCGTATGCTTTGTGTGTGCCTTGTGGAGATAGTTGTTACTACTGGGCTGTTTTGGCCAATGAACTACACAAACTGCTACATGAGAATAACTTGATCAAGAAGAAATCCCAAGTTATTCCTTATGAGAAAGATTTTACCGGTATTCTTCAATCGAGTAGTATTAATAGATCTTTTCTGGGTTTAGTCTGTGTTGAAGGTTTTGTCCGATGGCAAAGAGTTGCCAGAGAAATCAGATCACAGATGCATTGGGATTCTTTTATTGATATGGAGATAATTGATGAACGAACAACTAAAATTGAAGTGACACATAATTCCAATCCAGGCAATGTCAAAGTATGGCAAATGGATTAAAGTCAGGGGGATTCCTCGTCTAAATTGGAGTTACAACCTATTCAGTCAGAGCATCATTGGGAGGGTTAGTAGATATTGCATCTAGCACATTGCAATCTACAAACCAGAAAAATTTTAGAATCTCCGTCAAATGAGATTTCTCTATGATTCCGACGGCTCTTTTGGTTGAAGAAGGAGACTCAAGGTGGGCCGTTATAATTGAATGAGACTTCAATTTTGAACCTAAGAATAAGGCTACATTAGAGGAGTTTCAAAGACTGATTACTGAGTTTGAAAATAAACAGAAAAACTCATATTCAAATCTTTCTCCTCCAGCTAATTTAGGTATCAAATCGGTTAGGATTGGTTCTGAGCGGCTGGGCCAAGTGACAAATGGGAGTTCCAAACTAAGACACAGCTGATACTCCAACCAACTACCACTGACGGCTATCCTTCTTGTAGTGTTGGTTAGGAGGTTGATCACACTACGTCTGATCTTCGTGGCTTGTGTGGTAGGAATGGAGGTGATACCACTATAGCCAATGAGATTGGGATTGTTAATTCGATGGAGCTTCATGGAAGTGAAGGTGTAGTTCCAAGCTCTCAACATCGAATTACAATCAACACTACCAATAGATTCATTCCTTTAGATGACGTGGTTTCATAAAGGCTGGAAATAATTGACAGTGTGCTAGAGGCTGAAGTATCTGGTTTACAGGTTGTGGTTGGAGAATGAGGGACCAAATAATCTGTTAAACCACCTACTTTAGTTAGTCATGGGTTTCTCCCTTCTGAGGTAAGTAGAAGTGAAGGTGAAGTACCTACTGCTTTAAGAATAGAGAATCACCTAAATGTTAGTCAGGCAGCTAGAAGGTTTATCTCCTCAGGTTCTCCTGACGATCTTCAGCTGGTTCTGCATGGAAATAATGGTGATGACGCAGTTGCTGTATTGACACCTGAAATGGTTCTGGATAGTGTACCACCTACTGTAGAACCTGGTAACCTTTTTTCGGTGGTTGAAGACTACATTGTCGTCAAGTTAGGGGACATTTAGAACAAAAACATAGACTCTAATGAAGTGATATTCTCAACTTCAAAATTGGTTTTTGAGCTATGTACCAGGTTAGGTGGCATCACAACTAAGGATGAGAAGCAAGCAAATGAGATTATCACAGAAATCTTGTTCAAGTACCAGGACAGATACAAAGAAATTGAAGTTGGTAAGAAGGTGCAAGATACATATGACTCAAACAACTCAAATGAAGATATTGAGGTGGATGAAGTTACTTCCAGGGAGAAAGTGGTAGAGGATGGTGAATAAATTTTTGAATTGGAACATTAGGGGGTTAAATGCTTACGATAAGCAGATCGCAGTGAAGGACTTGATTGTTGTTCACAAATGGCTAGTCGTACTTTGCAAGAAACACAAATGAGTAATTTCTCTTCTTGGTTTGTCAGACAGCTTTGGTTTGATGCGGATTTTGGCTTTGAATTTATCCCTTCACAAGGTACAGCTGGAAATAGTGGAGGCTTGATTACTATCTGGGATAATGCTGCCTTGGAAATACTGGATAAGAGGATGGGTTTTAATAACATCTCCATTTTATTTACACTCAGATGCAATGGATTCAAATTTATCATGACCAATGCATATTCTCCTTGCGACTATGCTTTGAGAGAAGATTTTTTGAGGGACTTAGCTGAGGTAAGGGGTTGGTGTTTTGAAGCGTGGTGCCTAATGGGTGATTTAAATGCAGTAAGAAGCGATAATGAGAGGAATAAAACTGGTGGCGACATAAGAAATATGACTTTATTAAATAACTTCATTGTTGCGCAAGAACTGGTGGATTTGCCATTGAATGGCGGTTCCTTTACTTGGAGTAATAAACAAGAAGACCCACTTCTTTGCAGGTTGGATAGAACCCTGGTTTGTACTGCTTTTGATATTAAGTTTTGTAATGCGACACAAACAGCGCTGGTACGAACCATCTATGATCACAACCCTTTGCTGTTGGAACTGACGACTGCAATTCAGAATATATCGAGCTTCAAAATAGAGAATCATTGGCTCCAGCATCCATACTTTGTTAGGTTGGTTGAAGTTTGGTGGACTACTATGAATTTTTCTGGGATGCTGGTTATATTATTTTTAGGAAGCTTCAAAACTTAAAGTTTTTTATAAAGCCGTGGAGTAAAGTTAACTCAAGAGGAGGAACTGAACAGCAAAATCAATTTACTAAATTTGGCGGAGGAGAGTGTTGTGTTGTCAAGACTGCAGAATGAAGAAAGAGCTGAACTACTTCTTAAGCTCAATAAAGTTAAGTTAACTAGAGCTAGGATGGCATTTCAAAGGGCGAAGGTAAGAGGTTTTCAGGAGGGAGATAAAAACACGCAATATTTCCATAGAATAACAAATGCGAAAAGAAGGAGAAACTGTATATTACTAAGTTGGAAATTAATGGAGTTGATGTATTTAACCAGGATACTATTAAGAATGAAATCCAGCAGTACTATACTAAACTGTTTACTGCTAACAGCTCGGTTTCACCTTCTTTTGATGGTTTGCATTTCAGATGTTTAGACAACACTCAATCAAATTGATTAGATAGATCTTTTGAAGAAGAGAAAGTGGTGAATGCGATTAAGAGGTGTGGTTCCAACAAGGCACCAGGCCCGGATGGTTTTAACATAGTGTTTTTCAAAGCTTGCTGGAGTTTTATGAAACATGATGTTATGGCTGCAGTTAATGAATTTCACTCTAAGGGTAAGTTAGATTGGCGGTTAAATATGGCTTTTCTTAAACTTATCCCGGAGAAAGAAGATTCTGCTACTACTAAGGACTTCAGGCCACTGAGTGTTATAAGTAGTTTCTACAAGATAGTTTCCAAACTCCTTGCAGAGAGAATGAAGCTGGTTGAAGCAGAAGAAGCCGGGTATTCTTTGCAAGATAGATATGGAGAAAGCGTTCAATAATGTAAACTGGAACTATTTGTTTGCAATTTTGAGAAAAAATGGTTTTGGTGAAAAATGGATCAAGTGGATTCATTGGTGTGTCACTGGTGCTCAGTTTTCTATTCTTGTTAATGGGGTTGCTACATCTAGAATAAAGCCATCTAAAGGAATACGACAAGGGTATCCTTTGTCTCCTTTTCTGTTCTTGTTAGTGGTGGAAGTTCTTTCAATCCTAATGAATGAAGCAGCGGAGTCAAATAGATTGAGTGGTTTTCAGGTGGTTGAAGGAGGTACTAAAATCTCACATTTACAGTTTGCTGATGATATGTTAATTTTTCTCGATGCTTCTAAGGTGGAGGTAAGAAGATTATTCATAATTCTTATGATATTTGAGCTGTTGACAGGACTAAAATTAAACTTGAAGAAAAGTTCAATGACTAGCATTGGTGTTGATGATGTAGTGCAAGACTTGGTGGTGGAACTAGGCTGCAAAACTGATATCCTACCTATCGTTTATCTAGGTATGCTTATAGGTGCAAATAGAAGAAGTGCAGCTATATGGGAGACGGTCATTCAAAAGATGCAGAAGAAATTGGCACTATGGAAGAGGAAGTACCTGAACAAGGCTGGCAGAATAGAAGCTCTTTAGAAAGTGTTGCAACTTATTTTCTTTCTTTATATTATTTGCCAGTTTCGGTGGAGAAAAGACTCAACAGCATCATGAGGAGATTTTTATGGGGAGACAATGAACATAGAAGGAAGATGAGTTGGGTTTCATGGAAGAAAGTGTGTAAACCGAAAAGTGGAGGCGGCTTGGGAATAAGGAATATTAGATTAGTAAATAGATCTCTGCTAGCTAAATGGCATGGAAGATTCTGTAATGAGAAGACAGCTTGGTGGAGAAAGATTATGTGTGAGAAAACAAAAGCGGAAGAGGCCTGCTTGGTTCTAGCTCAAGTCAATGAGACAATTGGTAGAAGTATGTGGTATGAAATTCTTAAGGCTAACAAAGATTTTTATGACTATATAACTATACAGGTTAATAATGGGAGATCGATAAGATTTTGGCACGACTGGTGGTTACAGAAGGCGGCACTTAAGGACAAATATCCTAGGCTATACAGCAGACAGAAGCATGATACAATTACAAATTTGTTGTCTGGTGACGCAGGTTGGAACCTTCAATTTTCTAGAACCCTTGACCCAGCGGAAAGAATCGATTTACTGGAACTAAAACATGATATCAGGAATGTAACACTTCAACAAATCGCAGAAGATTGTTTGGAGGGGAATGGATCTTCAAAGACCATATACAAGAGGAGGAATGGGAATTACACAAACTGGCAGAAAGCAAACTAGCCCCTCCAAAGGTATTGTTTATTATATGGGCTGCTTTACATGAATCAGTACCTACAAGAAGCATGCTAGAAGGTCGAGGGGTTGAGGTTACTTCAAATATGTGTCTATTCTGCAATTCTTCTATAAAAACTTTGGATCACTTGTTCCATAGTTGCAATTGGGCTTTATTTGCATGGAACTTCTTTACTGCTTCACTTCATGTTCATTGGGTGATGAGTAGAGATTACATCTCTTTGTTGAAAGAATGGAGGCTAGATACTAATTCAGAGAGAAAGAAAACAATATGGCACCTTCGCACGTTTGCGATTACTTAGGAGTTGTGGTTAGAACGGAATAATTGTGGTTCATGGGGGAAGACACAAAACGAAATGGGAGTTAATCCATCTTTGTGATTTTGGATATATGTTTATGGAGCACATCTACGGAGATCTTCAAAGATTTCTCCGTGAATCAAATTTTATACCAATGGGAGGATATAGTTAATCTGTAAATACTTTTTTTTTCCTTTTCTGGGGATCTCGTTGATCCTTCCCTCTGTAAATATCTCTCTTTACCTTTAATATATACCCTTACTTTCTCGAAAAAAAAGTTATGACTTACAAACTAACTAAGAGGGCTGACATGCTAAATATGAATATGTTAAAGAAGTCTTAACTACACCTTCATAATGCCCCTTAATATCAACAATTTATTTAAAACTAGTATGTAACCCGTGCTACGCACCGGGATCGATGAGAATTGTTGATTTGGTGTGGCGGGGCTTTGCCCCGCTCCCGTGGCCTAGATGTATCGGAACATTCTTAAAAAAGTTTCATGATAGGAAAGTTTTATACTCATTGATAATCAATATATTGTTGGAAGTAAACCTTCTCAATCATGGCAAAAAAACAAAAAAAATACTAATTCTACCATATAACAGGAGTTTTAAATCACACGAAAATCACGCATATCGTCTATCTGGTTATGCAACTGAATATGCCATGCACCCGTCCCAAAAGGGGGAGCCGGGTTAGTAATTGCATTGTATAAATGATGCACCAATTACCATCTACGACCCACTTTAAATACTGCTATGACCCAGCTTATCATCTAATAATTGATACTAAATTCTTGGAGAAAAAAATGGCCTCGAAAATAATTCTTTAGAAAATATACACTTCCTTCCATCTAATATCCATATTTTACGCCACTTTTATTCCGAACCTGCTATGTACTTAATTGTTACGTACTTTGACAAATTAACCATTTTTACATCCTTGCTCAAACATGATAGACACCCATACGTCTAATATGGAGAAAGATTGTCAAGCTGAATAATACAAAACCGATATGCAGTTTTACATACACAATAGTAACAAACAAAAAACTTTCAAAAGAAAGAGAGAGCAGTTTTTTCAAGATGACAACTCATAATAGATGCAAAGCTTAATATCCAGATCATTTGCATTAGAATAGGCCATCTTGTAATGTTAAGATGTTGAAGCTTGATATGTAGACTGCAGTGGAAAATGAGAACAAACACATGACATTATTTCCTTTCTCCTCGTAGGTGAGTCCTCTCATCAAGCTATGCCATAGTGATAGATTTTCATGCACTACTATTGCATAACTTTATTTAGTCCATGTCAATGACATGTTGTGAGATTTGTTATAAAGAATAATGAACCTGAACATTATCTGTTGTTATACCCATATCTCTGGGTAATAAAGTTGAGAACTATCAAAATAGGATATCCCACCCACAATGATTAGGGGAAATAGAGTCGGTGCAAGTTATTGGAAAGTAGCCGTACAACAGTAATTGCATATTTTTTTAGTTTGTTAATGTTGTTATTGAGACTTCGAGACTTCTTCAGTTTGCTAATAATCGAGGACAACTTTCGCATATTGAAACTCTGGTATATTTTTGTAAGAGGAGGGATCCATTGATAGAGGCAAATTTTACAATTGTAAATATCAAGATATAGCTAATTCTAATGGAGGAAGGATCCCTTCACACTTTTATATATTCTCACACTACCTTACACGTTCGACGTTATTTTTGTGAATGAAAACCAAACCGTAACGGATTTGAAGCTAATATTATGAGGATATGTTCCTCTTACCAAGTTATACATGCCTACCGAAAATGAGCACATTCTAAAATATAAAACCTCACGATCTATCGGTCTTAATTTGACGGCTGTAAATCTTGATTTTCAACGGCTCATTTTCGTAGTAGTAGTAGTAGATGGTGGTGTTATACTTCTCGGAACACACTCATTTTTGGTATGAACATAGAGAGCTTTGTAATATTAACATATCCCCAGAATATTAGCTTCAAGTCCATTACGGTTTGTTTTTTATGCACAAAAATAATGTC
Source organism: Papaver armeniacum (assembly GCA_023531295.1). Classification (NCBI taxonomy): domain Eukaryota; kingdom Viridiplantae; phylum Streptophyta; class Magnoliopsida; order Ranunculales; family Papaveraceae; genus Papaver; species Papaver armeniacum. The sequence goes on from JAJJWW010015339.1 coordinate 61,784, forward strand.
CAACGTGTGAGATAGTGTGATAATAAAAGTGTGAGGGGATCCCTCCTCATTTTCATGTTGTTATACAACTATATTACCTTCTTAATACTGCTACTCAGGATAGAGTTTCTTTAACTTATATTTGTTCTCGATCTTATTTTCTTGTTTTATGATTTAAAAATCTGAATCTAGAATTGTTGTTTTATTATTAAGAGTTTTTCTCTTCTAATTCCGTACTTCTCATGTGCTAGATTGGTTGGCAAACTGTCTATGGGCTTTTGCTGCTCTTCATGGGACTTACGACTAAAGAAAAAAATGATAGACACCACACATCGCAACCATCCAAACCAACCATAGGCGGACCATGGTATACTCCTCGGAAGTGTGGGTATAAGCATCCTCCGCATCATCCAACTTATTAGCCTTGACACTACCTGACTTAGAAGATGATGCATCAGCATAACATTTCGCGTGAGCAGGCTCCGAGATTTGGCAACTTCTTCACCACATTCTTACTATTCTCACATTAAAAAGTTCATATGTGGCAAAATGAAGAGTTTCTGAAGGATTTCACTTGTTAGTTCTGATGCTTCTTGCTATCGCAGGTACTTGTTAAAGATCTCTCACGAAAATATTTCTTATGCTAGTTGTTGTAAATATCAGCAATAAAAAAAATAATCCATGACCCCTATGCGACATACCTACGGAGTAAATACTCTGGGACAATAACCAACAGACCCATGACATGCCCAGACACTTTCTTCTACCACTGGAAAAAACAGTAAAAAAATAAATAATCACATTATCCTTATAGTTGCGGAAAATGAATACAATATTAAAGAAATCCAATAGAGATAAGATGCTACCTAAAGCCTCAACAACCTAACCACCTATCCTCTATATATATATATATAATATTTGATGCTGAGATATGACATAGTGAAGTTATAAAAAAGTCGTTCAAATGGTATCAAGTTTGAATAGAACTAAATTATCTGACCATTAATTAGACCGGACGGAATCAAGGTACGTTTCAGCTAGTTAGGATTTCAGAACTACATCCTTACTAACTAAAACTAATCTAATTGTTAAAATGGTCCAGAACTACATTCTTATTTTGAACTACACCATTATTTCTTGTTCATATGTTTGCATATTTGGTCGATATATTCTCGTACCTTATTTCCGAGCAAAAATAATTGCCTACTATGATTGTCCAGTAATTCTATACAATGTTGCGTGCATACCTTGTTTCTACCATGTTGTAACATCTTAGTCAGATCTAATACAGTCTCCATTCTTTTGTGTGGATCTCAGTCAGAACTTTACAGACCTCAGCAGTTTCCGAATCAATCCGGGATTTTTTTTTATGATGGGTTGGATGCGACATTGTAAAAAAATTCAGATCGACGAATACCCAGATGCCCTTGATGCAACAGCATAAAGGCGGCTAATTATACCCAATACGTGACTACACTAAACCAATTTTTATGTACAAAAGAAACACAAAATTTTTTTATTGCCCGAAAGATCCTTCACATAGGTTCCAGTAACTATCACCAGTATTGGCATATTCCTAGAGTTCTCTAGCATTTTATCCTTGATTATATTTACCAATTCAATCTATATAGATATCTTCGATAATGTTCCACTAATACATAAATAACACCCATAAGAATTGTCTACAAATAATTCCAAGAGAAAGAAATTTAAAACATACAAAGTATTGTACTTTTCATTCCCAACTACAGTCTCTCATATCCTTCAACTGATTTTTAACTACCATCTCTCGCGTCCTTCAACCAAAATCTTTAAAATATCTGACACAAAACTAAGGTCCCGTATGAAACACTATTGCACCAGTCATTCTACGCATCCCGTCCTCATTATAGTACTACCTCTGAAACGGAGGGAGTATTTTTTTCTTTTCCCGGAAATAACATGTATTAACTAAACAAACCTGGCAATTATGGCTTCCTCATTTGAGGTTGATTTGGACAGGGTTATTCCTCTAATGGGGGCATTAATCACTCGTCCCAAACGAAATATAAGAGAGGTAGAGTTATCTAATGGGACCTCTGTTCCATTAGATTTATCCTACTGCAATGCTGCTGGTAGTTAGGGAATCCGCTGCATCATTTCCTTTTCTGTTAATGAAACTACAGTGAAAAAACTTATTTGCTGTGATGAATGCACAATGTCCCGTTCATATTACAGAGGGAGTTTCATACAGTCGATTGGTGAAGACTGCTGGTGCAATCGTAGCTTTAAAAGAAAACCAACGGTCTTACAATAGGCCTCAATGGACATGCTTTTAACTTTTAACTCTGGATTTACCTCATCTTCAATCCAAGTGTTGCAACAAATAATAAAAATCAATGAAAAAGTAATAAAAATTATTTAAAATATAAACCCTTGGAGTCACGCGATGAAGATAGAAATTAATAAAATCATGTAGAGATAGAAAATAGATTACATCAGGGTATCCAAATTCCAAGCTCTCGGATTCAAACCCTAGGATTTACAAAGCACTTAAGTTATTTAATTGCCTAGGTGTGGTCAAAATTGACATGAGAAACAAACAAAAAATGCTTAAATAAGTGTTCAGGTTTCTACCGTAAGTTCCAGCTCAGTGAAATGGGCTTTTCCCTGCACCGGCCCCGTACTGTAGATACCTAATGCATAACATATACCAAAATTATATAAATTGCGATCATATATACACTAAGTACATATGTGTGTCATGAATCATATTTTCCTTTGATAGAAATTATAAAGTTCAAAGATTGCTGGTTGAAAGAGTCACCTGCTCTCAATATCTTCATACTAATAGGTCAGTTATATATCTTTTCCTTCCGCGAGATAAGAATTCGACAATACTGTATTTGCTCGCTTCCTCTGCACGTGATTTTTAAGAATAAGAAAATATATAAATAGAAAGTAGACAAAATAAGAGAATGGTACCATTTGTACATGTAACATTCATAGGAACAAAAGGGCGAACTGATTCCATGTTCATATTTTAGTGTGTACACCATACTTATATCCTAGGTCAGCAACATGGACTTTCTTCCTCTCAACCACTTTTCCATCTGGTGTTATAACAGCAACTGTTGAAAACATTCATAAGAAGAGTTAAGACTCTAGCTCATAAAGTTTGAGTAAAAAACAATTAATGCAAATTAACTAAAACTTGAATCTGTACTTATATCGGACAACCATATTATTTGTCTGGTTATCAAGAGAAAACTCAAGTGTTTCTCTGTGCTTCAATTACACATGTACTTCAACATTGTGCCCAAAGGGAACAATATTATGGCTTTGTGGCGCTCTTGTCGTTACATTGCAAGTTTGCATGATACTTTGTAATCACAGTAAAGATTGTTCTTAAGAATTGTTTTGACTTGAATGTAGATGGGAAAAAAGAGAAAATTTCGGATGCACCGTTTATAAGCTCTTATAAGATACTGAGAAAATAATTGGAAGAAAATCATCAAATATCATCTATTATTGTGCTAGCCTCGGCATATCTCTAAGTGCTCGGTAACATTCAATACTACCTTAGATGGATGTATAAGAAACACCAAAAAAATCCATTAGAATCGAACACAATATTATATTCCATAATGGATAAAAAACGTAATGCTGCCAGTCAATCTACTGAAGAGGTCTAGAGGATGGCCTTTAGTCTATGTGATCCTTATGTACCCTAGACTGCAACTGAGTTCCCATGCGCATCAAATCTAAATTGAGATGTTATGCTATTTTAATCAGCAATTGACATAAATTTATAAAAGGAACCAACTACTCATCTCCTGATCAATAAGATGTAACTCAAGGCCACATACTTCGGCCGTTTTGTTGCTTTCAAAACACCACAGCTTTATAACCAATGCTTTGATTCGCCTGGACATTGTAAATCTTGGTAAAAGATAACATAACTCCATAGCGAAACATCAAAACACACAATTCTCCAAACTAATATACCTAATTACTGAATGCAATTTCTATGTGATGCATGGTTCTCTGAAATTACTGATTCATTAGTTTTCAGCAGAAGAAGATCAGGGCAACGTACATTTAGTTGCCATTTCCAACGAAGCCTAAAATTGTATTACACACAACTGAATATGTACATGCAACAGTGAATCATTAAAAGTAAAAAACAATATTAATTGGTAATACATTGGTAACTAAGTCAGGCATACAAACCTTGTTTATGGATCCCCATCGCTTTCTGATTTTCCTTATCACCCTTTGAACGCGCGAGTTTTCATAGCTTGGTGTTCTATATGCGTCTTTAACTGAAGATGCAATCCAGTAGCCTTGCATTGTTTATATACACCTCCACAGCTTGGTCACTACGAAATTCCTTTGATATTTCTCTAAATTTGGCATAATTAAGTTGCCAATGAATCAACTGTTTCAATCTAAACATAAATGAATAATTTTTCCACCAGTTCATAGATCTGCTACCTGAAATATATTGAACAGGAAAGGCAATATTTTTTAAAATTCCATTTTTAGATTAATATTTTTGTATAAAAATCAAAATATGGAAATTAGTAAGATTGTTTCAAAGATTTTTCCGTATAAAAATCAAAACAACCTAAAAAAACAAATCCATGCCCGGCAAAAAAAGATACCTCTTTTTTAGGTTACGATTATGGTATAAAAATCAGAATATAGAAATTAATAAGATTAAATATTTCCTGGTTAACTTTGTAGATTAATGATCGGTATAAAAATGAAAGAATGGAAATCAATAAGATTTTCCCAAAGATTTCCGGTACATGGTAACTAACTATGGTAAAGAATTTATTAAGAAAAATAAGATAAGAAAAGGTTAAAACAATAATTAAGGAAAATATTCACGTGAGATAATCCTGGAATTTTTTTTTGGAAAATATATCAAAAAAAGATATTTCCATAAGTAGCTTCGCGCAATTTGGATCATTAGATCGAATCAATCTGATTTAAAATTAACGGCCACGAAATGTAAGGGGGCTTACTTGTTTTTCAGCCAATCAGGAGCGAGGGTTTCGTTTATCGACCAATGAGAGAGGAGGTTAGCGCAACTCTCGACGTGGAGTGAGAGATGTGATTGGGTGTTTAGGTTATTGATAACTTATATTTGATATAAAATCATGCTAAAAGATTCATGTTTATTTATCTAAACCTAAAATGCATGATATATCATCGATTATCCACTAATTATTTTCTTTATTGATCTAATTTTGTTCTATCCTTATGTCTTTTTTTCTTGTCTCTGTTTGCTAAACCTATAAACCCTAGTTCATAGATTTTGTTGTTTCTTTTCTTTCTCCTTGATTTTTGATAAACTATGATTACCTCGAGCTAATCTATACCTATTGTTTGTGTTTTCTTATACAAATTTCATACCTATTCTCCTTTCCCAAAACTGATTGGGAGGACTAGGGTTTTCCTGCGGAAGCAGTAGAGGCAGTGTCGGCATTATACAAATTTAATTCTATAATCTAATCTTGGTCAGTGGGAGCGGATCTTCTTCAATTTTTAATATATTTGGATTCACCACTTCCCCTTCAGCGCCTCGTTTTCTCCATTTAAGCGTGCAAGTAACCCAATTCTGCACTCTTCCTACAATCATTCTTATTTGCTCTTTCTTTGTTTGGAATTCAGCTTTCTCCCCAAGTTTTTCTACTGTTTAATTGCTTAATTCCAAGTCAGTAGCATGTCAAACACTTGGCAAATTCATCTCTTGGTTCTTAACATGATGAGCTTATTTATAAGAAATCAGTTTAAAGTATATCTTCTCACAGAAATTTCTATGAAAAAAGGAAACCCACTTTCAATAACTTATAAACATTCACTTTTCAAAAAAAGTCATAGAAAGCCCTTTTTCCCTTTCAACAATACCAATCTTCAAAAAACCCTCAATCAATCCAATGGTCTGCTCATCTTCAAGTGTTGAAGTTCTTCCTAATGGTCTTCAAGGAAACATAAATTCTTCAAAGAGAAATAATAAGCATGTCAGTCTGCAAGGAAATGGAAGAATTATTGATTCCTTTGCTCTAATTGGATATGTATGCAGAGAAAGTGAAGTTAGAAGGAATGTTATTAGCTATGCTATTAGGCAAAGATGGGGTGCAGAAAGAGAAGTGGTCATTATCTCTACTGGAAGGAGGAATGTGTTCATTTTCAGAATATACTCAAGGGAAATTTTCCAAAGAATTCTAAGAGAAAGACCTCATTCAGTTGGTGGGCATTTGTTGGTTTTACTACCCTGGCAATTTCATATGAATGTGCAGAGAGCAATTTTTCAATTTGAAGTCTTCTTTATTGAATTCAGATTGAGAGCACATTTGGACAGAGATAATATCCCTCATCTTATTGCTTCTCAAGCTGGTGAACCAATTACTATTTTCAACAGAGATCCTACTGGGGTTGTCAAAGCAAAAATTAGACTAGATGTCAATTTACCTCTAGTAAGGAAAGTTCACATAACCTTAGAAGATGGAGAAAGGGTTAGAATTGCTATTTTCTATCTAGGTTTTCCTTCAGCAACCTGCAGAAGTTGTTATGTGTTTAATCACAATGAAGACTACTGTGGTCTGATTGCAAATGTGGCTTGGATGGCTGTGCCTGTTCTTAATTTACAAGGAGTGGATCCTTTTGAAGAACAAGTGGAAGAAATAGTTCAAGAAATCCAGCATAATTTGGAGCTACAAGAGGTTGCAAATGATCAAGAACCAGCTGCTAACCATTTAGAGGAAAGAAATGATATGGATGGTCAAAATGTTGATGGTCAAAATATCAATGAGAATGAACATGTAGTAGATTTGGGTGTTGAGAATAATAGTAACAATGACAGGGCTGAGGATATCAATAATCATATTAGTGAAAACTCCAATGCTGAGAACTCGGGTGGGGATTCATATTCTTCAGAAATTAACTTTAGTGACATCAGAACAAATGAGAGAAGGAGAAAGGATGATATTATCACTGAAGCCATGGAAATGGATGGATATATTAAGGAGATATATAGAGTTCTTCATATGATTGCTGAGGAAGTGGTGAATGATAACTCCCCTAAAATGATTGAGAATGGTGAGTATTCTTCATGTGAAGCAATGATATTAGAGGGTGAGAATCCTAACAAAGATCAAATGAATGGCTGGTCCGACACTGCTTCTGCTGTGGATGCTGGAACCCGAGACCTCACTTCTAATCAGGTTCCAACTATTTCTGAATTTAAAAATCTCAAAATTTATATTTTCTATCTATTAATTTCTAGACTTTTACATACTGTCCTCTATCTTTTCCCAATTTACTTTTTATGCTTGCATAGTTTCACTCTTAGTTTGACTATCTTATTTCTTTGTTTTCCGGCTGCTTTTTCAAATTTCTGTTTTGTTTCCTTCACTAGATTGCTAGTTTCCAACATGAAGCTGTTATCATGGAATGTGCAGGGGATTGGAAAGTCCCTCACAAAAAACCATCTGAAATATATTCTTAGAAAGCAAAACCCTGACTTTATTTACTTAGCAGAAACTAAAGCCACAAAGGATAGCATGAACATTATAGCAAAAAATCTAAGATTTCATGACTGGTTAGCTGTTCCTATAATAGGTTTTTCGGGTGGAATGCTTATAGCTTGGCACAATAACATTAAAGTCTCCTGCATTGCTGAGTTTTTTGATATTTGCTTTCTTGAAGTGCATGATTGCTATAACAATTGCTGGAATGTTATTTGTATGCATGGTTCCTTGAATGATTTAGGGAAAAGAATGCAATGGGATAAAATAAATCACTTTTCTAAATTGAACCCTAATACTCCTTGGATCATTATTGGCGACATGAACTTTGTTTTGCATGTAAATGATAAACATGGTGGCAAGGATACTACTCATGTTAATAAATTTATTCATGATAACATACAGACTTTAGGATTAATGGATCTTAGGTTTCAAGGGATACCTTTTACTTGGTCCAACAATAGAGAAGGAAATGAAAATGTTAAAGAATGTATTGATAGAGTCCTTACTTCTCCGTGCTGGTTCACTATTTATCCTGATGCTATTGTGAGTCATTTATCTAGAGTAGGCTCTGATCACACTCCGATTCTCCTCACTTGTAAGCCTGTCAAATCTAAGTCTCATAAACCTTTTAAGGTGATTAGATCCTGGCTAAGCCATGATAATTTTAAAAAGTTTGTGTCGATAATTGGAACTGCAATGCTAGAGGTTCTCCTGCTTTTAAGCTTCAAAATAATCTTAAGCTTTTATCCTACTCTCTTTCTAATTGGAATAAGTCTGTTTTTGGGAATATTTTCCAGAATATTGATAGGCTAAACAAGTATATGGAATACCTTCATTCCATCAATCCTTTACATATTCTCGAAATTAAGGATACTCAAAATTGTTTAGAAACTTGGTATAACAGGGAGTATGATTACTGGAATCATCTCTCGAAAGATAAATTTCTTAAAGATTTTGACCGTAATACTTCCTATTTTCACCAGTATGCCAATAATCATAGAAGGATTAACCACATTCACACCCTTAGGGATGAAACTGGTCTTTGGATAGATGATAGTGCGCAAATTCATAAGTTGCTAATAAAACATTTTAAAAACATTAGTACTACTAATAAGGTGAAACACCTTGACACTCTGAATAAACTTATTGAACCTTGTATCACTGAGGAGGAAAATAATATTCTTATTAGTACTCCCGATGAATTAGAAATCAAAAATACTCTGTTTAATATGAATCAATGGGGGAGCCCCAGTCCGGACGGTTATCCGCTTTGGTTTCTTTAAAGAAAACGGGAGATTGTAAAAACCGACATTATTAATTTGGTCCAGGATTTTTCAAAAAAAAATACATTCTGAAGGAAATGAACTACACCTATATTACCTTAATTCCTAAAGTTCAAAACCCTTCTACTCCTAGCGACTTTCGTCCTATCAGCCTTAGTAATACCACGTACAAAATTATTTCTAAGATTTTAACTAACAAAATAAAGCCTTTACTGTCTAAACTAATCTCTCAAAATCAATCTGCTTTTATACCTGGCCGCCAAATTACTGATAATATTATTGTAGCGCATGAAATTTTACATTCGATGAAGATTTCTAAGAATAAAATTGGTAATATGGCTCTAAAAATCGATTTATCTAAAGCTTTCGATAGAATAGAATGGGAATTTTTAAATGAAGCTTTGCTTTCTTTTGGCTTTTGTGAAGATTGGTGTCATCTTATCATGCAATGTGTTACAACTACTTCTTTTTATGTGCTCTTGAATGGTGTGCCTGGTGATTGATTTTTTGTTTCCAGGGGGCTTAGACAAGGAGATCCTTTATCCCCTATTTGTTTATTATTTGTATGGAGGTGCTTTCTAAGTTACTCCTTAAGGCTGAAAACGAAAAGTCTATTTCAGGTGTTAAAGTGGCGAAAACTGCACCACCTGTTTCTCATCTTTTTTTTGCGGACGATTGTTTTCTTTTTGCTAAAGCTAGCCTCTATGAAGCTAAGAACATTGTTAACATTTTAAATATTTTTGGGGAAATGTCTGGTCAAGTCATTAACCTTCAGAAATCAGGAGTTTATTTTACTCCTAAGACTCATAATAAACACTGTAAAATCATTTCTAAGATTATTAAGGTTAGAAAAATTTCTAAAAATGACAAGTACTTAGGGACACCGCTTTTCTTTGATAGAAACTAAGTTAATAATTTTGAACCTCTGCTTAACAAGTACTATACTGTTCTTCAAGGCTGGATTGGCAAGATGTTTAATCATGCTGGTCGCACTGTATTAATTAAAAATGTTCTTAGTGCTTACCCTAATCACCAAATGCAGTGTCTTTCTTTTCCTAAAAAAACCCTTGATAATCTTGACAAGATCCAAAGAGATTTCTGGTGGCAAAAAAAAGAATAAGAAAAAGTGTTACTACCCTAAAGCTTGGCCTAGTATTACAAAAAGATGTTAGACAAGGAGGTGGGAATCGAATTCCCCATAAGCATAATCTTGCTTTAATCACCAAGTTAGCCTCGGAGGTTAATTCATAACCAAGGATCAATCAGGCCAAAATTCTAAAGCATAAATACTTTAGAATTCATAACCCGTTAAGAAAAACAGAAAGCACAAAATTTCCCGGATTTGGGCTAGTATTAGGAAAGGTCTGGATATTATTAAGTCTAACAGTGTCCGCGATTAATAATGGTGTGTCTACTTGTATATGGTCTGATTTCTGGTTTACTAATCAATCTTCTCTTTTAAAGCCAACTATTACTGATTATGATATGCCTATGAAAGTGTGTGAACTAATGAGTTCTGATGGGAACTGGGATACGAATATCATTAATAAATATATTGATCACTCTTTTCATAATGCTATCAAATCTGTTTCTACTAATCTTGATTTGCATGATAAAATCAGATGGAAAATCTACTAGTTCTGGGAATTTAACCACAAAGTCTGTTTATAATTTTTTGACCAATCTAACTATTGACAAGGATGAAGCTAAATTCTAGAAACAAATTTGGAACTTGAATAGTTTGCCTAAAGTTAATATGTTTTGCTGGAAAGTAGTGTCTAATGCTCTTGCTCTAGGGAAAAACATATCTAAATATGTTAAAGACTCAAAACCTTACTGTTTGCTTTGTGATTCTCATGATAGTGAAGATGAAATGCATCTGTTTGTTAATTATGTGTTTACAAAGAAAATTTGGGATGCTTTTGAGCTCAATAGCATTTATAACTATATAGGAAGTCAAGATACATCCTGCTGGTTTAAGTTTTGGTTGAACAGTAAAGATTTCAATAGCAAACACAATTTAATATATTTCATTATCTGGTCTATTTGGAAGTTTAGAAATAAGGTGTAGTTTGATAATATTGTACCTGATGTGCATAAACTAATTGAGTCAATTAGAACTTCCTACCAGAAATTCAATACGCAAGGGAACAACAAAACTAGTCATGATTCTAGCACAGCTAAGAATTTACACACTGGCAATCACACAAAAAATAGTGGCTCTTATGATTGGTTTATCCATTTTGATGCTTCTTTTCTTGAAGCTGATTTCTCTATGGGTTATGCTATATCCATCTTGGATAAAACAGAGTCGAAAGCCTTTGTCGTGCGGAGTTGTAGTGGGATGCTCGCCCTTAGACGCTGAAGCAAAAAGCGGGGATGGAGGCTCTTAGGTGGGTGAAGGATTTGAACCTCAAGAATTGTTGTCTTATTAACGTTGCCAAACTTTAATGAAGGTTGATGAATGGAGAAGCTGATCCAGAAACTCAACCTTGGAGATCTCAAACAAGCATCCACAGATGCAAATTTTCTTTTATGCTTTGTAATTCGGTTTCCTTTATGTACAAATGTAGGAAGTTTGTGAACTTTGAAGACAAATTAGCTAAGTAAGTAAGATCTAGGAGAATCAACTATTTCTCTACGGAGAATGCGAGTGAAAATGAAAGACATATTATCCTAGATAGAGTTAACCTTGGTTTAACTCCCATTTTGTATATTTTGTAACCTTCCTTTTTATATATAAATAAAAGTCTTCTTATCAAAAAAAAAAAAAGGTTGTTAGAGATTAAACGCTGTCCAGTATTTTACAAAAGGACGTTTCATAGTTTTCTCAAGTCCTGGAATATAGATCGGAATTCTAGAGCACTAAAGCTACAAGAAACTACCAAATAGGAGGATATAAGTAGGAAGAAGTATGTTTTGCTATTTGATCTCATATACCATCATCAACCATCAATTCTGAAGCAAACCACTTAGGTATACACATGAACACGAACTTATCTCAGTATTTGCACCGTAAGCCATGAGTTCTTACTAATCAGCTTGGTTACATGTTGGAGTTGATTTTTCACTTTGCTTATGTTTTATGTTTCTTGAAAGGTTTTGATTATAGAGTGTATGGATCATAATCGCCAATCAAGCTTTCTCTCCGCCATCTAAATTTATTTGGAGGATTGAAAACTTCTCCAGTCTCAATAACAAAGCTAGTCACTCTTCTCGTTGGTTCACGGCGGGTAAATGTAAATGGTACGCGTCGCACTAACCCTTCTCTTCGTCTCTTCTCTGAAATTGGCTAATTGCATTTATCATTTTATTTTGCATAATTTTAATGAGTTTGCCGTGGGAATAGGAGACTGATTTTCTTTTTTTTTCGTGAAAAATAACTAAATAAGTGTATGCGGGGTGGTAAGGCAAATCTCTTATTTTAAACTTGTGGATAAATAAGATAATCAACCTGGCACTTTTAGGGGCGACCCCAGAAGAATTAGGGGCGACTTTTTTATTCCCAACCCATATACACAGTTAAGGGATGTCCAAAAACGCGGAGAATACGTTAATGCCCTTACACAATCGGAAGCTATTTTGTGACCGATTATTATAAATCAATCGGAAGCTTAGTAACGATATTATACTACCGATTAATATCGATTTTGTGCCAAACTCGCATCTGGCTTCTATAACAATCGGAAGGAAAATAACCACACGAGACTACCGATTGTTAAAGTATAGAAATAAGAAATCTTTTGAATTTTGCAATGGTGAAATTTGGGGCTCCTATATAATCGGACGAATAAAAAAATGTATAAGCTACCGATTTAGGGTTTCCCATAATCGGGTAGTAAAAGTAACAATTCCTACCGATTATGGTAGATTTCAAATTTCCCTGCAATAAAGGATTTTCGAAAAAACTCATTTTGGGGCAACCTATAATCGGGAGGTTTGGTAACCTATTTGTCTTCCGATTATGGCTAAATCCAAATCACGAACCACATGGTTATGGTCGGCTCTGCACCCCTCAAAACCTAGGGAATTTGGCCAATGCTCAATTTGGGGCTTCCAATAATCGGTAGGTTATAAGTAACCATTTCTACCGATTTTGGGCTACTCAACAATCGGTAGATAATTAGGTGGTATTACCTACCGATTAATAACCGTTTGACAGAAAATGAGTTGAGTCGACCTAAATTCAAATTCATTTCATTTTCTTTTCAACTTCAACTTCAACTCCTCTTCTTTTCTTTCCTTCCGATTGCAGAGAGGAATACTCTCCCCCTCTCCTCGCTATACATCGTTCATCGTCGAATCGAATCATCGTCGATTATTCTCTACATAGATGAAAGAAACGGAACGTAAGAAAGCTCGAACCAAAAACGTAGTGCGCGGTGATGATCCGAATATTGGATTGCATGCCCGTAATAAAGAGGTTTTAACTCACGAACCCGAAGAACACGAAGAAGATGAAGTCCCTGATGTAGGCGATACTGATAGCCAAACTCTCAGGCAACTTCAAATGGCGCCGATTAGGTAAGATTCAACCATTAATTTGGTTTATATTGCTTCAATTGGACGAATCCATGTTTATTTTTTTTAGGGTTTTCGGTTATTACCCAGAATCGGTAGGTTAGGTATTGTTATAAACTTTCGATTGTGGTCGAACTCTTCATTTCACGAGAAAATTTGTCATATTCGGGTGGTAAAAATTTAGGTATCCTACCGATTATATAACGTTTTTCATTACTGAGGCCTAAATCGATCATAATCGGAAGCCAATTGTGATTTTTCCTTCCGAATATACTAGGGAAGAACAAGTATTAGAGACGCAATAATCGGGTGATATATTTTGTACTTTCTTTCCGATTATTTATCTTTGAACCACTTGAGTAGTTTCGGACACAAAGTGACGCATATTCGGTAGAAATTGGTTTTGTGAGGCTTCCGATTGTGATGCATTCGGTAGGTGGACTTTATTATGCCTTTCGATTATTGGTATTCGGAGGGTATGTTGACATCTAGCTTCCGATTATTGTGTGTAGAGAAACATATTCGAACACCAAAAAAATGTTTTTGTTTCCGATTATACGTATTCGGTAGCTTTAGATGAACTGATATTTACGATTGAGTAATCGGAGGCAATTTGTTAAATCAACCAACCGAATATTTAGTTTAATAACCTGTTGTACTTTCTTTTGTTGTTTAGGGATAGGCGAGGTAAAAACATCCAAGATGCAATTGTCTCGGCTAGTGCAAGGAAGGATAGGCGTCGAACCTCGACGCCTAGTGCAAGGAGAGCTAGGATCGCTAACGCCGCTTCAAGTGCTCAAGATGGAACTCAACAAGCAAGCCAAGAAGTCTGTTCAACCTAGTGCCCTCAATCACAACCAATCCAAGAAGGTGTTCAACCAAGTGCCTCTCAATCACAACCAATCCAAGAAGGTGTTCAACCAAGTGCCTCTCAATCACAACTAATTCAAGAAGCTTTTCAACCAAGTGCTCCACCATCACAACCAGAAGTAGGACAACCAAGTGGTTCTCAATAAGAAGGAGAAGCCGAAAAGAAAAAACCTCCTCGAAAGAAAGCGAAACACCTTGTCCCGGATGAACTGAAGGTGAAGGATATTCCAGAAGGTGTAATCCTTGGGCTGCGGAGGATGGAGGAGAATTGTTATTTGGATACAAAGAATCCCGGGCCGAGAAATATATGGCGAGGTAATGATCGTATCCATATTTTATTAACCTATTATGTTTTTCTTCGTAATACTTTTAAGGGTTATAGGTTTAGGTAATTCTAATTTTATTTTTTAACTTGTCATGTGTTTAATAGTATCATTCCGATGCGGTTCGTTTACTCAAAGCGACCGCCGCACCAACAAAAATGCTAGATTGGCCTTTGGAGGGTGAATGTGAAAGGTTCAAGACCATTATTGCAAATTCAGGGTTGGCTGATCTTCATGGGAACTCAATGTTGGAACATGACCGGGTGGCTATATCGGCGTTTGTGGAGAGATTTTATCCTGAGACCGACACCTTCCATATGCCGTTTGGGGAGATGACGATAACCCCAGATGATGTTGAGCAGATTCTTAAACTCCCCGTCCATGGCAAGGGTGTTAGGGCCGAGTTCACTAAGCAGTTGGAATGGAGGAATCTTTATGATCTAACTAAGAAGTGTTTGGGTTGGGATGAAGAAACATCAACAACTGAGTTCAAAAGATGCATGAAGTATAGAACTAGACAGTTCAACATGGGTACTCTGATGGATATGTTCAAGGGCACCAAGGATAAAGAAGAGAAAGGAACTTTAACGGACGAGCAAGTCAACCACGCGGCCACCGCATATCTCCTATGTGTATTGGGATGTGTCATTTTCCCCAATACCAGTGGCAATCGGGTCGACGCCAACCTTTACAACTTCTGGATCCTCTCGATAAAGTGCATGAGTACTCTTGGGGCACGGCATGCCATGCGTGGTTGATGGAAGAGTTGAGAAAGGCGTCGAGGCTTGGAATTAGCCAAGTGGCCGGGAACGTGAGTCTTCTACAGGTATTGTTCATTAACTCCACATACTTGGTTTTTTTTTTTTTTTTTTTATATTTCTTCAATTTCCTAATACTTGCAAAAATGACATTATAGACTTGGATCTACGACCACTTCCCTATCTTGGGATTGGCCATTGAAAACCCGGCGTGGGAGAAAGGTGACCCTATAGGAAGAAAGTACGTCTTCGATGACAACCATTCTAGGACGAAGGAGCATCACCGATTCGTTTGAGGGAGATTTTGGACTCACTTAATGCCCAAGACGTATGCTTTGATCCATACAAGGAAGACCGAGCTCTTTGGACATATCGCGGGTCGGTCCGATTTGGCACTTTATTTTGGACCGTTGTGGCACCCCATAGGATATGTGATGTACAATGCCTCAAGGGTGATGCGACAACACGGTTTTGTACAAGGTATACCAAAGGAGGAAATCCATGGCAATTTCACTTTGGATCTGGAGCACTGTGAGTCTGATAAAGATTCTATCACAGTGGTTCACAAGGGTTCACCATCCTGTAAATTCCATTGGGATAGAAGGGCGCATTACTTGATTAACCAAGGAAGGGAATCCAACCAAGGTTTTGAAAATGCTCCCAACTATATGGATTGGTACCGCAATGTTTCTCATATTCGTGTAATCCGTGATCTTAAAGCAAAGCCGACTTTCGTACAAGAGTATCCTCAAAGAGAAGCTGCGGGTTTTGATAGATTGGTACGTATTGTTTTTTTAATTTAGTTTAATATTATGGGTCAAAATAGAGTAATAACCGTTTGATGGTATGCTATGTTTTAAAACAGATGAACAGGTTCAAGCGTTTGTCGAAATGGTGCACTGATTGTATAAAGTCCGAGAGCCTCGTTTCAATTGAGAAGATAAAAAAGCACCAACAGTTGATTGATAACGTTAACAATGAGGAGTATGCATCTCGGTTTGGGAAAAATTGCAAAAGAAACCTACAACCAAGGTGAACAAAAGAACTCAAGGCGTCATCAAGCACTCAAGTTGGTGAAACCAATGATGATCTTTGGTCCAAGTCGTAGAGGTGGTAAAGGTCGCAAAATCAAAGCAAAAAGGAACAAGTAAACTTTCGATGTTGTAAACTCTCGATGTTTTTCGTTAACTTTATGGATAACTTTGTTTATGTTGGATTATGTCGGATTATGTCGTTTTCAAAGTTTGTGTCGGAATATTAGTTGTTACGTTATGTTTATGGATTAAGAATAGTTATTTTACACATTTTATGCATTTAACGATGACTGCAAGCTTAATCACATGAAGAGACATGAAAGTGTTGAACTCGGAACACAATCGGAAGTTAAGTGTATATATTAACCTACCGATTCTGGGGATGTTCCATTTTTTAGTCAGAATCGGTAGGGTTATACGTTATTAACCTACCGATTCTGGGGATTTTGCAAAATATTTGGTCAGAATCGGAAGATTGCTAATATGCTTTTCTCTCCGATTATCATGTGTAAAGAAAACTTGTCTTCTGTATCCAAACAACACCACAATCGGAAGGTAAATGTGCACCTTCACTTCCGAATAACAATAATCGGTAGGTTTATTTGTAATGTTCCTTCCGATTGTTATATGTAAAAAACTTTGTTCTCTCAGTAACCAAACAACACCATAATCGGAAAGTAATTGAGCACCTTGACTTCCGAATATTTTTAATCGGAGGTTTGTGGTTTTGTAAATTTCCGATTATTCTACCAAAAAACAACTATGGTTTATGTAACCAAACAACACCAAAATCGAAAGGTAACTTTTCACCTTAACTTCCGAATATAGTTAATCGGTAGGTTTAGTTTTTGTTGGTTTTCGATTATTATGTGTGAAATAACCAATGTTTCTCGGAACCAAATAACACCATAATCTAACGAAAGTTGACACATAATATAACCGAATGTGTTAATCGGTAGTTTGTTTAACAACATAAGCTTCCGTTTATTTATAATCGGAAAGTTGTTGTATTAATAATCCTCCGATTACATCCATTACATAAAGTTCAAACGACCTTAACCTTACAATTTCGTCAAAAGCACCTAAATCCATACTCCTAATTGACCATAAAAGTATTAAAAAAGATCATAACGTCCAAACACCACGTAAATTGTCCCTCTTGATCTTGTAACATCCTTCATGTTCAAATCGTTTCCCGTAGAGGTCCATATACCGATAATCAGCAAGATTTCTCTGAAATTACGAATGAGTAACAAGTTAGTACTAACTTATGTTAATGTGAGTCGGAGTTATAAAGATACTTACTCGTTTTTCATACGTCCACCAAGAAAAAGCGTTCCTAACAAATCGTTCTTCATCTTCAAGTTTGTCAATCTCCTTGTCGACCGCCTTCTTTCTCATCTTAATGTCATTGGATGATCTTCGAATTCGATTACCATCTAACGCCTCAAATACCATTAGAATACGGTTCCATAACGCTCTTGATTCCCGTTTATGGAGCTTGTGAACACGATCATGAGCATTACCACAACCCATGCTCTATAAATAGCACAATCTTCTTCTTCTAAGCAAAAGCAATATCCATGTTTTTGGTTTTCAAAATTAGAACTCAAGAGAGGAAAGAGTTTGGTGCAATTGGGTTGATAGATATGAGTTTCTTTATATAGGTTTAGGGTCCAACGACTCTTTTTCTTTTTCCCAAAAACTACAACGGCTATTTCTTAAATTTGGTTTAAACTGCAACGGCTAATTTGACGTAGGTGATATCTTGGAAAACCAATAATCGGTAGGTATGTAAGTTAGTAAATCTACCGATTATGGTAGCTTTCAAAATTTTAAAAAAACATGATTTTTGAAAAAACTCATTTTGGGGCAACTATTAATTGGTAGTTTGTGGAACCTATTATCCTTCCGATTATGGCTGCATCCAAATCACGAACCACATGGTCATGCCTGGCTCTGTGCACTCCAAACCTATGGAATTTGGCAAGGGTTCGATCCGGGACTCCTTATAATCGGTAGGTTTTTAAGTTGTTAACTCTACCGATTATTGTAGATTTCAAAATTCATCACATGAAGGATTTTAGAAAAAACTAAATTTGGGGCAACCTATAATCGGTAGGTTGTGGAACCTATTTGGCTTACGATTATGGCTACATCCAAATCACGAACCACATGGTTATGCAGCTCGGCTCGTACACTCCAAACCTATGGAATTTGGCAAGGGTTCTATCTCGGGGCTCCCTATAATCGGTAGGTTGTCAAGTTGGTAACTCTACCGATTATGGTATATTTCAAATTCCCTTACATGAAGGATTTTAGAAAAAACTCATTTTGGGGCAACCCATAATCGGATGGTTTGGTAATATATTTAACTCCCGATTAACGCTGCATCCAAAACACGAACCAAGTGGTTATGGCTGGATGTGTGCACTCAAAACCCATGAAATATGGCAAAGGTTGGATCGGGGCTCGTTATAATCGGTGGGTTATATAATTATATACCCTACCGATTATGGTAGATTTCAAAATTCATTACGTGAAGAATTTTAGAAAAAACTCATTTTGGGGCAACTTATAATCGGTAGTGTATGTAACCTATTAGGCTTACGATTATGGCTACATTCACAGCTCAAGCCAAGTGGTTATGGTTGGCTCTGCACCCCTCAAAACCCATGGAATTTGGCCAAGTCTGAATATGGGGCTCCTTATAATCGGTAGTATTACAAGTTGGATAATCTACCGATTATAAAAGGGATTGTTAGCCGAAGTATCTACACAATAATCGGTAGGTATAGTTTCAATTTAACCTATCGATTCACCTTTAAGCTACCGATTATGATGTAGGCTACCGATTATATAAGGGCATATTGGCCATTTCAAAAATCAAGATAAGGGGTAGCTTAGATTTACGTTTGGGTGACCTTTTTTGTCTTTTAGTGTCGCCCCTAATTCTTTTGGGGTCGCCCCTAAAAGTGCCAGGATAATCAAGGTTGTTTTTCTTTTCTAACTCAAGAATTCTACAAATTTTTGAATCCAGTCAAATATGTGTCCAACAACTACTTAAGTCAGATGTGCCATGTCAGGCATCAGAAAAATACAAAAACAAATAATTGAACATCTGATTTGGGTTAGATTCAGATCGTGAGTCAGACCCAAATAAACAAGGTGTTAGTTCTTTATGGAGGAGGGAACATAAATTTGTACAATGCAGCCCATTTTGGTTAGCTATTTGTATCAATACTGATCTACATTGTTTTCATTTTAATGACAGGTGCATAATGATTTACCCCAAGGTTAAAGATAGAACACACTTATCTGTGTACCTTAAGCCTTACATCAATGGTAATCAATTGCCTTATGCAGAGTTCAGTGTAGCTCTTTTTAATCAAAAGTACCACACTCACACAGTGAGCGCAGGTATGTTAGTTGGACTAGCCTTTGGCTTGTATTTATGTAGTCATTACGGTTTCCCTGGTCGACAATAAGCTGAAAAGTAGACCACTGTGAGAACTCATTCAAAACACATTTAGCCAGTGAGTTCCGCGACTTTTGATGAAGAAACTCGTCCTGCACCCTAGATCATATCTAGATCCACCTCATCTTATATGTCTATAGTTGTATTAGCAAGTGGCTACTTGTGTGTTATAAAAATGAAAGCTTTGCAACAACTATTTGCTGCTTTTCATGCGACTTTCGAAATACTAGTGTCAGGTGATCAACTGAAAATTCTAACATTTTGGTGTCTACAGCTGCAAAAAACCTAATTGGAAGCAGTGGCTATGGTTGGTCATCGTTCTATTAGCTGGCTGACCTCCACAACCCCGAAAAAGGGTTTATGGTGAACGATACCTGTGTTATTCAAGTTGAGATTTCTGCTTGTATTGTCAATAATACTTCTCAAGCAAAGGTAATATAACACTCAATTTATGACTATGTTTTATCTATCTATCCACCTACATTTTCTTTCTTTTTTGATAAAAGAAGAATTTCATTACTGAAATTAGGAAGTTACAAGAATTTCATCTTTGGCTAGAAGAGTTCTGACCCAAAGAGGGATGTTACAGTATTCTTCATAATTTTTCTTATTATTCCAAACATACTTGGAATTAACATCTGCCACATGATTTCCGCCCCTACGAATAAAAGAGACTCTTCAGTAACTAAACTTAGATAACAAATGTTTTATTTGTCATACCTTATATTCTCTCAACAGACAGCACGGATAGGGTTAATTATAGAACGAACTACCAATATGGATGTTGCTCAGTTTCATAGCTTTCGCCCTCTTCAAGGCTTCTCCAAGTGCTAAACATTCTCCTTCCTCTGGATTTAGAGCTCTATGTAAAGAGCATCCTTTTGATTCCTCCACAACTACCTGTAGAATCTCGCAAAACAAAAGCAATACCCGAGTTGTTAGTATCATAATCAAAAGATGCATCTACATTGATCTTGGAAATACCAGGAACAGGTGGAATCAAAGTTTCCGTAGTGCCAAAGAAATAGTAGAAACAGATGCGTGATGACTAGTGTTATTGCTAATGTACTAATGCATTGATGCAAATTGTAGGAAATTCTGGAAATAGAGTTAAACATATTCAGAGCTTTATCTTGGAAGATGCATTCTCATCTCTCCTTACATATTATCATCCTTTCATGAAATGATTTAGTCTTTATTTTAAGAACAATTGTTTAGAACATCACCAATATTGATGTTAATGCCTTTCCACACTGCTTTAGACAAATTGCACTCCATTAGTAAATGAAACAGGGATTCATCATAATTACCACAGATACTCAATGCTGCAGTTATAGTGAAACTGTATGATTCTTGTTGGGCGTTGCCACTATATCTTTAAGGCACTTCCGAACGAACAAAAATAGTTCAATCCCGTGAGGAGTATTAGAGGTTTCCAGATGTTGATAGGAACGTTATGTCATTCCTAGCCTGAGAGTTGATCCTTATTTCAGAAACTTTGCTGTAACCACTTTTAACAATGAAAGAACCATTCCTGGATGGCATCCAAATGAGCTTATCTATCCCCATATATTGCTACTTACTATTTTGACGGTGGTGTTGTTTCAGCCTCAGGCGAAGGTCTCAAGTAAAGTTGAGGAGAAGGATAAAAAGTCCTCAAAAAATGAAAATGAGCACGACGGTCCAGTTATTGTCAGGAAACATATCTGTTGTTTCCCGTGTCTGTAAGTTGGATCTAACACATCTTCTATGGTTCCAGCAGGCTCCGAGAGGAGAAACAAGATCATTTTAAGGCTACATCACTAAAGCAAACGCATGCGACCATTAGCAACAACAAACCAGTTATGATTTAAGTGGATCTTCTATTGGGATACTTCCATTGACCTTAATGACTTTTATCTGATGCATTTTAGTTTTATTTCTAGTTCCCGGATTTTCAGATAACTTCTGGTTCTCTTTGCAGACCTTTTTTTTTATCGATAAAGAAGAATTTTCATAGATCAGAAAAAGTCTCTTTGCAGACTTTGTTTCTAGTATATCTGTTCTTTTTGATGAAAAAAAAATCTATACCAACATCGATAAAAGAACAGTGATGATAAACTAAGGACACACGCCATCATCGCCATTCTGTGACCAAGAATCACCTGGAATACTGACACATATTTGAACAGATCAACTTATTTATCTGGCATCATTCATGGTATTTGCTCCATCAAATTTTTCACAGCAATTGATTCAGGATAACTCAGCGAAACGAGGCTGTGACCATTTATGACCAACCTAAATATGGTAAAAATGAGGTTACGACTAGGCTAGGTGTGGGCGATGAACAATCCAGTGTTAACTTAATCAAATCCTGAAAATTACACTAAAAATGTAGCAGTTAAACTAAAAACCAACACAAATGAATGAAGCATAATCCAATAAAAACTTTCTTCTTCCTTCCAAATCAACATCAATACACAAGGCACAAATAATTTCCAGTAAAATGCAATATAGTCATTTGTGTACACTATTAAATCACTTCATGTCAAGACTACATCTAAATTTCTTGCTAAGAGCTAATATAGTTGTTGTTGCTGCTGAATTACCTACGGTGTTGAGATTGCATTTCAAGAGCCTTGGTACCTCAAGACCCAAGGGCCTTTTAACCAGACTGCGAAGGTAGCACCTGCTCAAAGCCTCAAACCCCTGGTTGGTCTAGGCTGAGATTGGTTCAGATTTTCATCTTTAAATCGTCTTTGATCACCTACCATAGATTCGAAAACATCCAAAAGAGCATCCAATCCTTCTTGATCATGTCCTAAACCTTTCATGGCAAACACAACGCTCTCAATGGTTGACAAACACCCTTCCTTTGGCTGCTGCCTTACATCACCATACAAACTCAACTTGCCTAAATTCAGTCTCAAGTGTGGTAAAAGCTTCAACCATGGATTCTCATAATAGATCCTCTTTGCTTTTTGCCAAGTCCCATCCAAAACAATTAAATGTTTCACCTCAAAATTCACCGCTGCTACATCTATCGAACCTTTACTCGGGAACAGTAAGGCTGTTCCTGGAGGAACAGCAATTTCAAACTCTTCATCCTGTTCTTCAAACTCTTCATCTAACTTCTTGTTTGGTTTATTTCCAAGTTTCCTCTGCAACTTCTTCACCATAAACCCACTTGAGATTGCATCTTGGCCTACTTGTGAAGCCAAAATTTGATCAAAATCTGGTTTCACAGAGTCAGTTTGATTCAGTACAGAACAGGTATAACCATTCTTAGAAACAGTGGCAGCTATTAAAGGCTCTTCTTCTTTCTCTTCTTCTTCACTTGACAATTTTGATTTAAGCAAGCGAATATGAAATTCAGCTTCGGTATTAACATCAGACACAGTAACTACAGTGAGATTCTTAAGTCCTAGTGTAGCAATTCTAATAGAATTGAGAGGATGATTCTTCTCAAGAGAATGTTGAAGAACAGTGACAGCAATGGAGTTATCAAGTAAAGGGGCTTTAAATCGAGAACAGAGACAAACCCGAGCAGGTTTTGAACAAGTAGAACAATAGGGTCTCTTTTTAGGAGCAGGTTGTGCATCCATTGTTAGATTTCTATCTTGAGAAAAAAATTTGAATCTTTTTTGAAGATGGTAGGGTTTAAATGTTGGAAGGAGATATTTATACGGGTTGAGTTCAATACCTGTACGAATGACACCGATCCTCATCCAATGTGGAGAACAAGAGCAAGCGAGCAACTGAGCAACCTTAATTTCTGGTAAAACCCAATTTCCCTTATTTCTGAAAACAGCTCTTTCTAAAACCCTAAAATCCAGTGAGCTCTCGGAAAGAGGAAGAAAGAGAGTTTTTGGATACAGCAACTCGTATATGGTATGTGAAAGTAGGATATGGTTGGAAATTTAGTAAAAGTGGAGGTCATATATGTAATATGAGCATCTAAAAGTCTAAAAAGAACAAAGCGGAGAGCAGGTAAGGAATTCTGAAATTTGACCAAACACATGCATTATTCATTCAAAGTTTCATACATGTTCTTGAGACTATCTCTGATTTGACTTTAACAGCCCTAATTTTATCTTATTATTCTTGTGATCTCTATAAATAAACTCAACCTAAGTTTAATTTGTTGTAAAAAAAATTTTGTTTAATTAGAAGAAACACCCAAATTTTGATCAAGATGCATGATTTCTGTTTTACAATCCCATATGGGTTGGTTCTTGTTGCTGGGGGTTAATAGGATTTGCAAAGAAAGGAAGTATAGCTTCTTTGGCTGGTGGTTTGGGTACTGGTTTCTTGCTCTTACTTGCTGGTTATATCAGTCTCATAGCTTTTGGCAAAAGAAAGAATTCCTATTTTGCACTCATCCTCGAAACAGGTATAAACATTTTGTTTTTATTTGCTGATTTTGATTCTAATTAGAAAAATATTTTGAATTATGTGAGAGATTTGAATTTTTGTTCTTTAATTATGCTTATTTATCATATTTAGTTTGCTTAAATGTATTAAATTCTCCCTTGATCCGTAATTGATTGGAACTGATGTTAGAATTAGGGTTATTGATCGCATTCTCCAGATTAGAAACTACATATGAGATCATTGTTATGGTGGGTGGTGTCATTGGAGGTAGAAGAGAATTGATTATATGAGGGGATAGGGTAGATTATTGTCCAGGAGGAGGTGGTATTCATTGATATTGATTTAAGAATAAGAAATTAGGAGAATCGGAGTCAGCAGTTATGTAAATCTGACATTGGATGTTTATAAAGTAGTTTTCTTGGATGTGACAAGTTGTCCATCAAAATAAGGTGGAGGCAAAGAGAAGAGAGTGAGGATTGCGTTGTGTTTATATTGTAACTTCTGAAAATGACTGCAGCTAGAATAGGTGGAGATTTGATAAAGTTATCGGGATAAGTAGTTACATGGAGGGATGTCTCTAATGAATGTGTTCAAACGCACAATACTAGTTTTTAATGGAGGGATAAGTAGTTTCTAGTTTTTAGACTAGCAAGACTGCATTATCAGACTAATATCATTGCTCTGTCAAAACCACTGTTTTCATATTATTGATGATGAGTCATGCAAATCATACCCTAAGCAATGCGTACACTTTAAGGAAACCTCTAAATTCACTGTAAATTGATATGTAGCAAGAAAGCAACTTAAGAAGACAAGTAGGATGTCTTAGCAAATGTTACTTCTCTTTGTTGTTTATCTGCTTTTTAAAGTCTTTGTGTATTCATCATGAGTATTTCCATCGACAAAAAATATGTGATCCAGATGATCTTGATTGCTACAGGTTATCCTGTGTTGAGTGATGTGTGATAATCTTGGTACTAGGATGTTTTCAGCAGCTCCAATGCCAAAGACTTTTATTTTTTTTAGAAATCAAAATAATATTGGTTTATTACAATACTTTCATCATTTACTTTTTAGTACTCTCTTACTCTATTTTCATTATTAATTTGGTCTTATATATTTTCTTCCTTTTATTCATACAATGCTTGCATTCAACAGTTTGTGCGTTTGTACTTACATGGGTCATGGGACAAAGGTACATGGAAACCTCCAAGATAATGCCAGCGGGTATTGTTGCTGTAATTAGGTAATTTACCTTCTATTTAAACTGAAGGCGGTTTTGTTAATTATATTTGTCAATGCTTTGTTTCTTCCACCCTCTCTATATCAAAGCAGTCTGCTTTTCTAATAGCATGATTGATGTTAGTATGTTATGTTGTTAATATCAAGTATCATTTCATCCTCATGTATGCATCTTTATCATGAAAAGTCTTCTGAGTGAGTGATCTTATTCTCATATGGATCACTTGATATCTTCCATCTGCTATAAGCATGGAGTTCAGAAACAAAATTATTTGTCGAGTTTTCGCTCTTTGTACAAAGATGTCTCATAAAATGAATCATTAATAAATTAGGGTAATCTTTCCATTAAAACTTTAAAAGAGTGTGGGACACACACTTCAAAATTTATCTTTCCATTAATATTTTTTTTTCTTGTTTCCAGCGCTGTTATGGCTGCATTTTATCTGTACAAGATTGCAACTGGTGGCAACCATTTTCCCTCCTCCGACAAAGCAAAGTGATACATTCGGGCTGGATATCGGGTTAATATTTGTAATGTGAAATTTTAAAATTCCCTGCGCCCCTTTAACTCAAATTTGTATGTTGTGTAATTCTTGTTTGTATCCTTGTTCACTATGTAACCTAAGCAACTACTGGGATTTTCCACTTAATTGATTATGAATCAAAGCATTGTTTGTGCAACACAATTGTGCCTTGTTACACTTATCTTTTGGAATATTCTTTGTTCTCATCATTAATATGCCCTACTTCAGTGTGCAAACCATAGAAAATCAGGGGTTTCGTTGGGTAGGTTTTTATTTGGTATCACTAATCATATTTTGGGGAATGTATTTATTTGCTTGTTTGTCATCCATCACCAGTAAAACCGGTTGGCAATTTTTAATTTTAGTTTACCTGTTGCAGTTATTACCAATTATTCTAGTCCTAAGAATATAATCTGTTATTGATCCATCTTATTCAGTCGTTTGTCTTGTTCTTGCTTCCTTCCTTTTGGAAAGTCTCACCAGATATTGTGAGTTTTTGTCCTCATCCTCGGGGAATCAAATAAATATAAGATTCTATGTAATTTTGTACATGTAGTTATATTGACAGGTTCATTGGAGAAAGAAGAACAATGGTGCATAAAGTTGACAGGATGCCTGGTGGTAGACAACTGTGTGCAAGTGTCCAAACATTTCTTGTGTTTACTAGCAGGATCAGCAAGATAACAACAGCAGAAAGAGTTAAAGCAAATAAAGCTCAACAACAGACCTTAAATCATTTATCATCTTCTTAAGTAACTCCGAAGGCTTTGCGTATATATACATCTTTTTCTCTCCAGTCTCACATATAATCTTTCTTCTTCCTCCGTCTCCCTACACCATGAGTCCTGCAATTTTCATTACTCTCCTCTTGTTTATCCCTGTTATCTTCATATTCTTCATCAAGAGAAGTAGGAAAACAGCCAGCAGGTTACCACCTGGCTCACTAGGCTTTCCTATGATAGGTCAAAGCTTCAGCTTGCTCTATGCAATGAAAAAGAACACAGCTGAAAAATGGATACAAGAGAGAATAAGAAAGTACGGGCCAGTTTCGAAACTAACATTGTTTGGGACTCCAACAGTTATGATTCATGGACAGGCAGCAAACAAATTCTTGTTTACTAGTGACTGCAACACATTGGGTAATCAGCAACCAGCATCGATTATGAGAATACTTGGAAGTCGAACTCTGTTTGAATTGAGTAGTGATGATCACAAACGTGTCAGAGGTGCGCTAGTATCATTCTTGAAGCCTGAAGTTTTGAAACAATATGTTGGTAAAATGGATTTACAAGTCAGAATGCACCTTGAATCACATTGGCAAGGGAAAGAAAAAATCACGGTACGTTGTCACTGCTATGAAACTGAGTTTCTTCTATTGATTCTTTCAAGTACTCTGAGACTATGCAAAAGTTGTGGGTTTATGATGTTTGAAAGTAATAATGCAGGTCTTACCTCTGATGAAGACTCTCACGTTCAACATAGTATGTTCTCTGTTGTTTGGACTCGATGCAGGGGAAAGAAGAGATAAATTTGTAGAACATTTTCGGAAAATGATAGGTGGGATGTGGTCAGTACCAATAAACTTACCTTTTACCCGCTTCAATCATAGTCTTATGGCAAGTTCCAGGGTCCAGGGCATGATATTGCAGCTAATAAATGAGAAGAGAACAGCTTTGACTCAGCAAACTGACCATCAGGGACAACAGCAAGATCTTATAACATGTTTGTTAAACATCAAAGATAAAGAAAACAATATGAATAGCTCAGTAGCGCTGACTGATCAAGAGATTATTGACAATGTCAGACTAGTCATGACAGCCGGATATGATACATCTTCTATCCTTCTTACTTTCTTAATCAGGCTTTTAGCCAGTAATCCAGTTATTCATGCTTCCATACTCAAGGGTAGATTCTCTTTCATCAAATTATGTATGTATTTTCTGTAGGCTAATAAAATCGTAGACATTTCAATCTTTTGACATTATTGCATATTTGCAGAACAAGAAGAGATAGCTAAGAGCAAGGCATCAAGAGATGAGTTACTGACATGGGAGGATCTTGCCAAAATGAAGTATACGTGGAGGGTAGCAATGGAGACTTTAAGGATGATCCCTCCTGTTTTTGGTGGATTCAGAAAGGCCTTAAAAGATGTTGAATATGGTGGATACTTAATCCCAAAAGGTTGGCAAGTAAGTATTCATGCTAAACTAACACTGAAAAGGAAATGCAAATTTTGTGACTTTCAAATTCAACAGAGAATTATGCAAAAAATATCTAGTTTTGGTTTAGATTGTAGCAGTAAGTGCTTATTACTAACTACTGTCCCATTTCTTTCTTCTATCTAAACAGATTTTCTGGGCTGCTAGCTTAACTCATATGGATGAGAGTATATTTCAAGAACCATTGAAGTTTGATCCGACACGCTTTGAAAACCAATCGTCAACCATCCCACCTTATTGTTTTGTAGCATTTGGAGGTGGACCACGAATGTGTCCAGGATATGAATTCGCAAGACTCGAAACGTTAATCACTATTCACCACTTAGTCACCAGGTTCACTTGGAAGCTGTCTTGCTCTGATGATAGTTTCATTAGGGATCCAATGCCCGAACCTGTTCAAGGGCTACCAATCGAAATTCAGACTAGGCAACTAGAATAGTCTGTTGCTAATTGTACGTTTGTTGTTACGAGCTTTGGTATCTGATGGAGGTGGTTTACGATAAACAGAAAATTGTTCAAATTATTCAAATTTCCGCTTCTTTTACTTAGTTGAATAGTCCAGGGCTTTGTCAATAAACAAAATGTCTGCTTTCTATCATTATGCAGGATTTTTATTTCTGACTGCATTTTATATCCAGCATTACCCACTGTCTAAAAACTTTACTTGGGAGCTTTCTCCTTATTGAATTAGGTTAAAATGTCTGATATTAGCTCCAGTTCTATGACAATGCAGCTTTGATATGGGAAGTAATGTTAAGAAAAAAGGGAACTCAATCAGTATCATCTACTACTGAAAGGGTTGAAGGCTCAACAGCTTTGGCAATGACTTCAGTTACAATTGACTGCCTGCAATATAAGGTGTAAGCAACCACAACACTGCAATGGAAACATTTTCATGGAACCGGGTTGATGCAGTTCTAGAAACTAAATCCATAAATTAGGGCAAGTAGAACAAAGATCATTGAATAGAACATAGGATTGATAACAATTAGAACGTAGATAATTGAGTCTAGGTTAAAAACCCATTGCTCTTCTATAATCCGCAGATTAAAGCTTAAGAAAATATATAATCAAAGTCTGCTGCCTTCTAAGAAGGGCCTAATAACCTATTTATACTAGCAAAGGTAAATCTAAACAAAGAAACCCTAAAGTAAATATAGAAGTAACTATCAAAACGTCCCTATTTTGTAGGACATTCCTAGATTAAAAACATTCCTAAGGAAACATAAAATGCTCATGCATCAATCACCCCGAGTTGAAAGAAATCTCGGCTCCGATGAGATGTTATATGAATTTCGCATATATCTTTGTTGTCACTTCGACCTTCCCACGATCGAAAACGAAACCCAAAACTTTAGAGATCCTGAAATGCAATGAGCAAGTAATGTTGTCTGTGTCGTAGGATATCCCCACTACTTTTCCACGATCAAACACGAAACCCAAATCTTCATTTCGATTCCGACTTAGGTATGTCAATAAGCATTGATTACATCACTGCGTCTTGATACTCAAGCACAAACTAACTTCTTATCCGGGCTAGTCGTTGAATCACGACAAGCAAGCAACCAAATTCTCCTTCGTTTTCCTAGTAATATCCGACCCCAACTGTTTAGTATTTGTTGTCCTTATGAACAGATTACTCGTGCCACACTGCATCCGAACAGCCACACTATTAATCAACTTATCGTCATATGGTTTCGTTTTGATTTGCCACGATCAAAAACAAAAGCCATAATTTGAACTCCTTTAAGTTCCCTACACTTATGAATAGTATAAGGTGTATCTATGTACTGCCCACTATTCCCGTTGATTGTTTCATATAAAATGATAAATGACTTGGCTTGGTAATCACTAGTTGCTCTTTCGTATCGACTCTTCTTGAACATCAACCATATATAAGACTGCGGTGAAAACTCGAACCTTCGGACAAGAGGTGACGACACTCTTAAGGATAATAAACACTAACATGAACCATTGTTTCGCATATAAGAAGGTTGTTGAGATATGTTGTTTCACTGACCGCATAAGGATGTACTTTGATTTGATACTGCCCCACGAATTTATCACCCTGTCATACAAATCCAAGCTTGTCTGGTCCTCCTTTACAAATTTCGAACCGATGACCATCCTCTCCATCTTTCGTTTTGCCAAAATGTTCTTTACATGGTCATCAGTTCTGTTCTTGTGTGACAGAAGTCTATGAGCAAGTAACTTTAACTTCTTTAGTGTTCTTACTTCACCACCCAATTTCTCACATAATTGATCAACTGAAGTGACACATAGATTCCATGCTGCTACGTCCAATATCAAATTTTTACCAATAACTGAAGACACTTCCACCGCCACTGTTTTCTTCTTGTTGGTGACTGCACACACCTCGTGATGGATACGTGTTATGTCATCAGCGTAAGCTTCTCTTCTCTCGCCAATCTGCTGGTCCAACGACAGTGCTACTGGATCAACGCCATGTTGCGGATGATGTTTGTACGCAGCCTGACTCAGCTTATTAGTAACAGTGCAACTAAGAATCTCATATTGCGCATCGACCGACAACAAGTCTTTACACGCTCTCTTGAGTAGCGCATGTCCATTGCAAGGGAATCTTCGGTCACTATTTCTCTCCCATTTGTTAGAGAGAATTCGACCTCGAATTCTACTTTTATAGTTTTCTCCATGTATTTCCTTGTGATAACAGAACTTCTTCTTACACGAGTCACAACCCAAACTAAAACTTTCTTCATGACTAAACTCTTCTTTAAGAGAATCTGATATCAATTTATTATCAAAAGAATATAAAGCTTGTACTGTATATAAAGCTTGATTCTTGTAAATAGATTGAGTTTGGTTTAACAGCATACTTACGACACTTGTCTCTTCTCTGATAAGGGTATCAACAGCAGCAGACGTAAGAAAAACTTCTTCTTCAACTTCCGGGTAGCTGTCTCCAATACCGTGAGTAAGCGAAATGTTTTCTTCAACTTCTAGGGTACCTATCACCGTCGTCGAGACAGGTGGTAAGTCCCGATCAACAACCACTTCGTCAACACTCTCAAATTCATCGTATTGACTCTTGTTGACGAATTCAAGCTCCCCAACGTGTTTTCATCACTATTATCCTCATTGACGTGAACTTCTTTCTTGTGCACTCTGTTTGTAATCCTAGCAGCTGTTGTTGCTGTGCTGGTAACCTTTGTGCTCTTACTAAAGTCACGTTGACGCAAGTGAAACTTCTTATGAATCCTCACCATGAAATCTGATGGCAGAAATTGTTTGCGCAATTTATGTTTCATGTGAACCCAAGTGTTGATTTTCGCTTTGCCTTGCCTCTTACGCCTTTCTTGTAGTCTCTTCCACCAATACAGTGCTGACCCCTTCAACTTTAACTTGACAAACTTCACTTTACGAGTTTCAGTCATAGGCTGCCATTCAAAATATTTATCTATGCTGGCCTCCCAATCTAGAAAATCTTCAGCGTGCATCTTTCCAGACATGTCATCCACTTCAACTTTCACCCGTCTGGTGTTCAAGTCAAAGGTTTTGATTAATCTGTTTTCTAACCTTCCATGATGTGATTCATGAACAACACGGTTATGAAAAAGAATTTTATTAAACGCGTGTTCATCATCCTCTGATCCTCCTTCTGGTGAATACAAAGGGGTATGTTGTGAGAATACTGGATTCTCATGAACAACATAACGACGATTCTTATCGACCTTTGTGTGTTCATATTCTTTATAAACTCCTTAGGTGAATCTAAAGGTTTGCGTCGGCTCTTTGGTATCTCCATTCGAGCAGACGTCCCCTGTCCTGCCGCAACATGTCTTCAATCAAAGTTCGTGACTCAAAGTGGAATCTAAGTATCCATTACCTCTATCACCACCTCTATTCCTACCTACCATTGTAGAAACTAGGGTTTGTTGGTGTGTTTTGTTCTAGCGCCAATTATGGAAGAAAATATAAATCAGGAGAATGTGCTCTTACCTAAAGAAACATAAAATATTTCTCCTGATCTGCATCAGTTGTTTGCGCAACTTCTGTTTCATGTGATCCCAAGTTTATTGTTCTTATTTTTACCATGTACTCATTACCTCTATCACCACCTCTATTCCTACCTACCATCTCCATTTCAGAGAACTTGTACCTGTTAATAGGGTTAATAAGAACACTATTAATGATCTTCGTTCTTGTAGCACTACAATGGTGGAAAAGGCTACAAGAACGACGTACGAGGCACGAAAAGAAGAAAATCAACACTTGGGATCACATGAAACAGAAGTTGCGCAAACAATTTCTGCCATCAGATTACTAGGTGATGACGCATAAGAAGTTTCACTTGAGCCAACGCGACCTTAGTAAGAGCACAAAAGTGACCAGCACATCAGTAAAAACAACTGTTCGGATTACAAACAGAGTGCACAAGAAAAAAGTTCACTTCATTGAGGCGATAGTGATGAAGACTCATCGAGGAGTCGAAATATGAAGAATTTGTCGGTGAAGAACTGAAGTATGATGAATTTGTCGGTGAAGAGCCGAAATACGATGACCCCGAGAGTGATGACAAAGTCATGATTGATTGGGAGTTACCACCACGACTGTGATAGTTACCTTAAGTTGAAGAAAAGTTTTGTTTACTTCATTTGGTATTGTTACTTTTACTCAAGAAGACAATCCAAAATTGAAGAGGAAGTTTAGCTTATCGAAGGTTCCGTTGATACTCTTATCGCGAAGAGACGAGCATCGTAAGTATTCCAAAGAAACCGAACTCATTTTGTTTACAAGAATCAAGATACATATTTAGCAAATAATCTTAGTTTGAGATCGATTTCTATAAGCAAAAGGAGATGGTTTGTCATAAAGAAACCCGTAGAGAGAATTATATCCATAAAATTCGTGGCGAATTTTCTCTAACAAGGGGAGGAGTACAATGATGGAAGAATTACCAAACATAGTAAGTATCCCAACACTATGTTATGATAATGAAACTCAAGTTCCATGTGTGGCGTAAACTATAAGTTCCGACTTGTATGTGAAGAAGTTCGGTCATAAGGAAACTTAGGAAGAAAATTATAAAAAGTAGAATTCGAGGTCGAATTCTTTCTAAGATCGGGGAAGAATACAATGACTAAAGATTTACAAGAAAACCTTGGGGTGGACACGTGCTACTGTCGAGCTTGAAAAGACTTGTGGTCGGGTTCATACTACAAGGTGAGAATTTCGATTCTGATCGGTAATGAACCCGGTAAGACCGCATATGGACATTCTTATCCACTACATGTAGTCGAGCTAGTACCACTCCAACCGGATCAACAGATTGGTGAGGGAAAAGAAGCTTGTGATGATGACATAAGACTTACCCATCATGAGTTGTTTGTAATTATCAACAAGAAGACAACTACGGAGGATGCGGTGTTTTCAATTGTTGTTCGTTAATGGAGGTCGAGAGAAGACGACCCAATGACTCGGATGCTACTAAAAGAAGAAGCCATTCTTTGTACATGGCTCAGATAAACACCAGGAGAGCTGAATTCCTTTATTTTCATACTATAGAGGAGGAGATGAAAAGTATATTGGTGCTCGAAAAGAGGGAGAAGTTGTAATCTTGTTACAACAAAAGTATGGATATCACATTGTATTGCAAACAAGAGAACCTGTTGTGTACTTTGCTTTCCTTGATTAATGTTTCAAAAGCGGTGGGGAAGTATTTAACGGTTTGTGGTGATGATTTGGGAATATTTGAGCTTAATGGTCTCCTTTCGTAAGATAATCCATACTTAATTAAGGATGAATTTGTCAATAGAGGTTCCTTTTCTCTTGAGGTCATTTTAACACTATTTGCACTTGAATGCACGCTTCCATCAGAATTCATCTAGATCGAGGTAATCAAGAGAGCAAGAATAAAGAGCAAAGTATATATATTCAACATACGCTTTTCAAAGGTGTGAGGAATCGCGACAAGGTGATGAGCTTGTGGTTTTTGTCTTTGATCGCGCAAAGCGGCAAAATCGTATGATCGGTTGAACAATATTTATTGTCTGTTTGTGGGCGCCACATGAGTTATCATCCGCTTGTGGGTGCAAATTGACTGAAAAGGAGCAGCTCGGGGGTTTTGTTTTGCTTAAAGATGATCGGTTAGTTAATATTACTACCGAAAGCATGTTTTTGGTCAACCAAGGAGAAGGTGGAATGAGGAAGATAGCGGTTGCAACTAGCATGGTTGATACCGTTGCCACCACTAATGATGTGAATTTTGTTTTTGATCGAAGAAGGTCGAAACCGAGGATGAAAGCGACTAATCTCCCATTAGCAAGTCGTGTAATTGCTAGCCAAGATTTTGTATCAGCGTGTGGAACATTAACTAAGGGTGCACCAGAGAATAAGCGAGAGTTAATGGATGATATTCATGAATACAAGATCATTTCGATCTATCTTGTCAATTACCAACGGCCGGGGGAAAAACTACAACAATACCCTACTACAACAATGGTCAAAGTTAGAGACTATTATCCGGGTGACTATGGTCATTCTTTGGTCGTGAAATCTGGTTGTGACCGTAAGCAAATTGTTCGTGGATGTTATTCTAAATATAATACAAATGAAGGAAAGGTTAGTTTATCTTTGAATATCAATTTGGGTGATGGAATTAAATCTAGGTATTGAATCCAGATGCGAAGTGAAGGTTTGGGCTTTGTGTTCGATCGTGGGAAAGCAACGAAGATACCTTATATCGAAGTGAAGGTTTAGGATTTGTGTTCGATCGTGGAAAGCAACGAAAATACCTTATGATACATTGGACAACATTTCTTGCTTATTGCGTCTTAGAATCTCAAAGGGTATGAGTTTTGTTTTTGATCGTGGGAAGTCAATTTGGATGTTACACAAGCGTATTTTAGAGAGCTAGAAATTAAGAAGACGTGCTCGTCGGATTCGAGCTTTCTTTCAACATGGGGTGATTGATGCAAGAGCATTTTATGTTTCTTGAGGAATGTTTTAATCTAGGAATGTCCTACAAAATAGGACGTTTTTAGTTGTTTCCGTACTTAATCTTAGGTTTCTTTTTGTAGGGTTTATCTTTTTAGTATAAATAAGCTATTAGGTTTTCTTTCTGTACGGACTTTGATTATATATTTTCTTAAGCTTTAATCTGCGGATTATAGAAGAGCAATGGGTTTTTAACCTAGACTCAATTATCTACGTTCTAATTATTATCAATCCTATGTTCTATTCAATGATATTTGTTCTACTTGCCCTAATTTATGGATTTAGTTTCTAGAACTGCATCAGTTGGCGCTAGAAACAGGGAGAAGTACGAGGCATCAGTTTTGTCCTATTTTGGCGCTAGTTTAGTGTTCTAATTTCTAGAACCGCATCGGTTCTATTTGCCCTAGTTTAGTGTTCTTAATTATCATTGTTCTATTTACTAAAGTTCTTAGTAAATTTCCCAAACTCATGTTTACTACTTCTGTCTGGCCATCAGTTTGTGGATGGGCAGTGGTAGAATAACGTAAATCAGTTCCAAATTTCTTCTATAAAGTCCTCCAAAAGTGTCCAAGAAATTTGACATCTCGATCGACACAATAGAAGATGGAAATCCATGTAGACGCACCACCTCGTTGAAAAAAGGGAAGCAGATTAGAAGCGTCGGCGATTTTAGAGCATGGAATAAAGTGAGCCATCTTAGAGAATCTATCCACCACAACGAAGATAGAATCGTGTTGTCCGGCTGTCTTTGGCAATCCTAGCACGAAATCCATACCGAGGTGTACCCAAGGAGAGTCTCGGAACCTAAGCAATGGAGTATACAATCCGTATTTTGGGACTGTCCCTTTGCGGTGGCATATTCGCCACCTCTTTACTAATCTGTCAACATCCTTGTTCATAGAAGGCCAATAAAAACGACTCCTTATAGCTTCTATAGCCTTGTCCCGTCCCCAATGACCTGCTAATCCTCCACCGTGAAGTTCCCTAATGATTTTCTCTCTTAAAGAGCTAGTAGGAATACAGTTTGGTGCCTCGAAAAAGATAACCATCTTGGATTACAAAAAGGTAAACACGGAGTTAAATAGGATGAATTCAATTGTTGCACTATTGAACTAAAATTTGGGTCAGTTGCATATTGACCTCTAATCTCTTCAAAACCAACTACCCGAGCTTACATCGACGTCACCAATACATGTCGGCGACTAAGAGCATCAGCCACCATGTTTGTTACACCAGATTTGTGTTTCAAGGAAAAAGTGAACTCTTGAAGATAGTCAGTCCATTTTGCATGTCGAGGCTTCAATTTCTTTAGGGTCTGCAAATAACGCAAAGCTTCATGATCCGAATAAACGACAAAATCTTTATGGACAAGATAATGTCTCCAATGTTGTAAGGAACGAACTAGGGCATAGAACTCCGGATCGTAGGTTGAGTATTTCCTTTTGGCTTCTATCGGTTTCGCCGAAGTACGCTACAGTCAACCTTTCTTGGCTCAAAACAGCACCAATCCTAATATTAGAAGCATCACATTCCACTACAAAAAGCTTCTCAAAGTCGGGCGGAACTAATACTGGAGCTTCAACCTTCAACTTCTTAATCTTCTCAAATGCAAGCGATGCATCCTTCGTCCATCGGAAAATTGTTCCTTTAAGACATTCGGTTATGGGGCTCATAATAGCACTAAACCCTCTTATAAACCTCCGGTAAAATGTAGCCAATCCGTGGAAGCTACGTATCTCGATGATAGATTGTGGAACAGGCCGAGTCCACAATTGCCTTCACCTTTACAGGATCAGCCTTTAAACCATTAGTCGATACAATATATCCCAGAATTCTACTTCTTCACGCAAAAATGAGCATTTCTTAAGGTTCGTGTACAATGTTTCTTTCAAAGCACTTCCATCAACTGTCTAAGATGGATTAAGTGTTCTTCCTTTGTATGACTATACACCAAGATATCATCAAAGTAAACCACAATAAACGAACCAATGAAAGGACGTAATACCTCTGTCATCATGCACATGAATGTACTAGGAGCGTTAGAAAGGCCGAAAGGCATCACAAGCCATTCATAGAGGCCATCCGGTGTTTTTAAATGTCGTTTTCCACTCATCTCCCGCGCATATACGTATTTGATGATATCCACTTCGTAAGTCCAAACTTCGAGAAAACCTTAGCACCATTAGCATGTCTAACATATCCTCTAATCTAGGTATTGGAAACATGTACTTTATGGTAATCTTGTTGATTGCTCGGCTATCAATACACATTCGCCAAGTACCATCTTTCTTGGGTGTTAATAAGGCTGGTGTACCGCACATGGGCTTTTGCTCTCCATAATTAATCCCTTCGCAATAATTCTTCAACTTGTCTCGCGCATCTCTAATCGGTGTGCAGGAGGCATTCGATATGCTGCCAAGTTAGGTAAAGCAGCTCCGGCAGCAAGTCAATATCGTGTTGTATGTCCCTCATAGGTGGCAACACATTAGGTAGCTCGGCAGTACAAGTTCTCCGAAATGTTTCAATAATTCAAGCAACTTCGAAGGTTGTTCCTTCTTGTCCAGCAAGCATCATTGGATGCGGGTTTACACATCAATGCATAAATAACACCTTTTGAGTTTTCTTGCACTCATGCCGAAATCAAGTTTACAAGTCGATAAACTTGTTGTCTGTCTCTTCTCTTCTTTTCTTCCTTGCAAATCTTCTTCTTTCATAGGATGCAACGTCATCTTCTTTCCATTACACACAAAACCTGTAAGTATTAGCTTCGGTCAAGTGCGTCATCTTCTTATCATACAACCAAGGTCTACCCAACAATATATGACAAGCATCCATAGGAGCAACATCACACCACACTTTATCTTCAAAATTGCCGATAGAAAACTTTACTAGGCACCTTTTCGTGATTGGTACCGCATTACCTTTCTTAAACCAAGCAATCTTATATGGATGAGGATGTTTCTTGGTTAACAAACTTAATTTGTCTACAAGGTGATGAGCTAGAAATAAGAACTGGCTCATATAAGGTGATGTGTTTTGTTTCTATCTGTAGAACTGCATTAATTGGCGCTAGAACAAAACACACCAACAAACCCTAGTTTCTACAATGGTAGGTAGGAATAGAGGTGGTGATAGAGGTAATGGATACTTAGATTCCACTGAGTCACGAACTTCGATTGAAGACATGTTGCGACAGCGACAGGGGACGTCGAAAAGCTCGAATGGAGATACTTAGGAGAGCCGACGCAAACCTTTAGATTCACCGGAAGGAGTTTCTGAAGAAGATGAACACACAAAGGTCGATAAGAATCGTCGTTATGTTGTTCATGAGAATCCAGTATTCTCACAACACACCCCTTTGTATTCACCGGAAGGAGGATCAGAGGATGATGAACACGTGTTTAATGAAATTCTTTTTCATAACCGTGTTGTTCATGAATCACATCATGGAAGGTTAGAAAGCAGATTAATCAAAACCTTTGACTTGAACACGAGGACGGGAGAAAGTTGAAGTGGATGACATGTACGGAAAGATGCATGTCAAGATTTTCTAGATTGGGAAGAAAAGACATAGATAAATATTTTGAATGGCAGCCTATGACTGAAACTCGTAAAGTGAAGTTTGTCAAGTTAAAGTTGAAGGGGTCAGCACTGTATTGGTGTAAGAGACTACAAGAAAGGCGTAAGAGGCAAGGCAAAGCGAAAATCAACACTTGGGTTCACATGAAACAGAAATTGCGCAAACAATTTCCGCCATCGATTTCATGGTGAGGATTCATAAGAAGTTTCACTTGCGTCAACGTGACTTTAGTAAGAGCACAAAGGTTACCAAAGACAAGCAACAACAAATGCTCGGATTACAAACGAGTGCACAAGAAAGAAGTTCACGTCAATGAGGATAATAGTGATGAAAACACGTTGGGGGAGCTTGAATTAAGTCGTGAAAGACTGAAATACGATGAATTTGAGAGTGTTGACGAAGTGGTTGTTGACTGGGACTTACCACCTGTCTACGACGACGGTGATAGGTACCCGGAAGTTGAAGAAAACATTTCTCTTACTTCTGCTGGTATTGGAGACAGCTACCCGGAAGTTGAAGAAGAAGTTTTTCTTACGTGCACTCTCGTTGATACCCTTATCAGGGAAGAGACAAGTGCCGTAAGTATGCTGTTAAACCAAACTCAATCTATTTACAAGAATCAAGCTTTATATACAGTACAAGCTTTATATTCTTTTGATAATAAATTGATATCAGATTCTCTTAAAGAAGAGTTTAGTCATGAAGAAAGTTTTAGTTTGGGTTGTGACTCGTGTAAGAAGAAGTTACGTTATCACAAGGAAATACATGGAGAAAACTATAAAAGTAGAATTCGAGGTCGAATTTCTCTCTAATGGGGGAGAGAAATAGTGACCGAAGATTCCCTTGCAATGGACATGCGCTACTCAAGAGAGCATGTAAAGACTTGTTGTCGATCGATGCCGCAATAAGAGATTCTTAGTTGCACTTTGTTACTAATAAGCCGAGTCAATTTGCGTACAAACATCATCCGCAACATGGCGCTGATCCAAAGAGGCATTGTCGTTGGACCAGATTGGCGAGAGAAGAGAAGCTTACGCTGATGACATAACACGTATCCATCACGAGGTGTGTGCAGTCACCAACAAGAAGAAAACAGTGGCGGTGGAAGTGTCTTCATTTATTGGTAGAAATTTGATATTGGACGTAGCAGCATGGAATCTATGTGTCACTTCAGTTGATCAATTATGTGAGAAATTGGGTGGTGAAGTAAGAACACTAAAGAAGTTAAAGTTACTTGCGCATAGACTTCTGTCATACAAGAACAGAGCCCGATGACCATGTAAAGAACATTTTAGCGAACGAAAGATGGAGAGGATGGTCATCGGTTCGACATTTGTAAAGGAGGACCAGACAAGCTTGGATTTGTATGACGGGGGTGATAAATTTGTGGGGCAGGTATCAAAGTAAAGTACATCCTTATGCGGTCGGTGAAATAACATATCTCAACAACCTTACCGTAATGCGAAACAATGGTTCGGAGTTAGTGTTTATTATCCTTAAGAGTGTCGTCACCTCTTGTCTCAAGGTTCAGGTTTTTCACCCAGTCTTATCTATGGTTGATGTTCAAGAAGAGTCGATACGTAAAGAGCAACTAGTGATTACCAAGCCAAGTCATTTATCTGTTTTATATGAAACAATCAAAAGGAATAGTGGGCAAGTACATAGATACACCTTATACTATTCATAAGTGTAGGGAACTTAAAGGAGTTCAAATTATGGCTTTTGTTTTTGATCGTGGCAAATCAAAACAGAAACCATATGACGATAAGTGATTAATAGTGTGGATGTTCTAGATGCAACTGTTGGAACGAGTAATCTGTTGTTCATAAGGACAACAAATACTAAACAGTTGGGTTAGATATTACTAGGAAAACGAAGGAGAATTTGGTTGCTTGCTTGTCCTGATTCAACGACTAGCCCGGATAAGAAGTTAGTTTGTCTTTGAGTATCAAGACGCAGATGATGAGAATCAATGCTTATTGACATACCTAAGTCCTGGAATCGAAATGAAGATTTTGGTTTCGTGTTTGATCGTGGAAAAGTAGTGGGGATATCC
The DNA here is from genome assembly GCA_023531295.1 of Papaver armeniacum. Classification (NCBI taxonomy): domain Eukaryota; kingdom Viridiplantae; phylum Streptophyta; class Magnoliopsida; order Ranunculales; family Papaveraceae; genus Papaver; species Papaver armeniacum. The sequence continues at coordinate 102,505 of JAJJWW010015339.1, forward strand.
TACGACACGGACAACATTACTTGCTCATTGCATTTCGGGATCTCTAAAGTTTTGGGTTTCGTTTTCGATCGTGGGAAGGTCGAAGTGACAACAAAGATATATGCAGAATTCATATAACATCTCATCGGAGCTGAGATTTCTTTCAACCTGGGGTGGTTAATGCAGGAGCATTTTATGTTCTAGGAATGTCCTTCAAAATAGGGACGTTTTGATAGTTACTTCTATATTTACTTTAGGGTTTCTTTGTTTAGATTTACCTTTGCTAGTATAAATAGGTTATTAAGCCCTTCTTAGAAGGAAGACTTTAATATATTTTCATACAACTTATAATCTAATGATTATTCAGAAGAGTTAGGTTTAACCTAATACTCGATTTATCTACGTTCTATTGTTATTAATCCTATGTTCTATTCAATGATCTTTGTTCTGTTTGCCCTAGTTTAGTGTTCTTATTTCTAGTTCTGCATTAATAGGGACATGCTTTGAACTGATAGCTAGTTTATCTTGGTTAATAGTTCTGCCCGACTTTCTACAGTTCTGCATTAATTGGCACTAGAAACAAAACACACCAGCCAACCCTAGTTTCTCCAATGGTAGGTAGAGATAGAGATGGTGGTAGAGGTAATGGATACTTAGATTCCTTTGAGTCACGAACTTCGATTGATGACATGTTGCGGACAGCCGAGCAGGGGACATCTGAAAGCTTTCGAATGGAGATACCGAAGAGCCAGACGCAAACCTTTAGATTCACCGGAAGGAGTTTCTGAAGAAGATGAACACACAAAGGTCGATAAGAATCGTCGTTACGTTGTTCATGAGAATCCAGTATTCTCACAACACACCCCTTTGTATTCACCGGAAGGAGGATCAGAGGATGATGAACACGCATTTAATAAAATTCTTTTTCATAACCATGTTGTTCATGAATCACATCATGGAAGGTTAGAAAACAGATTAAAACCTTTGACTTGAACACCAGACGGGTAAAAGTTGAAGTGGATGATATGTATGGAAGAATACATGCTGAAGATTTCCTAGATTGGGAGGCCAGCATAGAGAAATATTTTGAATGGGAACCTATGACTGAAACTCGTAAAGTGAAGTTTGTCAAGTTAAAGTTGAAGGGGTCAGCACTATACTGGTGGAAGAGACTACAAGAAAGGCGTAAGAGGCAAGGCAAAGCGAAAATCAACACTTGGGTTCACATGAAACAGAAATTGCGCAAACAATTTCTGCCATCAGATTTCATGGTGAGGATGCATAAGAAGTTTCACTTGCATCAACGTGACCTTGGTAAGAGCACAAAGAAAACCAGCACATCAGCAACAGCTGCTCGGATTACAAACAGAGTGCACAAGAAAGAAACTCGCTTCATTGAGGCTAATAGTGATGAAGACACGTCAGGGGGCCGATATATGATGAACTCGTGAGTCAAAAGCTAAAATATGATGACTTTATCATTGAAGAGCTGCATTATGATGATGATGAACTTGTCAGTGAAGAGACGAAATACGATGGACCTGAGAGTGAAGATGAAGTCGTTAGTGTAAGTATTCCTGTTAACCAAACTCACTCAGTTTATGAGAATCAAGCTACACATACAGTGGATGATTTTAGTTTGAGTTCTCAAGCTTTATATACAGTACAAACTTCACGTACTGTTAAGGATCTTGATTTGAAATCAGACTATCACAAGGGAGAGGTTAGCAGCAAAGAAGTTTGCGGAGAAAACTATATCAGCAAAATAAGTATTCCAAAACTATGTTATAAGGTAGCTTGGGAAGAAAACTATAAGAGTAGAATTCGAGGTCGAATTCTCTGTAACAGTGAGAGGGATTCAGTGACCGAAGATTCCCTTGCAAGCAACTTGTATTACTCAAGAGAGAGTGCAAAGACTCGTGATGAGTTGGAGCCGCGAGGTGAGATTCTCAGATGCACTGTTACTAATAAACTATGTGAGGTTGCATACGAGTATCATCTGCAACATGGCGTCAAACCAGTAGCACTATTTTTGGACCAGATAATTGGCAAGGGAAGAGACGCTTACGTTGGCAGAAATTTTATAACAGTTACTGGAAGAAATTTGATACTGGACGTAGTCGAAGCATGTAAGAATGCGTCACCTTCAATTAAATGTGTTAACAGTGAGAACTGCCATGAGATTTTGGATTGTTGGGGTTTGATGACAAGTCAGTTAACGGAGATATGTGATGTTTTTAATTTAGAAACAGGACTTAGTTACTGCACGCATCCATGGTATCTTGCAGTTGTAATTCTAAGTGGGGAGTCTACTAATCAGAAGTGGGTTATTAAGACTGTTAATCAGTATTTAACAATCCTCGCAAAAAGTCTGCTTGTGATGATTTTTGGTACATGCTTGAAACTGGATTGCAGTAAAAAGATGGAAAGGCTGATGTTAATCAAGGAGAACCAAACCAGCTTGGGAGTGCCTATCATAGTCCTAAGTAGCTCACCACCAGATGTCAATCAAAAATCTTTCGATATGGAGGAACAATTAGACAGAAACAAAGCTAAAAAGCTGGTTCAGGTAACTGATTCCATTACAACCATTAAGCGCTTTGTTTTACCATATTATGTCAACAGTCATTTTTATGGACTGAAAGATGTAACCTTGATATACTGCAAATGGTGGTTATGGCTGGTTTCTCTCTTCTTAGAGATTATGGTTACCGTTTGGCTAGATTATTTGGTTGCAGCCTTAAAGAATTCATTTGTGGATACTATTCTTAACGTAATAGATGTGAAGGAACGTTTACTGACCAACAGAACTTACAAGTTGTGTCATTTATCTGTACTAAAGGCAACTGTGGACAAAAGTAATTTGTTGCATACATCTGTAAGGCCTAACAAGTTTCAAGGAGGAAGAACTATGGCATTCTTTAATGGTGGAAAAACAAAACAGACCTTGTTTGGTTTCTTAATCATTCCAAATAACCTAAAACTGTCTGACATTACATATGTTTTTCTTCCACAAGTGCCTGATTTTGTGTCACTTTCTTGGGATACTCATGCCACTAACGACAGAGAGGCTTATGCTGGTAATTTAAGGAGTATGGGTCAAGAAATAAGAGCTACCAGTTGTAAGATTAATGGGAATTATTCAAGAGCAGCAAATGCTAATCGATGGCCTGAGGATTTACAAGGAAAGCCAAGGAGGAATTTGTTTCTTTCTTGTGGTGATTCAACGGCTAGCCCGTATAAGAGGTTAGTTTGTGTTGAGTATCAAGACGCAGTGACGGAATCAATGCTTATGACTGACATACTCAAGACGGGAGTCAGAAATGAAGATTTAGGTTTCGTGTTTGATCGCGGGAAAGCGGCGAATAAAGTGCAGTATATGGATATTGCTACTGATCATCTAAGGCATAAGAAACTTCAAGGAGAAGAAGCTGTAGTGCTCCTTAATGATGTAACTAGCTTTGTTTTTGATCGTGGGAAGGTCGAAGTGACAACAAAGATATATGCAAAATTCATATAGCATCTCATCGGAGCTGAGATTTCTTTCAACATGGGGTGATTGATGCAGGAGCATTTTATGTTTCTTTAGGAATGCTTTTAATCTAGGAATGTCCTACAAAATAGGGATGTTTTTAGTTGTTTCCGTATTTAGTTTAGGTTTCTTTTCGTAGGGGTTATCTTTCTAGTATAAATAGGCTATTAGGTTTTCTTTACGGGTAGACTTTAATATATTTTCATACAACTTATAATCTAATGATTATTCAGAAGAGTTAGGTTTAACCTAATACTCGATTTATCTATGTTCTATTGTTATCAATCCTATGTTCTATTCAATGATCTTTGTCTGTTTGCCATAGTTTACGGTTTTAGTTTCTAGAACTGCATCAATTATGATGATGGAAGAAGTACCAAACATAGTAAGTATTCCAAAACTATGTTATAAGGTAGCTTGGGAAGAAAACTATAAGAGTAGAATTCGAGGTCGAATTCTCTGTAACAGTGAGAGGGATTCAGTGACCGAAGATTCCCTTGCAAGCAACTTGTATTACTCAAGAGAGTGTGCAAGGACTCGTGATGAGTTGGAGCCGCGAGGTGAGATTCTCAGATGCACCGTTACTAATAAACTATGTGAGGTTGCATACGAGTATCATCTGCAACATGGCGTCAAACCAGTAGCACTATTTTTGGACCAGATAATTGGCAAGGGAAGAGACGCTTACGTTGGCAGAAATTTTATAACAATTACTGGAAGAAATTTGATACTGGACGTAGTCGAGCATGTAAGAATGCCTCACCTTCAGAACTGCCATGAGATGTTGGATTGTGGGGGTTTGATGACAAGTCAGTTAACGGAGATATGTGATGTTTTTAATTTAGAATCAGGACTTAGTTACTGCACGCATCCATGGTATCTTGCAGTTGTAATTCTAAGTGGGGAGCCTACTAATCAGAAGGCTCCCCATATAAGATGTGTTTAGGGTTAATAAGAACACTATTAATGGTAGGTAGAGATAGAGGTGGAGAATTGTTCAGACTTCCTCATAGGAGACATTCAGTTCCACAATTGTTCAGACTTCCTCATAGGAAACAAAACACACCCGTGACATAAAATGCATCACGGGTCCATTTAAAGCAATTATTATTATCAATATCAGACTTCCTCATAGGAGACTGGTGAACGATTCTGAAATCACAGAGGCTGGGTCCAACCTCCTTCCTAATACCTAGCCATTTGATTAGCTTCTCTCTAGCTTTCTTGCTATTTCACTAAGGTTTTGACCCCTTCCTGACTTGTTAACCCAGTAACAGGAAACCTAGCCTTAGCTGTTACTTTGTTGAAGTAAAGGTTATTGTACAAATAGGTAACAATGTGAGAAAGTAGTATCCCGATTCATGGTTATATTAATCAAATTTCACCATAAACAGCAAGATTTTGAATACCAACTTCACAGGTATGAACCCCAAAATGTTGAAAAAGAAAAATATGTACTTCTATCAATTGTTCCGCTACATACTGTACAAGTATTATATCGCACATACCTTTTTTGTAAACCATTATTCATTTATAACCCTTTTCACATATTTATCAGGAACGACTATAAGACAAACTAAAAAGAAATCTTAACAATTTTTAGGCCTGTAATATTCAGGAGGTAGAGTTGGGCACCTCTCGTTCATATGAGGATATGGATCCATGGTGTTGTAATCAGGTAGGTCCATTCTATACTTTCCTTTGATTTGACAGTACGGAAGCTTCACGTCGTCCCCGTTGTTGCACCATGCTGGCAGGCGGCTTGAGTTATTTTCGAATAACTTAAGGGTGTATGCATCTTTTATCTGCATTTTATAAACTCTCAAAATAATGAATCATGCATAGACAATAATAAGGACTAGTATCTAGCAAGGAGATGTTCATAAAAGAGAAAACAGATACTACTCTTTGGTTAGCAGAAAAAGTTGATAACCATACAATTAATTCTAGAAACTTACCGTAAACTCTGTGACCTGGATGGAGCTTCCAATTGGATCAAACAATCCAGCCTCTTTATACATTTCAAGAATGAAGGCGACACAAGAGGTTGATGCCCCATCAGAATAAACCCAGTCGTCTTGTTCAGGGATTGTCAGCAATTTATCGAAAGGCAGTCCACGCTTTTCAGTTTCTACTAGAACCTCGGGAAGGCTAAGATTCTGCAAGAAACGCATGTAGCATTCGTTTCAGCAAATACACAATATTTAGCATAGTTTTGTTTTTTATATGATAGACAGGACAGGAGATTCTAACCTAGACAAAACAAGATAAAGCAAATGGGAATTATCCCAATGTCCTGGTTCATGTTTTCTTAACCTTTAACTAAATAATTTGACCCACCGATCAAATTCAGAAGGTTATGGTCAACCAAGGCTTCATATAAAAATAGGATTAACAAATTGATCTAGACACAAAAACTTAAGGAATAAGCGAATGGCACTAGATGAAAACAAGCCCACCTGGGTACCAAGCCTCTTGTTCAATGCTTCATTCCAGATATTAGCAGCATATGCTGGCTGTATTTGATTAAACACCGTCATAAAAGAAGCAACCTGGATTTAACACTTAGTAATCAGATAGAAAGTTGTATAACTAATCAAAACAAATGAATAAAAAGGACAGAAAAATAAAAGATAATAGGGGATACCAAATGTGCGTCAATGGAGGTGGATAATTCCCATCTACAGTGTCTATCCAGCTAAATATCATATTATGATAGCCATATTGTTTCTTTGCCATCCTTCTCGCATATTCCCAGGCTGCAGTCTCATTGAATTTGGCCCGAATGTCAGGGTGCAAAGGTAGCAATGCAATATGAGGATTAGCATCGTCTTTAGTAAGCTCAAAGTTCCACCATTCATCCCATGGCATCAGTGCAATAATATTTTCCCCTATGATGATAAAAGATCACTTCGGCATTATAAAGGAAAATTAATAGATGCGCACTGTGTTGAAAATTACTTCACAGACGGTGGAAGGATGTTATGTGGTAGCTATTACGCTGCTATTTTCATCTGAAGCATGGTCAAGTTCAATTACCTACAGTTCAAAAATAAAATAAAATACATCCTATGTTTAGATTTGTATAACTACTCTCTTATATATCCTTATTTTTACCTTCTCATTTTCATGACCAGATTCTCCAACCCATAATTTTCCTTTGGAATCCTTCAAGCAAACTGCTGTATGACCGGCATAAGATCCGGTAACCCACTTCTCCATGGTCTCGAAACCTCCCCATAGCCCGCGTATTTTTGATATGGCTAAGAAGTCTCCCGAGTGAACGCTATCAACCGTTATATTTGTAACCCATGGCTGAGCACGTACACCAAAGGATGCTCCCATGTGTTTCTCGAGAAAAGCAAGATTTGAATTCTCACCCCATCCAGTATTTGTGAACAAAGGAAAGACATCCCAAAGGGCTAGAAGTGTTCCTATCATCCCTGAATGCATAAGGAAGATTGATACGCCATTATTTTTAACCTGGTTTCAGAGACATTGAAGGTAAAGAAACAATAAGTAAACAGGAACTTTTAGAAAATAACTGGAACACCATGCAAGTTGTTCTCAGAGGATCTGTAAAAACTTACGTAGTCATATTCAGCTCTCCCTACCCACTCTTTCAGCTCAAGAGTATGTTTCCGAGCCAAGTAGTAGTCCCATGTCACACGATATGGAGTTGCAAAGATGTAGAGATCCATACACGTCCAACTATGTGGCTTACTAGTCTGCAAGGAAGAGAAAATTTCCGTCACCAACCACAATTGACATTCATAACCTCCAAAAGGAGAGTGCCAACTGTTTGTTTAGACTACCTGCACTGACAAAGTCATTTTCTCATACGACCCACCAAAACTATCTTAAATCTCTTAGGATACTAAAAAGATAATTATCGAAGAAATGCCTTTCCCGGCCTCCATCTGATATGTTATAGCTGGAGAAACGAATCAACGATTAGATTTCTCCAGCTTTTTTGTACCTTTAAGGATATATACCTTGAATCGAGCAACGATAAAATCTCTTGAATAGCTTTATAACTTGAAATCAATATAGTTCGAAATGAAAATGGAATCCGCCAATATATAAAAGAAAGAAAAAAAATGAAAACATAATCTAAATATTGCTGAACAATTTAAAAAGATTCAGCTGATTTGTATTCACTAATATACTTGGTACAGATTAGTTTCAAATCAATACTATCCTTGGATAGATAAGGATCCCTTGTGTATCTATAACCTGAAATTGTAGTAATGCACCACCTAGCGGCCATTTCCTCGTCCATCTCTTGATCAGTAATCCAGGAATTAGCTTAAACATTCAAAACCTCAATTTCCTAGAGTTTAAATCCCTAAAAATAGATACCAGCTAAAATTATGAACCCAAACTTGGAACATGTATAAATTAACCAATCAGGTAAAATGAAAACTCATATTTCATAACATGATTTCACCATAACAGAATCATATAAACTAATAAAATTAGAAGGAAAAAAAGAAGTTTCTTCTAATTGTGTCTGTGTTTACTAACCTGGATATGAAGAGTACCACCACCAAACTGACTACCGGTTTTATTATGAAACTCCATCCAAGCGTTAGTTTTATAAAAACAAGCACCTTTCCATTCAAGGGTATCATTAGAAGAAGAAGCAGCTCCAACAAAAGTAGGAAGTAGATCAACTGCACTATGAAGAGAATTCAGTATAGGCCATGATATTTTCTTAGGTAATAAAGGAAGAATATCCTCCGGATGAAACGGAGTTTTCCAAGTATACCCATAACAAGATTTCACGGTAGATAAAATCAAAAGAGAAATGATTGAAAGGTTTCGTAAAGAAATCCAGAGAGATCCCATGGCTTCTTCTCTTTCAATAAGATGTATACTGAAAAAGAGAAAAAAGAGACAGAGAAGTGGCAGTCTGAAAAATAGAAATGGAAGTATACTCAACTGAACGGTTTGTGCCTTTGTGGATCCAATATGCCAAAATGTGACACTGGGAATATTCTGTCCAGGTCCATAAAAACAATTCTTAACTGGTAAGTAATCTATAGAAGAACTGTATTTAGTCTCACGGGCTTATTTTTTAATCGGTTTTGCTTCATCAAAGCATAATAAGAAATTAGTTCTCCTCGGGGACATTTTGCTGCAAGCAATTTTCATTCAGACTTGTGCATGACAGGACTTGCACACGAAATATCTCGAGTGTTTATGATGTCAACCTATTCAGTGGTAACTTTCACGACTGGTATATTCTGTTAGCAGAGTATCATGTTTAATCACCATTTTATCCTCAAAACCACCCTTAAAAAGTCTAAAACAGAAATAGCTGCAAAAATGAAAACTGAGAAAAATATGCAACAGCTTAACTAACTCGTACCAAATATACAATAATCAGAACTGTACAAGCTAGTTCAATTTTACAGCTTCTCTAAGCTTGGGCAACCTTTTTCACATCTATATATCATACAGGCTACAGCTTACACATGGTGAATAATGGACTAACACAAGGCCTACATGTCAGGGCGAATACAACCAATTTTGAGAACACTGAAGAAAATATCTCAGCACTTTGCTGATCTGTAGTATTTAGGGGGTAGACTTGCGCATCCCTCGTTCATATGGGGATATGGATCCATCGTATTGTACTCGGGTAGTTCCATCCTATACTTGCCTTTAATTTGACAGAATGGAAGCTTCACACTGTCTCCGTTGTTACACCATGTTGGCAAGCGGCTCGAGTCATCTTGAAAAACTTCAGTACGTAGGCATCTTTTATCTGATTATTTCAACAAGATTAAAAATGCATCATGCATTGACAACGAACAACAACAAATACTGGGAGGGATCCCACCAAAGCTAAACAGGTAATGATAATATGAGCAGAGAATTAAGAAAATAGTTTCTCAGGGGTTACCGTGAATTCAGTGACTTGCACAGAGCTTGCAATTGGATCAAATAATCCTGCCGCTTTATACATTTCGAGGACGAAGGCAATACAAGAAGCGGATTTACCATCAGAGTAAACCCATTCGTCTTGTTCAGGTATAGTCAGCAATTTATCGAAGGGCAATCCAAGCTTTTCTGTTTCTACTAGAACCTCGGGAAGACTAAGATTCTGCAAGAAATATGTAAAGGTTTTTCTTCAGTGAGTATACACTATTTTCATCGCCATTTAGACTATACTGTCCACTGATAACAGAAGGGAAGATGGGTGTATCAATTTTTATTTGTTTCAGGACAATGTATTCATTAAATTTCGATACCTTGGTCCCAAGTCGTGTATTCAAAGCTTCATTCCACATGTTCGCAGCATATGCTGGCTTTAGGTGATTCCACATAGTCATAACTGAAGCAACCTGAGCATCAAATCACATGTTGGAACATGTAGAACATAAAGGATGAATGCGTAATTACTAGTCTACGGTACATGAAAAGGAAATCCTCATACTGATACAAGAAACATAGGAATACCAGATGTGCATCCAGTGGTGGTGGAAAATTCCCATCGACAGTGTCTATCCAGCTAAAGATCATGTTATGATAACCGTATGGTTTCCCTATCATGCTCTTCGCATACTCCCAAGCTGCAGTCTCATTAAATTTGGCCCGGATGTTAGGATGCAAAGGTAGCAACGCAATATGTGGATTAGAGTCATCTTCAGTAAGCTCAAACTTCCACCATTCATCCCATGGCATCATAACAATAATATCTTCCCCTAGAATAGACATTAAATAATTACATCAATACAATATACGATTTCTTTTTACCAAAAAATAACGGCATTCATGAGCATTTTCTTACCTCCTCATTTTCATGGCCAGATTCTCCAACCCAAAGATTTCCTTCAGGATCCTTCAAGCAAACTGCAGTATGCCCAACATAAGTTCCAGTAACCCACTTTTCCAAAGTCTCAAAACCACCCCATCGCCCACGGATTTTTGATATGGCTAAGAAGTCTCCTGAGTTAATACTATCAACGGTAATATTTGTAACCCAAGGCTGAGGACGTTCTACAAAGGATGCTCCCATGTGCTTCTCAAGGAATGCTATGTTTGAATTCTCACCCCATTGAGTATTTGTGAATAAAGGAAAGACTTCCCAGAGAGCTTGAAGTGTTCCTAGCATCCCTGATTGCATGAGAAAGATAGAGACCCCATTATGTTTAACCTGGTTTCAGAGAAAGGACAAGTTAAGTCTTGGTAAGTAACTTGCTTATTTTTAACATAGAAGCAGAATTTACAGACAGCTGTTGACAATGGAGCTGCAAACTTACATAATCATACTCAGCTTTTCCTGCCCATTCTTTAAACTCAAGGGTATGATGCCGACCAAGGAAGTAATAATCCCATGTAACACGAAATGGAGTTGCAAAGATGTAGAGATCCATACATGTGTAACTATGGGCACTGCTAGTCTGCAAATACAAAATAAACGGGAAAGCTTGCATAATCAAATCATTTAAGTGCAAGAACTACTAATTGCATAATAACACGGCAAAATATAACCACATTTAAGTTTTTGGTAGATTCCCTCAAGGGCCCGACAAGGAGACAACTAAATGTATATTTGTATGCTTATTGCTTACAGTACTCCATCCCAAGTAACTACACTTAAACTTTCAGGGACAAATTAGTGACGACCAAACTCATATAAACTATTTTAAGTATCTAAGAGATTTACCAAAAACAACCCACCGCTTCTTGTATGTCACCTAGAAATCCATTAGCAAGTTGGCAATTACGGATCAAATTGTAACAAAAAGTCAAAAAGTGTATCTGTACATTTGAAGAGATGTGGTGAATAGCCCACCAAATATCATTCTCAACTAACTCATTTTCATATTGGCGTACGAGTTACAAATCTATAGCAGAAAGTCTACATGCATAAAGACCCATACAATCATTGACTAACCAAACCTAGAGTTTGGACTTCTGAACAAACTTCCAACAAAATGAACAGCATATAATCCTCTCCATGTCTCTCAGAAATGATTCAAGGTGCTTTCTTCAGGGCCCCAAATCTCTAATTAAAAGTGCAAAATTAAATTCAGATGAAAATAGTTTAAATGTTCCTATTTTAGCCACATCCTAACTATTTTAAGACTTGCGGAAATCAGTGATGAGTTGCATCGGAAACAGTTCAAATGTTCCTGTACTCAAATACCCAGTATTCCGAAGCCCTCAAACTAGAACTCAATTCATCAAAGATGTAAACAATGACCCAAATCTCAATAATCGATGAAAAAGTGATCCACCACAAAACCCCCAATTCTATCTCTAAAATACCCAACAGACTAAAAAGAAATACAGAAATTTTCTAATTTCATGAGAAGAAATTTTCAACAAATCCTAAATAGAACACCCCAAAACCTCAAAAGAGCTAAAAACTGAATTGAAATTCGGAAGGAAAAAAACAAAATTTATTAGTCTGACCAACCTGGATATGAAGGGTTCCCCCACCAAACTGACTACCAGTTTTATTATGAAATTCCAACCAAGCAGTAGTATTGTAAAAACAAGCACCTTTCCATTGAAGGGTATCATTAGAAGAAGTTCCAACAAAAGTAGGAAGAAGATCAACTGCACTATGAAGAGAATTTAGAATAGGCCATGATATTGCTTTAGGTAATAAAGGAAGTACATCTCTTGGATTGAAGGGTGTTTTCTCCCAAGCATATCCATAACTGCAGGTTAAAGATATAATCAGAACAAAAATGTAAAATTTCGTTAACAAAAACCACTGAGATTCCATGGCTTCAACAGAAAGCGTATAGAGGGAGGGAGGGAGTAGAGGCGAGATGGTTTAAGAAATAGGGATGTTTGGGGCTCTTGGAAATATGAATGAAAGACTGAAAATATCAACCGAAAACGAAATATAGTTGGGACTTGGGAGAATTGATTATTAGGCTTTAGTTGGAGTGTACATCAAAGTATCAGACCACTTGTCTCGTTTATCTTTGCCCATGTCTGGCCTCAATTGGGATCAAGTATTTTCTTTTCTCTACTCTCCTTCAGATATCCCAGAACTCGATATAAAGTGGTACTGCTAAAAAAAAATTATTATGATAATTAGTTATTTTTATAGGAAAAACAAAAAGTGCAAAACAGGATATCCAAGTTTGAAGTGCAAGATTTGCTTTTTGTTTTCAATTTACCGATATGGAGTGTTGTGATGAAATGGTCTTAGGTGCAACACTTGTTTTTTTTTTGTTTCCGTAACTGAATATAGGGTGTGTGAATGGATAGTGCATTGAAATTAGGATACCGTTATTGTGTCTTTCCACGACACGAAAAGTTTACCAGTCATTGACATGGCAAAGGAACCTATTGTTCTATTCACTTTTGGGTGTCTGCAGTATAACCAAAAGACTTCCACCGTGTTTGTTTGCATCTGACTCGCGATCTGGATCTGAGTCAACCCCTAATTCATCGCGAGTCAGATGTCAGACCGTTTGTTTTCAATTTTGAGTCAGATCTGACTCAAGTCAGGTGATTTCATTCAGATCCAGATGACTCAGATGAGTCAGGAGTAAACAAACAAGGTGTTCATCATTCTAGATGTCGCTTTTACTCATAGGATGATAGTTGTCAAAACTATTGTATACTTGCCACAAGTTTTGATGAAAATTGGTTTACAGAACAGCTTCCGAGTGTATCCATACCTCCATTTCCTTGAAAAATTTATGTTGTCGTCAAAAATTAGTAGATGATGAGTATCCTCGGAGTTGATACCGATGACCCAGTAGCCCTGAATTGCTTTTGTCTGCTTTTGTCGAAGTATGGTATTTGTGTTGGAAATTGGGTATTGGAGGATGAATATCAAAAACGAGAAAGAATGTTGTATCACATTGGGTATCAAGGCTTTGTGATTCTTTTAAAGCAATTATTTCAACCCTTCCCAAAATATTGGCGAGTACAATCGGTCAATGAAATATTGTTTTCAGGAAACAATGAAGCCCTGACCACATTGTTGTAATCAAAGGTTGTACTCTCTTGACCCAACCAAGAACACACACAAGTATAGAGTCTTTGATGATGCTTAGAGAGGAAAGAAATAAGAGATTTTGATGTATTGAAATGGGAGAAAGCATTCGCTATTTAAAGAGGATTTCATGTCTATTGGAGATGCATGTTCATCTCCAACGGACGCTTTCAAACGACATCCATTGACGGGAAGAGACACGTTTGTAGAATTTTCTGGAAAACATAATTAGGTTTTGAAATTCAAAACCAGAAAAAATTTCTACGAGACGCTGTTTCACACTCTGCTAAGGGAGTGCGCCCGCATGACGACCACCGGTGGCCGCTCTTTGCCCCCAGGAAGCCCCTTTCGTAGCGGCAAACATTTGAGAAAAATATCTAACAATTTGTTCATACAGACCACCTTGTGGTGGATTGGACAATCAGGAGAGGAAATATGACTATGAGAAAACAGTCATGCTACACTTGTTGGAAATTTATGCTAAAAGTGAGGATGAAACGCAACACAAGAATGTTGTATTTCTAATTTCAAGACTCGATTAAGATTTTTTACACAATTATTTCGAGCCCTCCCATATAGTTGGCAAGTACAAAGTGGCAAGATTTGTACTCTTTGATTCAACCAAGAATACACAATATAAGATTCCGTTTATATTTAGGTGAGAGAAAACATAAAGCTTGTTGCTAGGAAATGAGAATCAATTCATCACTATATATAGAGAATTTGCATCCATTCACGATACCTCCATTAGGCGTTAAGGTGACTAATGGAAAAAGTCACTTATAACCGAACTCAAATGACATTTTAGGGTTGACCATTTCTCATTAGGAATTTTGGGTTTGATTTTACATAAAATAGTGTGGTAAAATTGGTTTGGCATTTTACATGAAATAGGGTCGAGTTGATATTATTAAAATATCCAACATTCTCTCCCTATTCTCAAAAACTGAAAAGCACATAAAATAAAATAAAAACTTATAAAATTGGAGTGGTTGCATCACTCAATTGACTTCCTACGTACTTGAGTAGATCATGCCAACATAGTTCAAGCAAAGATAGAAAGAAGCATCATCGTAGAAACCAATACATCATTATAAAAACCAATACACAAATGATAGGTGTCTTTTGGATTTGAACCTTCACTTAGTCTAAGAAATTCAAAGTCTTATCAAGGTTCTATGGTGCAACTATTTTTTAACAAAGCACCCCTTGCGATAAAACTGGAATCTCCATACAATTTGATTTCAGATAATTATGAGTTATGTAACTTAAACCTATTAATGGCCATGTGCTCACATCCTGAATTCATGAATCTTTTTGAGAAAATTGTCTTATTTTATTAGGAAACGACCTGATTTTCATACTCATATAGGTAAGTCTCCGAAGATGTTCCTGCTACACACCGACAAATAATTATAGACTCCTTAAGGATTTAAATTCATCCTCATTCACGTGGAATCATAGCACTAATTAGAAATGATAACCACTCTTGTAACTTGTTGGTACCCATTGAACCTTGTTTGTCCATTTGTTGATGGGTGAAAACTACTCCTGCAGAATTTGGTAATTTGGGGTGTGGATGAGGAATGAATCTAAACCTTCAACAAATGCACTGCGCGGTGAGTGCTTGTAGATTCGAGAGATCAATCTGTGCAAGTCCGGCCTAAACCAAGAAATGGCCGTTCCAGGACTTGTTTCGGTCACAAAGTGAAGGAGATGGGGTTGATCTTAGGGAGGGAAGCGAAGAAGGTGTTGAGATTGTGAAGGTGTTGGCTTGCTTATGACTTGTAATGAAAGATGAGCAAGCTTACGGTTGATGCAAGCAGGCTCTGAGTGTTTGAATACGGTTTTTGTATTAACACTTGGTATTTCTGTCTCGTCTGAACTTGTGTTGTTCTCCGTTATTCCTTGTTTGAAATAGGGCGGAGAACCTATTTATACAAGTCATTGAGCCTCATTCACGTTTCTCGTGGGAAGTGGAGGTAGTGGAATGATGGAGTAGTGGAGTTGTGTGTCGGTGATACACGACCAGTCTTGCCCACTTCTCCTGTTCATCTCTAACCGCCCATGACTTCCTAACACGTTCTTGTGATGGCGCGTTGCCTGCACCGCACGTTGTAAACCGAGGACCAATACCCCAAAGTATGTATCCCCTAGTTTGTGACATGATTGATGTCTGGAATGTGCGGATCGTGGATCCACGAAAGATAGCATGTAATCTTGAATTGAATAATCTGCGTTATTCGGAAAGTAAATACTTGTGAAGTATCGTGTGTATTTTATGCAAGTACTTAGCATTGTGGTGTGGTAAGGCGATGGTAATGACGCCTTCATCGACCAATTGACTCTGACGGGGTTGTGTAACCAAATTTGGTGAAGTTGGACGGATGAGATGAGCCTTGAGACACTCATCTGCGACCGTTAATGAATATTAGGGTTTTTGAAGAGGTGCGCAAGCATCACTCTCGACTTGGTCGAAACCAAGCATGGGAAGGATTTTGGAGAGGACCAGGCCATACATGCGTGTTGGCATGATGGTGTAGGTGCCTGTATTCCGTTCCCTCATGAAAGCGCGATCCGGGGCCACTCAATTTGACCGTCAAAGAGGAGTGGTCGAGATTGATTTTGCGATAGAAGTTTGATACCGCAAGAAGCCGCGCGCCACACTCTTTTCGGCGCGTTTTCCAAGATGACCTAGCTTGGTCGGTCTTGGCAGTTGGTTTGGCGTGAAGATGGTAGGCTGATGTTCACGCCCATGTCTCACCGTCCCATGAAAACGTGATCTAAGCCACCCAATTCGTCCGGTGAAGTTGAGTGGTCGAGATCGATTTGCAATTTGGGAAGTGTATCCACGCATGTTTGAGCGGGCGTTTTGGATTGGCCGGGCGTGATATGCCTTGGCCGACCGCATGAAGAGGTAGATGGGCCCACGGTGATTATCTTTGGTATGACCCGGACTTCGCTTAATCTAATGCAGTGACCCTCCATTCGTGCTTGGAGAAGATGGACGCGCGTGATGGCTTGAACCCTAATTTTGGCTTTCAAAGCGCGCGACCATGCTATTTCGGGCGGACAAATGTGTTGTAACCAACCATGGTTGGTTTTGACCGATTGGTCAAGTGTGTAGGCGGTCACATGGTGATTGTGTCGACATGCTCAGGGCCTTTGAGTGCATCTACACCCTCCATCTATACCTCGAAGATGGATGGTTGAGACAGTTTTGCGGCACATGTAATATGCCGCAAACCTAATTAGGGTTTTCCGCCCATAATGCTTGGTATGGACGGTTTCTTGGCAAGCAAAGGCCAAATGGTCGACCATGCGGGTCGGCGTGTGTATTCCATACACAGCAGGGGGTGATGGAATTGATCTGTGGTCATCAATCATGCTTGTGAAGTTGGATGAGCTGCGATCGAATCATATCCCGGCAAGCTAAGGCTGTGGGTATTCCATACCATGCTTAGGGTGATGGAATTGATGCTGTGGTCATCCAATCATGCTTGTGGAGTTGGATGGCGATCGAATCATATCCAGGAGACTGATACGTCAAGTCCAGGATGCTCAATCGGGCTAGTATAACACACCGAGAGGGCTCAATCGGGCTAGTATAACACACCGAGAGGGCTCGGGCTAGTATAACACAGAGAATCGGCCTGTCACGGGTATTTCGTACATGGTTTCATTATAGTGCTTGGAGGTTCGTGTTACTCCGTATGAGTAACACTCGGTCTCATGCCACACTTGATAATGATTCATTATAGTGCTTGAGGTTCGTGTTACTCTATAAGAGTAACACTCGAGTCATCATGCCACACAGCGATAATGAGTACGGGGGAAATACAAAATTTGAATTAAGTGAGGGAGTATCCAACACTTATAAATGGCTTTATCTTTTACAAGATGTCGGCGCATGATTTTTACGGTTTTTACAAACTCAACCTTGAACGAAAATCCACCATCAACATTAAGTCCCCTGCACTAGCACACAATGGTTACACTATTGTATGGTAGGCATGAGATGGTGACGATTAAAGATAAAACTTATGAGACAATGTTAGATGTTACCGGGAGAGACGGGTCGTCTGTCCTTCGAGCATGTCACGTTCAAGAGACGTCCCAGAAAAGTGTTCCCCTAGCATGATGTCGGTCTTGCGCCCGATCGACCTTGCTATGCTTTTGCTTCGGTCGAGGGCTATTGCGCCTGCTTCGTTCAATCGTGTGGATGTGCCTAATCGGCCGATCATTGCGCCGCTTCGTTCGTGGGGTTCTGCTTTGCTTGATCGAACGTGGGCTTGTTGTGTACGCCGGTTGAAAGTGTGTCTACGTGTACATACTTCAAACGTCAGCCATGTGCTTCGATCAAACTGCCCTTTGTGTGCGCCTATTATACCGACCTTATGTCGTGGTTAACACCTTTTGACCTTTGCGACTTGAGCAATACCAGCCTTTGACTTGAGCAATACCGGACTTGAGGCTTGCCGTACTTAAAAATTGTACCAGACTTGAAATCAATACCCAGACTGAAACATGGGACTTGAAATCAATACCGGACTTGAAAACTTGAGTTATCAAGAAGCAGTCAATACAGGACTTGAATGATGTTTGGTGGCCATTGTGTGAGTTGTGTCTTGCCGTGTGTGGCGACACTTCTCATATGCTTTCATACAAGTTCTAACTCTTGTCTTTTATTTCATTGCGGTAGATAGAATCCTGTTGAGATGTCTTCGGAGATAATCTTTGGTGCCAAGTCGGGCAAGTGTTGACAGCTTCAAAGATATGCCGAGGAACATCGATGATGAATTGTTCACCGCGCCCTTTCAACTATATGAAAACATCCGTTCCACATGGTAACCTTCCTCCTATCGACCGGGGTTTTTATGCTCCATTACTGGTCCTCATGAAGGATGGATGAGACGTACGTTTAAGCAATGAGTACATCAAAGATAACTTAGAGTGCGGATTATTGATGTAGCTTGAGTGTTGAAACGACTCGAGAGGAT
This sequence comes from Papaver armeniacum, assembly GCA_023531295.1. Classification (NCBI taxonomy): domain Eukaryota; kingdom Viridiplantae; phylum Streptophyta; class Magnoliopsida; order Ranunculales; family Papaveraceae; genus Papaver; species Papaver armeniacum. The sequence continues at coordinate 120,995 of JAJJWW010015339.1, forward strand.
GTTAAAGTGGTTTCTGGTGCGAACATTGAGGTAGATCTGGAGAGAGTGTTGAAGCGAGGATTAGAAGCGAACGGGGTCCGGAGAGAGCATTGAGGCGCCTCTTGAATAGACTATTAGGCGACCTGCGGGAGGGAGAGTTGAAGTGGCTTCCTCTCGGTTCGATTTACCCTTGCGAATTCCATGATTCTTGTGGACCATCTTTCGTGTTGAAGAAATCCTTGGTCGACGGTGAAGGAACTTCATGCCGAGCCCTCAGTCCCAAGCGTGGTTTACATGGTTTGTTCGTAGTGGTTTTTGTCGAGCACTGGTATGGAATATCTCGAACAATTTGTTGCATCATTGCGGGAGTCGTACATGTGGCCTTTGGAGTTGGAGTTGGCGGACACGCAGGATATTGTATCTCGGTGGTTTTCCCCTTGTTGCTTGTGGGCCGCTTACGGAAGGTGAAGGTTGTATCGCTTTGTTGGTGAGATATATGCCCTTGCGTCACGCTCGTACATCCTTATCCCAGTTGTAGCCGCTACATCCATCCATGGAGGAGAACATGCCGTGTCCGCTGGTTGCATCTACTAACATGTCGATGTTCGGTAGAGGAGAATCGCTTTTGGAGCATTCCATTGGGCGGAGAGACCAGGTGTCGGTCTCTCCCGCTAATTGCTAACAGCGACGCCGGTATATTGTCTTCCCCTTCTAATCACGTCTTGATTCGAAAGTGCGTCTCCTTTTGGTGTGAGTATGGGTTGAAGCTTCACAGGTATGTGTTGGTGGTTTCCTTGAAGTCCGTCATTGTGGTGGGATGACGCACAATCTTGCATGGGCTAAACTTGGCCGTCCCGAGAGTCTTGAGAGAAATCACATTGGAAGATGCTCTGTGTCGACGAGGGACCTCTGAACTACGAACCCTTGATGTGTGCGGTAACATGTAGGGCGGTCGTGATCTTTTTCGCCATCATGTAGATCTTACGTAAATGTAACATTATTTACTGTGGTGTTTTCGATGCGATTAAGACTTACGGACGTGAAGGAGTCGGGTGTACGTCCCGAGCTATTTTATTAATTACGAAACATCTCTGCACGTTGATTCTTTGAGAGGCGCAAGAGTTCACACAAGCTTTCCACTAGAGATGCCGCTTCCTAATCCTTTGGTCTCTCGGTTCGTAGTAAATCTGTTGACACAGGGAGGATCGTTGTGAGGATCAGTCCCCAGTGTAGGAATCTCCATGACGGGGACCAGTTCATATACGATGTCGCTCATTTGATCGGGTCCACGTAGGTCCGCGCGATGAAATACCTCTTTACGAGTTGCGGCCATATCCGTTTGAGTCTTAGCAAGAACTTCTGCTTCTCCATCAAGTCCGAAATGGTAATGGATGGTGGTCCTCCTCTCGTCCCTCGGCTCCTCGTCCTGATGCGGGAGTGAAAGTTGTTGCTACGGTGACTCTTTGGAGGCGTTACGCTTGAGGAGTTGTCGGGATTTTGTTTGCTCGACTGCAGTGACGGGAGGTGTTACACTTCTTTGGAACATCTCTGCTCTGGCCTGGCATAGGTGGTAGAAGTGACACTGCATAAGGTGTATTGACCACGGTAGCTCCGAAATTATAGGACGGAGCCCTTACGTATCTTTGTGTTACTCGCCGGGAAGAAGAGGTTGAAAATTTGCCTAAGGAATTGGAAGGCTGAGCGGGTTGTACTTCAAAGGATGAAAGTCTCTCTTGCCCGGAAGAAGGACGAGTTCTTGTTGAAGGACTTTCCTTGAAGGATCGTAGCTACCTACTTGTCTTTTTAGATGCTCTTGTTTTTGAGTGATAGTGAGGATTCCTTTGACTACCTAGGTTTTGAATTAATAGGTAATTGAATTGGTTCATTTTGAGATAGTTTGGTGAATGATTTTTTCGAAAGAGGTTATTTTAAATGAAATTTGCATCTTGGTCATGAATGATTGCACATGTCACATGAAGTTGCAAGCGTTGTGTGAAAGGAAAGCATGAATGAAACAGACACGGTGTTTGATTATCGAGCCTCTTTCTCCACGTGTGGGATGCTAAGTCCCAGTGAATTCTAAACTATCTTTCTTGTAAAATTGTTGAGTAGAACTTACTTGCTTTTGAAGCCTCATTTGTATCAAACCGGAGTAGCCTCTCCAAGAAAATCCTCGCACTAACTTCTCAAAGCTATCCCTACGAGCCAAGCTTCTCTGAACAATGCGCTTCAAAGCGTTGCATTCAGTGGTGGGGTGATGAAGGGCAGGTGGTAATGACAGTACCTCGGGTCCATTACTTCTTGATCGATGGCGGACGCCATACGGGGGTAGATCCACCTCTTCATTTCGCACCCATGTCTCCGGTGAGCTCCCAGAATCTTCTTCATTGGGAATGGGAAATGTAAGTACCTTGAGTCTGGCTTTCCTGCGTTAGTGGGCGTTGTAACGTCTCTCCGCGGCTTTGTCGTGGAACGAGGAGATGAAGTTGGAAGATTTGTGAGTGCCATCATATCTGCGGATCGCTTTCCTAGGTAGAGGGATGTGGAAGGTGTAGTAATGTCCTTCTGAGTGGCCGGATTGAACGCTCCCATCCTCTCGTATTCGAGCATTTCCCGATTGATTTCTCCTTCCTCAAGCGTTCCTTGAGTTGGTTGGAAGGCCGACGCGGATTGGACGGTCTTAGTGCTTTGATAAGAGTTTTGAAATACAAATCTTCTAGCGAGGGCTCCATAGGCTGCAGGCTCCCTTTCTTTATCCGGCAGACATTGTAGTACTAGGACAAGTCTTTTCCCCGTGGAGTTGCCTCGGATCTTCATTGTCGGCCCGGACCATCTTCATTCATCTTTCCGAGTCTCCTGCGATTACGCGCTCTTTTGCCTCTCCACCGGTAAAGGTGTGACTTACAGCTAATGATTCGACATTTCTTGTGCTTCCGAGTAGATGCTCGTCGACCCTTCTTGTAATTGTGCCGCTTTATATCATTCAAAAGGCGAAATGTCTCGCTCTCGCCTCCTGGTGATACTGGCTTGATTTGCCAAGACATCCTCCAAGCATTCACTATGCTTCCCATGATATACGAACCACTTTGTAGTTTTAGGATACATTGCGAGATGGAAACCGAAAATTGAGGATTCAATTTTATGCAACAAATAGATCAATCTCCACCGTGATCGCCAATTGTTGATGGGTGAAAACTACTCCTGAGAATTTGGTAATTTGGGGTGTGGATGAGGAATGAATCTAAACCTTCAACAAATGCGGCTGCGCGGTGAGTGCTTGTAGATTCGAGAGATCAATCATGGCTGCAAGTCAAGGCCTAAACCAAGAAATGGTAGTTCAGGACTTGTTTCGGTCACAAAGTGAAGGAGATGGGGTTGATCTTAGGGAGGAAGCGAAGAAGGTGTTGAGATTGTGAAGGTGTTGGCTTGCTTATGACTTATGTGAGAAAGATGAGCAAGCTTACGGTTGATGCAAGCGAGGCTACGAGTGTTTGAATACGGTTTTGTATTAACACTTGGTTTTCGTAAATTCGAACTTGTGTTGTTCTCTGTTATTCCTTGTTTGAAATAGGGCGGAGAACCTATTTATACAAGTCATTGAGCCTCATTCACGTTTCTCGTGGGAAGTGGAGGTAGTGGAATGATGGAGTAGTGGAGTTGTGTGTCGGTGATACACGACCGGTCTTGCCCACTTCTCCTGTTCATCTCTAACCGCCCATGACTTCCTAACACGTTCTTGTGATGGCGCGTTGCACGCCGCACGCCCGTAAACCGCCGAGACCAATACCCCAGTATGTATCCCCCAGTTTGTGACATGATTGATGTCGGAATGTGCGGATCGTGGATCCACGAAAGATAGCATGTAATCTTTCAATTGAATAACTGCGTTATTCGGAAAGTCGATACTTGTGAAGTATCGTGTGTATTTTATCAAGTACCGCATTGTGGTGTGGTAAGGCGATGGGTAATGACGCCTTCTTGACCAATTGACTCTGACCGGGTTGTGTAACCAAGTGGTGAAGTTGGACGGATGAGATGAGCCTTGAGACACTCATCTGCGGATAGTTAATGAATATTAGGGTTTTGAAGAGGTGCGCAAGCATCACTCTCCCGGCCTTGGTCGAAACCAAGCATGGGAAGGATTTTGGAGAGGGGACCATACATGCGTGTTGACGGCATGATGGTGTAGGTGCCTCGTATTCCGTTCCCTCATGAAAGCGCGATCAGGGCCACTCAATTTGACCGTCAAAGAGAGTGGTCGAGATTGATTTTGCGATAGAAGTTTGATACCGCAAGAAGCGCGCGCCACACTCTTTTCCGCGCGTTTTCCAAGACGACCTAGCTTGGTCGGTCTTGGTCGGTTGGTTTGGCGTGAAGATGGTAGGCTGATGTTCACGCCCATGTCTCACCGTCCCATGAAAACGTGATCTAAGCCACCCAATTCGTCGGTGAAGTTGAGTGGTCGAGATCGATTTGCAATTTGGGAAGTGTATCACGCATGTTTGAGCGGGCGTTTTGGATTGGCCCGGGCGTGATATGCCTTGGCGACCGCATGAAGAGGTAGATGGGCCCACGGTGGTCATGCTTTGGTATGTTAGGACTGCTTAATCTAATCTGTGACCCTCCATTCGTCTTGGAGAAGATGGACGCGCGTGATGGCTTGAACCTAATTTTGGCTTTCAAAGCCGCGCGACCATGCTATTTCGGGTGGACGAATATGTTGTAACCAACCATGGTTGGTTTTGGCCGATTGGTCAAGTGTGTGGCGGTCACATGGTGATTGTGTCGACATGCTCAGGGCCCTTTGAGTCTGCATCTACACCCTCCATCTATACTGCGAAGATGGATGGTTGAGACCGTTTTGCGGCACATGTAATATCCGCAAACCCTAATTAGGGTTTTCCGCCCATAATGCTTGGTATGGACGGTTTCTTGGCAAGCAAAGGCCAATGGTCGACCATGCGGGGTCGGTAGTGTGTATTCCATACACGCTTGGGGTGATGGAATTGATGCGTGGTCATCCAATCATGCTTGTGGAGTTGGATGACTGCGATCGAGATCATATCACGGCAAGCTAAGGCCGTGGGTATTCCATACCATGCTTAGGGTGATGGAATTGATGCGTGGTCATCCAATCATGCTTGTGGAGTTGGATGACTGCGATCGAGATCATATCCGGAGGCGTACGGTCAAGTCCGGATGCTCAATCGGGCTAGTATAACACACCGGAGGGGCTCAATCGGGCTAGTATAACACACCGAGAGGGCTCGGGCTAGTATAACACACCGAGAATCGGCACATGCGGGTATTTCGTACATGGTTTCATTATAGTGCTTGGAGGTTCGTGTTACTGCATGTATGAGTAACACTCGGTCTCATGCCACATTGATAATGATTCATTATAGTGCTTGGAGGTTCGTGTTACTCTATAAGAGTAACACTCCAGTCATCATGCCACAACGATAATGAGTACGGGAAATACAAAAGGCTGAATTAAGTGAGGAGTATCCAACACTTATAAATGGCTTTATCTTTTACAAGATGTCAGCGCATGATTTTTCTGGTTTTTTACAAACTCAACCTTGAACGAAAATCCACCATCAACACCATTTTAAAACACAGATTGGATTTCTCTTATTGGTAATCAACCTTCCCATGTCCTTACACTTTATTGATACCATTATCTTTGGTACACTCTTCGTAAATGGGTCTGCCAAGTTCTTCTTTGTTTAAATATAGTTAATTGTAACTACTCCTCTCTTGAGTAATTATCTTACCACTTGATGTCTAGCTAAGACTTGCATTCTAGACTTTCCATTATAAGTCTTATTAGAGACGTTATAAATTGTTGCATTATTATCACAATTAATCAACAAACCAACATCGTTGGATATGGCTTCTTCAAAGTGGGATCTCTACAAGTAAGTTTTAAGACATTCCGCCTTCTTACATGCATCGATAACGCAATCAATTCTGACAACATTATTAAAGAATAAGTACAAGTCTGCTTCTTGGAACTCCAAGACACAGTAGCACCTTCCAATGTAAAGATACATCTATTAGTCGACATGACTTTTGAATCTACATTATTCTAGTTAGTATGATTGTATCCGTTCAATATAACAGGGTAGCCTTGGTTATGCAAACCATAGTCAATAATGGTTTCTTTCAAGTAATACAACACTCTTGAAACTATTCTCCAGTGCTCGATTCTTGGGTGACTTAAGAAACGACATAATACTCCCATGACTTGGGTTATGTTTGGTCTTGTGCAATGCATAAAATACATAAGACTCCTAATAACATGATGTGCATGAGTGCGTCTAGTTTTCTTCATTAACTTTATATTAGGATTTAAATGAGCGAGACTGGTATGTCATCTAAATGACATCATACTTCTTGAGAAATTTCTCAATGTAATGAAACTGGGTTAACGCCAACTTATCTCCTTTTCTTAGGATTTTAATTGCTAACATCACATCGGCCTTTCCTTGATCTTTCGTATCAAAGTTAGATGTTAAAGTATTTCTCGGTTGAACCCACCAAACATTGGTGTGTCAAGTTTGGTTGCCATATTTTATCTCCAAAACTCGAAGCTACTTGGTGGGTTCAACTGAGCAATGATATAACATCGTTGTCTTGATTAATCTCTTAGCAGGAGTTTCGGATCACGGTATATCGAAGTGGATTACAAATCTTAAACGGAAGATCCACGACTTTGTCATATACTTTGAAACTGTAATTGGAAAGTGAATTTAGTTACCAAACAGATTTAATTCTTTACTATTTGGGATACGATCCAAAGGAATCTTGTCTTACCGATTGAAATATTGGCAAACAAGTTTTGATATCATTGAGGAGACCGGCTAAATCTATTTCTAAAGAGAACAATTGTTCTACTAGGATATCTAGTATAGTAACGTCTATTGAGAATTGAAGTTATGATAGATGTTTCAAAACAAGAATATTGTTAAATATGGGTAGCAAGGGTTTTAGATTTCTTGTTCTCAACTATACAAAATTTTGGGTTTGATTTTTTTTTATAGCGGCTTAATACATTTAGTATTCAATTTGGACTAGATCCCAGGGGTTTCTACACAAAATTGTAGTTTTCCTCGTTAACAAAATTTTGGTGCATGCTTTATTTTATTTTAGCGTTATAATATTTATTATAATTAAAGTTTATGCACTTGTACGTTTGATTGCCTTTTTTAAGATAGTCTTTAATCTTTATAAAATCGAAAGAATTATACAAGGAGTATCTGCATGGGTTGATCCAAAAATATTTGTGGCGTATTCAATACCCTCATCTTTTCAATAGGTTTTATGATCATCATTAACATGTATAACATACTTATTAATTTTAAAATTTCTTTCTTATTATCCTATAGAAAATATATATGTTATAAATTATGCGCCATAATCTTTCTTTGTTCTTGTTCTCTTACTCTTTGTGGATTCGATATCTTTAGTAGGAAATGAAATGTCTTCGTCGTCTTGAGTAGGATCAGAAGGTTCATCACTGTTCTACGGGTTCCAGACTAAGTAACAATGGCTTTTAAGCGAGGTTATTTTGGAAACTAGTCTTGTTTAAAATCCCAAAAAAATCTACATTTACAGATTCTATAATTTTTAAAGTGTCAAAGATTAAAAATTTGTTAAATGTGATATTATTAAGTGAAATAATCTAAAAAAGCACATTCATAAACTCTATTTCTTAACTTTAATTTATCTTTTGGATTAGGCTTTCTAACATGGGCTGAATAATCACAAACTTTAAGTTTTTTCAAATTTGGTTTTTTCTTAAACCACAATTCATAAGGAGAAATAATATTTTTTTCCAAAGGAACTTTATTCAAAATATAGCATGAAGGTAACATAGCTTTACCCAACAAAGAATTCGACAAATTAGAAATAATTAGCATTGCATTAACCATCTCTACTAAAGTTTTACTTTTCCTTTCAGCAATACCATTTTGTTGGGGTGTATATGGTACATTAAATTGATGAACTAGACCACGCTCTTGACAAAATAATTTATATTCCTTAGGATAATATTCACTGTCACGATCAGAATGTAAAAGTTTAGATTTTTGTCCAAATTGTCTAATTGTGTGTCTACTTACATTTTTTATATTTTAAAAATATCAAAGACATCATCCTTAGATTTCAACAAGTAAGTGTAAGCATACCTAATACTTTTTTTTTTTTTTTTTTTTTTAATAACAGAAATGTAAGACCAAAACAAACTAACTGAGTCTAACTATTTTAGGGCAAGAAACACCATGAATATCATCAACAAGTTTATTGACTATATCTTAAGTGGATTATCGAACCAGACACCCTTCAAATGCTTTTCGGACGCCTTCTTCGACAAAGTGTCAGCCACAAAATTAGCCTTTCTATAATGTTGTTCAAAGACAATATCTTCAAACTTCAACTTCATTTCTTCAATATCATGCATTAATCCCCTAAGATACCACAAAATAGAGACCTCTCATATACAAAGTTGAATAGCATATGTGGAGTCACACTCAACTTCCAATTTCCAGATTCCCAGTTGGATTGCAATTTGTAGTCCATCTCTAACCGCACAAACTTCTGACATATTGCTCCCATTTTGGTAGATATGTTTTGCAAATCCTGCCACAAAAGAGCCATCGTCATCTCTAACCACTCCCCGATTCCTACAAAAGAGAATTAGAAGACGCACCATCCGTGTTTATCTTATAATAACTATTCCTAGGAAAATTCCACTTAACTAAAATCTCCTGCATACAGTTAGAATAACCATCCTTAGGTATAACAGAAAAAATGAAATTCTCTTGCACTCCTGATTGCCAAGGAAAGATTTTAAGAGGAACAAACCTTTTCTTTTCATGAATCCACTTGTTTATAACATTCCAAATACACCAAAGAACATGTGGGATTATATAGCTCCAACTCATTCCACTTGATTGCATCCATAGAACTGTTTGCGCCTTAGAAAAGTATTGTCATATAATCCAGATTAAAATTCTTCCATGTCATCATGTTCAACTTATTCCATATAGGAGCTATTGTATTACAATTGAAAAACAAATTATATACAATTTCAAAATCATTTTGACAAAAAGAACAGCCATGGTTAGGAGAAATTCCTTTCCTGTAAAGAGACTCATTTAAATTCAGTTTGTTGTGGCATAGTTTTCACAAGAATTTTTTTATTTTTTGTAGACAGTTAATACTCCACAAAAACTTCCAGTCCAAATTGGTATTGTGATTACCAAGTTTTTTGGAAATAAGAAAATTATAAGCCTCTTTAACGCTAACCTTACCGTCTTTCCCATGAATCCACACAATAGTATCAGCACTATTATCGTAGATATTAACAAGGATAGAGTGAATTTTACTCACCACATCCATAGGGATATGATTACTAACAATAAAGAGAATCCACTGTTTAGTAATGGGATCAATAACATCTTTTACTCTAAGCCAAGCCAAATTCCCATGGTCCAAATCAGTGATTGCAACCAATGGTAAATTTGAAACTCATAGATCATTCCAAAATTCCACCTTGCTGCCATCACCGATACACCATTTAAGGCTACCTTTATTAGCATCCTTCCCTTTCATCAAGCTTCTCCAACTACTAGAACAACCATTCCTAACCTTACTAGACCAAAAGTCGTCATCATTATAGTATTTTGCCTTCAACAACATAGCTACATTAGAGTTAGGGCTCTCTCCAAGCCATTTTAGCTAATAAAGCTAAATTGTTAAGATCCATATCTCTCAAACCTAACCCCCCATAATCAACATGCACTACAAAACAGGAGGGTTCTAAGGACGCCTAATTTTTTCTAGCCGTCCTAAAAAGTAAGCTCTTGCGACGGTTGGCGGTAAGCCGTCCAAAGAAACAGTTTATCCAGACGGCTTTAGCAAATCGTCCAAAATTGTCTACTACTAGGGACTGTTTTTAATTTTCCGTCCTCAGTTCCATAGTTTTACTTCGTCCACCCCACATTTAGCCATGGGTTTGTGCTGGAAAACTTTTTTGCTTTCATTTTCCTCACCAACATTTTCATTTTTTCATTCTGCCGATCTATTTTCGCTCTCCGTTTCTATTTCTCCCTCTAAGACTAAAATCTCTAGATAGAAAATCTTCAATTCCTTATTCTCTCTGAACCTTCTTTCATTTTTTTTTTCGTTCGTTTTAGGATAAGCTCGACCTTCTCAATTAGGGATTTATGAGTTTGTTTGCCTTAATTTTGTAACCATACATCTAGTTGATTTTTCACACAGATCTGAAGAATATACAAGAAGAAGACTTCAGCAGGTATAATCCCTAATTATCTTTCTCGTTTTTCCAATATTGCTTGATTTTTCACTAATTTTGTAACCCTAAATCTAGTTAATTTTTCACTCAGAGATGAACAACTTACAAGAAAAGACTTCAGCAGGTATAATCCCTAATCCTCGTTTTGCCATTATTGCTTGATTTTAACCTAATTTTGTGAATAACATCTTTAGTTGGGTAATATTTTGTAAAGATTTTGCAATTTTTGGTTTTTGTCATTTGATGTAGTTTCAAATTTAGCGGGGGTTTTCTTTTGATTACAATTTTATATAGAGCTCGGGTTTCTCTTCCCTTTCTGTGATTAAGGTTAAAACATGATTTAGTTGGTCAATTAGTAGTTACTGTGGATTCCTTTGTAGTATCTCGGAATATAGAAATGACTACTTTAATAAGCTCATACGGGAATACTCGAGGATATGTTTGATTTCATTCTCATATCATCAAGCATGCTCAAAACCCTTTAACCCAATTTCTGGTTTGACTAAATGTGTTTTGCTTCTTTGGTGTTTGTTGAAGTTCTGTAATTGGACTTATAAAGTGATATATGAATAGATAGATGTGGAGTTAATATATGTTATTATTTGTTAAATTAAGTTTTTTATGTCGCACGTTAAATTTTGGTGTTTGTATTGCAGGTGACACGATGCTCTAAATTGCTTAACTCTATTTTTTGATGTTGGTAGTTCTCCTATTATGATTTGTACAGTTTTAGTATTGTTAACTTTCCATGTGCTGTTAACTTCATTGTTGTTTCCCTACAGACTCACCAGAAGATGTCGGAGCATTTGTCGATGGAACTCTAGTCTTCCAGTGGAACATATATTGGAGGTCTGCATATAATTGGACTCTCTTGTTCGTGTTAGAGTTGATTTTATACTTTATTTCTTAAACGTACACATATTTACTGTTACATGCCTTTCGTACTTCTCTAGCTGTGTTGTAGCCTTAGACAAGATTTTGCGATGACTGCGAAAAAGATTTTGGAAGCGGAGGTGGAGGCGCAAGTTGATACATTGGTAGCACTGGTACGTAATAGTTATGTTTCTTTGATTGCTAATGAGTGGTAAAGATATTGTTTGTAATTTTCAATGTATCCACTGAAAGTGAGTTCTATTGTAATTGGCTTATAGATGTCAAGGAATCAACTGCCACCAAACCCGAACGACTAAGAACTTGCAGGTATGGTTCTGTTTCTCTTCTTTTGTTTATGTAAATTCATACTTGATGTTGTTGTATAACAACTTTGATTGATTTGTTGTAGGATTTTGTAGACAGCTATATATATGGTAACATGGTTTTTTAGTTGTACTATTAAGAATATGAAAATGAAATAATGGAATAAGCTTATAAAGGAATACTTGAGGAAAAGTTTGATTTCATTCTCAGAATGCTTTATTGGCGTTTAAGCATGTTCAAAACCCTTTAACCCAATTTCTAGTTTGGCTAAATGGGTTTTGTTTATTTGGTGTTTGCTTGTGCGGATAGCTGGCTACTGGGAGCTAATGGAACGTTGCTGGCATATGTTGGCAGAATTTTATGCATGATATGGATGGGAGCTAATGCGGAGACAAGATAGGGAGGGCTGTTATGGAAGCATCAATCAAATGATCAATAACAAAGAACAAAGAGCACTCAAATGCATCACCGTTAATTGTAATGATACACCACAGAATGTCTGAAATTGTAATGTGAAGAGTCTGAGAACATCTTTCTTGACTTGATTTTTTTTATGAACAAGTGTCACTTTTGTAAGCAATTTGATTTTTGAGTATACACCATTTTTTTGTTTTTCTCGTTGTCGGTTCTCAGTTATGTTGATATGTGTCACCGGAAAAAGGGAATGGCACACCGGAAAAAGGAATGGCGTTCCGGTAAGAAACTGTACTGGCGGTTATCAGGTCAAATACAATAGTGGCGGTTTTAAAGGCGTCAGAATAATAAAAATCTAGAATCCACCCAAAGTTTTCCCGACGGATCTCATTACCGTCCTTAAAGCTAAAAAGCCGTCCAAAATAGTATTTGTTACGGCGGCTGTTTGGACGGGTAGCACACCGTCCTAATTGATTATTTGGGACGGCCTTTTGGCTTTTGGGACTGTTTTTTAGGCGTCCTTAGAACCCTCCTGTTTTGTAGTGATGGCTACAAACAGTTTGCCAATTTATGTTATGCATCTTCCTAGATTCTTTGTCACCTCCCCATAAGAAATTTCTTATGTATCTATCAATCTTACTAAGCCAACCTTTCGGCAGTTTTCACATTGACATAAAATGGTTTGATACATGATCAAGCACAAATTTAATTAACACACTCCTACCAGACATACTAAGATTTTTGGATTTCCATCCAACCATTTATTGCAAAGTTTTTCATGCAACTCAAAAAAAAAGTTTTTTCTGAAACTCTACCCCGTTGAAGTGGAATGCCTAGATACTTATCTGGAGAAGTAGCCACCTGATGTTTGAGAGCTCTATCCATGCCCATCGTAAAGCTTCTACCAAGATTGCTTGATGTAATAAGAGTAAACTTAGCATCACTAACATTCTGCCCATACCACTTACTAAACTTGTCAAGAATATGTCTCAAATTACAAGCATTTTTATAATTGGCCTTAAGGAAAATAATGTTGTCACCTGCATAAAAGGAATGGGTAATCCTTGGAGCACCTTTTGCCACAGTAAGCCCCTGCAAGGACTTGGAGTCAATACCTTTTTGAATTAATCTTGGAAGACCTTCAAGACAAAGTATAAATAAGAAATGAGATAAGGGGTCTCCTTGACGAATACCATTGGTGGGACCAAATTCCATCTTTAGGAGAACCATTAATCGAACTTGGAAAGACACGGTGTTAATACACTTCATTATCAGGCTCACAACTTTATCATTGAAACCAACACAATTAAAGATTTTAGCAATAAAAGGCCAACTAATCCTATCATATGCTTTATCAAAATCAGGTTTAAGGGTCATCCATCCATTTTTTTCCTTTCTTAGCCTTAAAAGAATGAATAATTTTATTACAAATAATGGTAGAATCGAAAATGGAACTACCTTCAATGAAAACATGCTGATCATTAGAAGTGATTTTACTCAAAGTAGTGCGATTATATTGGTCAAAATCTTAGTTATAATTTTCGTAGCATAATTGCAAAGGCTCATTGGCCTATATTCTTACACGCTAATAGGATTGTTGTTCTTAGGGATCAGAGCTATAAAAGTTATGTTCAACCTATGATCTAACATTCCATTAGTGAAGAAATCCTTAACCATCTTAATAATATTAGGACCTGCTGTATCCCAGTACTTTTGAAAAAGAGCCTTTGCAGCCATCGGACCAGGGGGCTTTCATTGCCCCAAGTTGTCGCATAACTTTTTTTATTTCCTTAACAGACACATCTCTAGTGATGCTAACATTCCTATTTTCAGACACAATACAAGGAAACAAAGACTCGATTTCATGATGGTCCAAACAGGTATTAGTTGAATTAAAGAGACTAGAAAAATGGCTAACAATTTCACGCTCAATATCTTCCTCAGTATTTAGCCACTTACCATTTAAGTCCTTTAGCATACAAATGGAGTTCCTTCTTATTCTAACCAGAGTAGAAGTATGAAATAATTTGGTGTTCAAGTCACCTTCTTTTAGCCATTCAACCCTTGACTTTTGCTTCCATAGAACCTCCTCCACGTGCAATAAATTTAAATACTCATACAAACAAGTAATCATGTGATTTTTAGCTTCCACGGTAGGAGATTTGTCAAAATCATTTTGAGCATCATTAACATTAGCAAAGCACAATCAATTTTAGTATATAAATTACCAAAAACATTCTTGTTCCAAAGTTTAGCATTTTTTTGAAACCTATCGACATTCTCAGAATATTTTGACCATTATGATTAGAGGGGTTGTTCCAACTATCTTTTACAACTTCCTGAACCCTAGAGTATTTGGTCCACATGGCTTCTAACCTAAAAGGTCTTTGTTTGAAAGTTTTTTAGGTTCCATATCAATTAAAACCACTCTGCGATCATAATTAAAATAAGAAAGATGAAATACCTGAGCATTCCGGTAATTTTTACACCATTCCCCATTAGCAAGAACACGATCCAGCCTCTCCTTGATGTTATCAAGTCCAACTCTCTTGTTGTTCCATGTGTACCTAGGCCCATTAGATCCCAAATCGATTAAACCACATTGGTACATAACATCTTTCAATTCTTACAGTTGACTAGCAGACGACTCTTTCCCACCAACTTTTTCATTCCTTGTTCCAATCGTATTCAAATCACCCATAACCATATGACCAGCATGTCCAAACTCAGTGATGGCTCCAAGTTCCTCCCAAATCCTCTTTTTGTGTACCTTATTTGTACTCGCATATATGATAGACGATATCCATGGGTTTTTAAACTTTTCCATAATGACTGCATGGACAGCCCATCTAGGATTCCTAGTGTCCTGAATATCTACATCATCTGGATCCTAAAAAATACACATCCCCCAAGAGAAACCCTCGGGATCAATAATAATCGACTTAGTAAAACCTAAACGGTAATACCTACAACATGAGGAGCAAGCACTCAGGTCTCAAGCAGAGCCACAATAGTTGGCTTATGTCTCTTGATCAACTTATTCATAACACGAAGAAAAGAGGGTCTAGAAGGCCCCACTACACCAAAAAATCAAATTTTCCACGTTTATTTTCGTTGCTAAGAATTTTAGCAACGCTTATGTACGTTGCCCACACGGCGTCACAAATTTTTGACCAATACGGGGAGCAACTTCTACAGAAAATAAAAATCAACATCTCTGAAACCTCATATCAATTTTGTGACTTTGCTTCTTTGGTGATAGGATCTTTGGAGACTCCTAAACACATCTATTTGCTCTTGGGTTCTATCTACGCTACCAGAACCTCTTACCACTATCAACAAATAAACCCACATCACCTACTCTAAGCAATAACACATATACCACTTTCACTAGTGGAAAATGGGTTTTTTAAGTCTGTTTAGGATTTATAAAAACGACTACCAAGGGTGCTCTTAATCGACGATCTATCTGAAATAGACGTTTTTATTTAAAAAAAGTACTGCGAAAATCAGATGGGAGCTATCGGGAAGTAAGTAATATATGAAGGGTAGTTTTGTAAATAAAAAAGCTTCTAGAAGGAATACGATTAAGACTGCGTGGGGGCTAGTTTCTTTGAGTTTCTCTCTCTTTCTCTCGTTTCTATCGACTGCTTGTCTTTCCCTTCGTCTCCCTCTTCATTTATCTCTTACGAGAGAAAAACTCTGCAAAAAAAATTGATCAGTCACCAAAGTCATTTTTCACTCTATCCTTCCAATACTTGTTAAAAATAATCACCACTATTCATTCCCATGTTTCTTTCTCTAAATTACTCAATCGTACGCTTTCACCTGTAGGGTTTTATGCAATCTCTTCTTATCATTTACAAACCCTAGGTCTATTTTTAGTTCAATCTTTGATCAAAACCATAACTCGATCCTATCCTTTTCGATTTGAACAAATACACGGTAAAAACCCTTAATCGAATTGAAGAAACCCCTTACCCGAATTTTGAGATTTTTTCATCTTTAATGAACATTCAACTGATTTTATTTTTATTTTTTTCATTTTTCAGTTTGGGTTTTGTTAATAAAGTGCAGATCCCTAAGCGATTTTAGCTCTAGGGGTTATTCGGGATTTAAAATTTCTTATCGTTGAATGAAATTTTGGGGTTTTTTGTTTACTCGATTGGGGTTTCGTTAATTCTCTAATTGTTAACTGAGATGTCAACTATAATGAAAGGATTGATTTTATTTGACTAAGATTTTCTTTTGTTTGAAACTTTATCCGTGTTGTTTAATTTTTTCTCTATTTCTCTATCTTGTGTGTTAATTTTTCTCTATAGCAACGATGACCTATCTTTGTGTGTTAATTTTTCTATTTGTGTGATTTATGTTCATAGTGACTTAATGGAAGTTTTTTTCCCAGCTATCGGTATGTATTGATGATATTTATTTGACTATGGCTTTGATTATGCTAGATTTTTTTTTTTTTTGTTATGCTAGCGGTTGTGATTCACTTAGCTCTTTCGAAGTTAAAATTACTTAATACACTAGCTCGAATCTCATGAAGCTAGGATTATATTAGCGATCAATCATGGTTATAAGAAGAGGGAAGAAGGGATCTACCATCATTGTTAAAAAATGAAGCTTATCTTATACAAGTAATTGCTATTTGTTTTATATTTATTGACTATTCTTTTTAATAAAATTCTAAATGTTGGATTTGTTCAGTGGTGATGTTGCAGCAATGAAAGCTTCTCTCAATTAGATTTTGAATGTTGTTTATATCCCTTATAAGGTATCTGCAGACATTTTTATTCCTTACGATTTGAAATTAAACTAGGGATTCAAAGAATCAAAATCTTACTTCTTTTGCTCATATATATTGAGGTGTCACGATCAATTTTTGTTGTTGTTTTAATTTCATTTTGTAAGAAGATCTAGTAGCTAATAATGGCTCCAACTCCTACATCTAACGGTGATCAACTTTGAAGTTTTATTTCTTATTATGTTCACTTACCTTAGAAACTTGGTTATTGTCTCTCTAGTTTTATTGTTAACTTGTCTTGGTTTTGCTCTGTAGTTGAAGTCATAAGGAAGGTACCGCGAAAAGTTTTGAAACTCGAAAGAACATTGAAGATGAGTCTCCTTTTCTTTGTTTTGTTTTCTCTTATTAATAGTTATCTCTCTTTACGTATATATGTGATGCTAAATTTGGATATGTCAAGATGAAATTGATGAACAAGAGGATGGTAAGTGAAATTAGTATCTTATTGAAATAATAAACATTTCATACTCTTTAAAGTGAGGTGAACTACTTATTTTTGTTTATTGTCTGTTGTAGGAGTTCAGATTTTGAAATTCGGACGAATGGGAGCCATAGGACATCCCAAATATCGATAGCTTTACCATATCATCTTAAGATTCTGAATTCATTATGTCGCGAGTTGCCTCTGTTAGCTACCCAGTTTGACCTTAGATTTATACCATGAAGCTTGTCTATTGAGTATATTTTCATGTGTTTAGATTTTAAATAGATTGCTTGCTTGATTACTTGAATATCGATAGCTTTACCATACCATCTTAAGATTACGATTTCATTATGTCGCGATTGCCTCTGTAGCTACCCGGTTTGACCTTAGATTTATACCCTGCGAAGCTTGTCTATTGAGAATATTTTCATGTGTTTAGATCTGAATAAAGTGCTTGCTTGATTACTTGATAGTGGATAGGATATTTGTTGAGTGGGTTCTCCTAAGATTGGTTATAGCACCAATCTAATAGCTTTTAAAAAAAAAATCTACTTTGTGTTGAGCTCTGTATTTACAAAGTATATTGTTTTCACGTATTGCAAATGTATTGTGAGAAGTTGAAACTATGCTAGTAGCAGTCCGTTTATCATTCACTGAATTCTCTGCTTTATTTGCAGATATATAGAGAAGACTCTTATAGGAGGGGACAAAGAATGAACTATGCCTAATGAAAGGCCCATGTTTAGGCACTAAACTGATTACTCAAATTGTTTTTGTTGTTTATGTTCATCAACATTACATTGCTCAATTATCCAAATTTTAGGTGGTTGATAGAAGTTTGTTGAGGCACGAGGTAAAGGGGACCTTCAGATTATTGAAAGAAGTGACAATCAATAATTCATTGTAATTTCTCAAACCTTAGGTTCTTTATCATTTATTGTTTTTACAAAGTTATGGTATTTGTGAGCTGAACTAGTGATGATTGATTAGCTTGCAGCTGTAGAATCTTGTTCTCTGTATTGGAGAATAAGGTTACACTGATGTATAGTTTGTTGCATGCTTGTTTGTTTGTACGTAGCAAAGGTCCATTACCATTGATCCTTGTTTATTGTACATTTTCCTTAATGAATTGTGTTTTTTTTTCTTTATCTTTGTGCTTGCATCACTTAAGTAGTTAATTTGGAAGTAATGTGTAGTTTGTATACATTAGCATCTTTGGGACAAAGTGTAGTCACTAAATTTGTTTTGCTTCTACTATTTTAGGAAATGCTTCTGTTGAGAAAGATTTCTTGACATCTAGTAGTCTTTATGAGCTTGTTGGAGTTTTCGTTAGGTAAAGTTTGTCAAAAAGTCTATTTTCAAATACTTAAAGACTTATAACTTAACCTTGCATCTCTTCTATTAGTCTTATACACAATCCTTATATTAGTCTTAAGAGTTTATAAGCAGTGACTACTTCCATTTGGGATGATTCTTGATAAGTGCTTAAATATATGATGCATGTTCTTGTGGAATTCTTAGACAAACGGATCTGTTCCTTGCTCATCGAATAACAACATACGCGGTATTGTTTTGTATACCGCACTTGTGTTGGTCAAGATATGTAAGCGACGAATTGCAAATTTTTTCTATATCATCTTTGAATAGTTCACTCTTGTCATGTTGAAATTAGTTTGTAAACTAATGCCCAATCTTATTTTTGTTGCGGTATGTGATTCTAAGTTGCGTAATTTGAGTTTGTCATCATTTTGTTATTAGTTTATAACTTTATCTCCAAAGAAAACTTAAAGCTTGTATCGGTCTAATTCGGGTTTTGCTTAAATTTTGTTGGTGATTCGAATCAAGTGTCAACGAAATCACTATGAAACAGTGGGTTGTACGTGTAATGAGTTCTAAGATTAATGAATGGAGAATGTTTTCAACTTAAGAATACAGGCTGTATTTGAATGTAAATTGAATTTTAGTTTCTTGTTCGTCGCTATTTTATTATATTCTAGTTCTGGATTCAGCTGAATCAATTTAATTTTTTTTTATAAATATGATCCAGCAAAAGGACTGTGTCTATCGGTACTAAATTATAGACTATTGAAGATAGACGTAATTTTAAAAATTATAGAGCTCCGAGCCTGATCATTTTGGGAAATAAGACTACAATGTTAGGGCTACCGAAAGTAGTCGTTTTTTGTGATTTTAAGTGTCTTTCTGGCAGACTTTTTTTTTGTATTTTCCATTAGTGTTTCACCAGCAAAACCATCAATACCACATACAAA
>JAJJWW010015340.1:0-172951 GCA_023531295.1 Papaver armeniacum
TTGGTAATTTGGGGTGTGAATGAGGAATGAATCTAAACCTTGAACAAATGCACTCGCGCGGTGAGTGCTTGTAGATTCGAGAGATCAATCAGGCAAGTCCGGCCTAAACCAAGAAAAACGGCTGCCCGCATTTGTTTCGGTCACAGCGAAGGAGATGGGATTGATCTTAGGAGGGAAGCTTAAGAAGGTGTTGAGATTGGGAAGGTGTTGGATTGCTTATGACTTGTAACAGTAAAGATGAAAAGGTGCTTACTGCTAACGTAAGGAGGCTCGATGTTTGAATACGATGTTGTATTAACACTTGGTTTCCTCGCCTGAACTTGTGTTGTTCTCCTTATTCCTTGTTTTGGAAATAGCGGAGAACCTATTTATACAAGTCATTGAGCCTCATTCACGCTTTCTCGTGGGAAGCGGAGGTAGTGGGAATGACGGAGTAGTGAGTGTGTGCCTGCACGACCAACCAGTCTTGCCCACTTTTCCCGCTTCATCTCTAACCGTCCATGACTTCCTAACACGTTCTTTGTGATGGCGCGCTGCACGCCGACGTCAGAAACCGCCGCACCAATACCCCAAAAGATGTATCCCCAGCTTTGTGACATGACACTGATGTCTGAATGTGTAAATCGTGATCCACGAAAGATAGCATGTATCGCCAATGAATAATCACAAGGAGTTCGTGAAAAGTCGATACTTGTGAAGTATCGTGTGTATTTTATGCAGTAACGCGATTGCGGTGTGGTAAAGTGATGGGTAATGACGCTCACTAACCAAATAACTCCCGACTGTGGTTGTATAACCAAGTTTGTGAAGCCTGACGATGAGATGATGTTTGAGACACTCATCTCGTGACCGTTGATGAAATTAGGCTTTAAAGAGAGGTGCGCAAGCATCACTCTTCAGCCTTGGTCGAAACCAAGCATGGGAAGGATTTTCGAGAGGACCGACCATACATGCGTGCCGGGACGCATGAGCAGGCGCCATACTTCACTTTCCAAGAAAGCGCGATCCGGGCCACTCAATTTGACCGGCAAAGAGGAGTGGCTCGGAGATCGACGGCGATAGGAGTTTGATGTCAGCAAAGAGTCAGCCGGCCATACTCTTTTCCACAGAGCATTTCCAAGATGACCCGACTTGGCTCTGCCTTGGACTATTGGTTTGGCGTGAAGATGGGAGGCCGATGTTCACGCCCATGTCTCACCGTCCCATGAAAACGATCTAAGCCACCCAATTCGGTCCGGTGAAGTTGAGTGGTCGAGATCAATTTGCAATTTGGGAAGTGTAACCACGCATGCTTGAGCGATGCTTTGGGTCACCGCATGAGCATGCCGCCGATTACATGAAGAGGTAGATGGGCCCACGGCGGTCATGCTGGTATGACCACTCCTTGCTTAATCTAATTCAGTGACCTCCATCTGTGCCGAGAAGATGGACGCGTGATGGCTTCAAACCCTAATTTTGGCCAAAGCCGTATACCATGCTCTTCAAAGTGACGAATCCGTTGTAACCAATCATGGCTGGTTTGACCGATTGGTCATGTGCAGGCTGGTCACATGGTGATTGTGTTGACATGCTCCGGGCCCTTTTGAGTCTACATCTACACCCTCCATCTATACCGCGAAGATGGATGGTTGAGACTGCCATACAAGACATGTAATATGCCGCAAACCCTACTTAGGATTTTCCGCCCATAATGCTTGGTATGGACGGTTTCTTGGCAAGCAAAGGCCAATGGTCGACCATGGGTCGACCGTGTATTCCATACTCGCTTGGGGGTGATGGAATTGATCTCGGGGTCATCCAATCATGCTTGTGTAGTTGGATGATCAAGCGATCGTGATCTATCCGCAAGCTAAGGCCGTGGGTATTCCATACCATGCTTAGTGGTGATGGAATTGATCTGTGGTCATCCAATCATGCTTGTGGAGTTGGATGATCGCTCAGATCATATCGATACGCCAAGTCCGACTAATCGGCCAGTATGGCACACCGAGAGGGGCTCAATTCCAAGCTAGTATAACACCGAGAGGGCTCTCTGCTAGTATAACACACCGAGAATCAACTCCGTACGGGTATTTCGTACATGGTTTCATTATAGTGCTTTGAGGTTCGTGTGTTACTCAGAAGAGTAACATTCGCTGCCATGCCACACCGATAATGATTCATTATAGTGCTTTGAGGTTCGTGGTTACTCCTCAGAAGAGTAACACTACTGCCATGCCACACCGATAATGAGCATGTGAAATACAAGGCTGACATGAAATTCACAGAAGGATTGTTGCCACATGCTCCAACCTCGAGGAATTTCATGTATCTGGCTGCACGGGATGTCATACATGCTCCATTCTGGTGAATTAAGTGAGGAGTATCCATCACTTATAAATGGCTTTATCTTTTACAAGATGTCAACAAGATGATTTTCCGGTTACTTACAAATTTAACCTTAAACGAAAAATCCACCATCAACATTAAGTCCCCCGCTAAAGACATAATGGTTACACTATTACAGTGGTAGGCATGAGATGGTGACATACGTAAATGACCAAGCTAGAGTGAGTACATATTTACCGGATAGTTTCACATTGTCGCTTCTCCCTGAATCAAGTTGGTCTTGATTAAGGATGCCAAGGAAGGTGACTTGATCCTGAGTCGCTTTGGTTCCTCTTGTACATACGAGCCTCTACTCTTCCTTCGTGTGTGTACTTCTTTCATCACATACGGCTTCCTCAAGTATATCCGATAAGCCTCGCCGATTGTTATCCGAATTAAAGAGCCTTCATAGGTGGTAAGTAAAGACTTTTCCTTCTCGATTCTCACGACTCGTGAGATTATAAAGAATCATCTCACGTGGTCGCTCATTCCATATCTCGCACCGCTTTCCGATTTTCTGGATTAACCGATCGATAGATTTCATGATCCTCTTTTTTTTTTTTTTTTTTTTTGTGCTCATAACCTCCTCTCCTCTGCAGATTATCATGGAAGCGGCAGACGCTCATTCTCGTTGTTTCCCGTAAAGAAGTTTTGAAGCTGACAAGCCCGAAAACCATGCGCATGGAGAAGTAATGGCTAAGATCGATATTCCTCTTCGCGAAGTCGGCCGCTTATACAGGGGGATGTCTATCCCACACCTTCGTATTGCCAGAGGACGCATCTGTGCACTTTCAGCTGCAATTGGACATGGAGGAGCTGGGTGGAGGCGCGAGGAAACACCGCAGACACTAGTAAGCGCAAGGAAGAGAGAGGTTTGCAACATGTCAAGAGGCGAGAGTTGAGCATGAACGACTCCAAATGAAGACAAGTGTGATTACTCGATCCAGACGGCGTGATAATCCTTGATTCCGATACAGAGGAGTCTGAACATGTGAAAAGCACCGCATGCGCCCGATGTTGATGTGCCTTTGATGCTCCCGCCGCTGATGTTGGGATGGAGCGATGTCGAGATGTCTCGATGCAGAGATTGAAGGAGATTCGAAGGGAGGAGATCAACAGGTGATGGAGCAGAATCTGACAGTGATGCAGGCGAGGAGGTGACTTTCTTGGCGATTAGAATTTCCTTCTTTCTTTTCCAAGCATGTTCCGTACCTTTGAATGTGTCCTTGTACCAGTGGCAGCCGAGTTCAAGTTTTTTCGCTCATGGTTTGAACAAAAGTTTTTTTTTATAACTTGCCAAAATTGCAATAATCAGAACAAGGGTGTTCTCCACACTGATTTCTCGTGATAAAAAGAAGATATCATGATGGAACATTTATTGACTGGATGCAAGATGGCTCGCATAAATCGCTTCTTTTCAGGCACACGTTCATTCCCTTCTTCCCATGAGATACTTCTGCTTAGGCTCTTTCTGCTCGTTCTAGTGTGTGTTGATTTAGGCCGACTGACTTTGTTTCTTTAGAAGTGGAGAGGTTCTCGATGGAAATAATACTTCAATTAAATTGAAAATTGAAAATTGGAACCCTAACTATGAATGCAAGTATTGCAATCATTTTTTGGAGGAATTACAACATGACATGAAATGTTAAAAAGGAAACACGCTGAAAAAAATAGCATGCTGTTTTAAAGTGTGGAGAATGATGGAAAATGGTAGCACAAGATTCAAGTTCGGTAAGGTTTGAGCCATCGTGAGTGAATTGTTATGCCCTCCAGGTTATCGTCATGGATGAGCTTGCAGAGCCACCCAGGATAACATCCGCTACCGTGCACTTCATCTTCTCTTTGGTGGGTGAGTCAGTGGAGTGGTCATCTTCACCGTCATGCTTCCAATATTGAATGTAGTATCTTGTCACCAAGTCTCCAATTCCAAAACGGGTTTGGTCGTGCAGATACTTGGACCTTGGCCTTGTTGTCTTTGACCAAGATAAATCTACACCTTGATGAAACGCTTGAAAGGGCCGACTTCCCATTCACATCTCCTAGTCGAGGTTGGTTTGTTGGTTGGAGCTACCCCCAGATTTGTCGAATGAGGGGCGGTAGTTTGCTAGAGGGTTGTGTGATGAGACTTACTTGAGACCGGAACCTTTCGGTGTATGCCGACAGGCTCTCCCCGAAGTTGTGTCATATTGGCAAGTTGTCGCTGGCAATGACAACAATCGTAGGAAGAAAGGCAGTGTTGGAGACTCTTTCTGTATCGAAACCGGTAGAGGACAAGACTTCCAAGCATGGCTTTGTTGTCATGCATCCAAGAGCGCCTAGGATCATGTCGTAGTTGGGATGATCTCTTGACTATGTAGAACTTTGCTTGTGTTGAGGCATCTCCCAATTTGACTTCAAGGTCGATGTATCCATATGAATCTCCGAGTTCTCCTCCCGAATCCCCGACTAGCGCTGGATGACGAGTATCTTCTTGCTTTGAGATCTTTGCCGCTCTCAAGGTCTTGACAGTGATGATGTTAAATTCTCAAGCCGTATCGATCAACGCTGCTATCAAACTCAACGCTTCTCAAACGAGTGACGGTTAGAGTCCCTGGGCTTCGTCGCCATGTCTTTCGTGAAAGACTCGGGTTCCCGGTCGCATTGGATGCAAACGCCTCCCTGACACAACGTGGTTGAGGGCCGTGAACATGTCTTGACGCTGTCCTTTGGAGAAATATAAGATTTCACACATGTGCTCCATCATAGATTGCACCGGGCCTTGCGAAATGAGTCCCCGTAAATCATGCAGCCTCCCCGATAGGTAGAGATCTCTATGAACACCTTTTGTTTCCAAGCTGGAGTTCCCCTGTCTCTACCTTTTCCCCGAATATTTGTTTCAACTGTTGCAATCTTTGGTTGGATGATGGACGAACTCGTGGTAGCAACAAGATCATTGGGATCTTCCTCCATTTCTTCCTCGCTTGAGGACTTTTTCCTGATGGGTGGGGGTAGTTTTACTAAGGCATCATCTTGGATCCACGCCTTCCAAGAGCTCTATCACTTCATTCATGGGAAAAGGAAAATCGTGTCTTTGGCATTTTGTAGGAGTCTTGTCTGTTCCCTTTCGAGACGGTCTTGTGTGCCGAGGATGTTCGCTTGGTTTGTTGTTCCGTTATCGAGGCTTTCTCTTTCTCCTCCGCTTACCACACTCGTATGGGCCGTGTTGTATTGTTTGTTTGTGAGACGCCTTCCTCGACTTTCACGCAAATGTTCACTTCCGAATAACTCGGGTTCTTTCTAGTAAAGGCGGGTGCGCTTGTTGCCGAACGCTTTTGCAAACTTCGTGGAGTTCGAGAATGTTTGAAAGCCCATTCTCTAACAGAGCGCTGTATATGGGTATCATCCCATTGATGCATGATTCCACCAATTGCCGCTCGCAACATTCGGCCGTGACAATCCGTGCTGCTTGCCTCCACTTTAACGTCATGGGATGTTCATTGTTCCGCCCGAGACTTCTTCCTGTGTCCGAAAAACGTGATTTGTTCAGACACGAAGAAATACTTCCCGTGAGAAAGCACCGACCATCTCGCCTCCAATTGGATATGTCGTTAGGCGCAATGTTGTGTGTACTGTGTATGCCCTCCCCGTGAGTGATTTTGAGAATTCTTTTTTTAGGCGAAACATGATTGTATTCATGTTCCCCAAGGCTTCTAAGAACGAGAAATGTGTTCACGAGCACTACTAAGAGACTGGCCAGAGGGAGAACGGGAGAGGTGTAACTCTGGTAGAGGAATCCGTTGCACATCTTGAGGGCACGGCGTTGATGTTGTGTACGTCCTTTGGTCCCCTTTTCCTCGATTTTGGAGAAGTCGCTCAGATCTTCACGCGTAATGAAGTTGGAAGGCTGATCTCTCTCCTTTGGCGCTCAGAGCAACACGAGTTTCTTCATTCATGTGAGTCCGAGTGGAAACACTCCGTCTGGTGTATTGAATGATCTCTCTCGCCGACTCCAAGGGTTGCCGAATCTTGCGGTAATCGCTCACCAAAGTTTTAAGGAAAGGAAAATTCTTCGAGTTGCGGCCATATCTCGTTTTGAGTTTTAGCAAGAATTTCTGTTTCTCCATCAAGTCCGCAATGGTACTAGATGGTGGGTCTTCCTCTTGTGTTCGGCTCCTCATCCCCGATGGAGGAGTGAAAGCTGCCTGCAACCACCGGAGGCGTTACGCCAAGAGATGCGGATTTGCGCTGCCCCGCTCGTGATGGGAGGTGTTGCACCCACGGGATGTCTCCGCCTCCGCTAGTGTTGGTGATAGAAGTGACAGCTCCTCGAGATGTATTGACCGCTATAGCTCCACCGATGTGCACATCAACACCGGGAGGCATCCATACACTAGCCCCTTCCACCTGATTGTCGATCCGGACCTGAAGTTCCACCATCTTGAAATGAATTGTTGATTGAATTGGTTCTAAGATCTACCTTTTTGAAATTGATGAATTTGAATCGGATTTCAAAGAAATTGATTTTACGACCGAGAGATTAATCCCCACCGTGGTCGCCAATTGTTGATGGGTGAAAACTACCCCGAGAATTTGGTAATTTGGGGTGTGGATGAGGAATGAATTCTAAACCTTCAACAAATGCATCGCGGTGAGTGCTTGTAGATTCGAGAGATCAACTGTGCAAGTCCTACTAAAACCAAGAAATGGCTGCCCATTTGTTTCTTGCCAAAGTGAAGGGATGGGGTTGATCTTAGGGAGGGAAGCTAAGAAGGTGTTGAGATTGTGAAGGTGTTGGCTTGCTTATGACTTGTAATTTAAAAGATGAGCAAGCTTATGCCAATGTAAGGAGGAATACGATGTTGATTTTTGGATCGTCGTGTTTTCTCCTTGTCTTGTCTTGTTTTGGGAAATAGGGTGAGAAAACCTATTTATACAAGTCATTGAGCCTCATTCACGTTTCTCGTGGGGAAGTGGAGGTAGTGGAATGATGGAGAGTGGGAGTTGTGTGTCGGTAACACACTTCCACCAGTCTTGCCCACTTTTCCTGCTCATCTCTAACCGTCCATGACTTCCTAACATGTTCTGTGATGGCGCTGGCTGCACGCCGCACGCCGTAAACCGCCGTACCAATACCCCAAGATGTATCCCCGCCTTGTGACATGATTGATGTCTGAAATGTGGATCGTGGATCCACGAAAGATAGATGTAATCGCAATTGAATAATCATGTGATTCGGTAAAGTCGATACTTGTGAAGTATCGCGGTGTATTTTATGTGTATGCATTGTGGTGTGGTAAAGTGATGGGTAATGACCTCACTAACCAAATAACTCCCGACCAGGTTGTATAACCAAGCCGGTGAAGCCTGACGATGAGATGATGTTTGAGACACTCATCCGCGACCGCATTGATGAAATTAGGTTTTTAAAGAGGTGCGCAAGCATCACTCTTCACTTGGTCGAAACCAAGCATGGGAAGGGTTTTGAGAGGACCGACCATACATGCGTGCTGACATGATGGTGTAGGCGCCCATATTCACGTTTCTCAAGAAGGCGCGATCCGCCACCAATTTGACCCGCAAAGAGGAGTGGCTCGAGATCGATTTTGCGATAAGAGTTTGATACCGCAAGAAGCCGCGCGCCATACTCCTTTTCTAGCGTGTTTTCCAAGATGACTCTAGCTTGGTCGGTCTTGGCCGGTTGGTTTGACGGAAGATGGGAGGCTGATGTTCACGCCATGTCTCACCGCCCCATGAAAACGTGATCTAAGCCACCCAATTCGTCCGGTGAAGTTGGAGTGGTCGAGATCAATTTGCAATTTGGGAAGTGTAACCACGCATGTTCGAAATGCGGGCGTTTTGGGATTGGCCGGGCATGATATGCCTGGACCGGGACATGTGAGGAGGTCATGGGCCCACGGTGGTCATGCTGGTATGACCGACCTCGCTTAATCTAACTGTGACCCTCCATTCGTCGTGAGAAGATGGACGCGCGCGGATGGCTTGAACCCTAATTTTGGCTTTCAAAGCCGCTAAGGGACCATCCTTGTTTGGGTGACGATGTTGTACGCCAAATATCGTTGGTTTTGACCGATTGGTCAAGTGTGTGATGCGGTCACATGGTGATTGTGTTGACATGCTCCGGCCTTGAGTCTACATCTACACCTCCATCTATACCGCTAAGACTGGGATGAATAGACCGCTTACAAGACATGTAATATGCCGCAAACCTAATTTAGGTTTTCCGCCTATAATGCTTGGTATGGATTTCGCTTGGCAGCTGGCTGGCCAATGGTCATCAAGTGGGTCGGCCAGGTGTATTCCATACTCGCTTGGGGGTGATGGAATTGATCCGGGGTCATCCAATCATGCTTCGTGGGAGTCGATGATCGCTGAATGTATCATATCTCGCAAGCTAAGGCCGTGGGTATTCCATACCATGCTTGGGTGGTGATGGAATTGATCTCGCGTCATCCAATCATGCTTGTGGAGTTGGACGCATCGCGATCGACCACATCCCACCGATATGGTCAGTGCCGGATGCTCAATCGCTAGTATAACACAATTTGCAGGGGCTCAATTCCAAGTAGTATAACACACCGAGAATCACCAGACGTATTTCGATACGGCTTCAGCTATAATGTGACATTATCGCAGGTGTACATATGTTGAATCTCGTGACACTCCTCAATCTCTCCACATCTTCACATCTTTCTCGTGTTTTGGCTGTCGTCATCTGTTACGTCGTTTATACCCCCATCCCGCGATATCTTCGCAGTGTGTCGTTTATGGATTTCGCGAGAATCTTGGTGTTGCGATATTCTGATCCTACAGAAGAAGAAAGATCGGGATCCAGCAGTGATGATGAAAGTGCTCGAAGGTGACACCGAGTCTTCCTCCGGCGAATCCGCAGATGAGTCGGTAGGTTTATGCGTTCCTTTTTTTTTCCCTCTCTTTTTTTTGAGTGAAAACTAAATCATAATGTTGCAGGAGGGGATTGTTTCTGAAGAGAGTCTTGAGGTGGAGACTCGCCACAATGAAGGTCCAGCCGTGGAAGCCGCGCCTACAGGTGGCTCGGAGATGGACGTTGATAACGGTGAAACCTAGATGGTGGAAAGTACTTCGGCGATCATTGGTGCGATCGTGGTCAGGAATCCTTCGCCGGTCGCAGATTCAGTTGCGGGCGCCATTTTCGTGCCTCCATATTTGACTCCCCACAAAGACCATGTGTTGGTTGGAGGATTCAGTGTGCTAGCCAAGCATGCAGAGTTGTATACCAGGATATGGGAAAAATACGGACATATCACCACGACCAAGAAGCTCACTAGCCGATTTGTATTGGTCAAGCGTGTGGAAGAAGCTTTATTTTCAATTCACCATATGTGCAACGTGACTGGTCACACTATTTCCGGAGATGTGATCTCAAGCTAGAAGTTTCACCGGGATATGTGTGTAGACTTTGAGTTTAATGTCTCCTGGTTCTGCAAGGGCCTTTCTGAGATCCAAAGACTGCAGGCTGAAACGGTTGATGGTCCTTCTGCGGATTCGATTAATCGTCAGGCGACAGAAGTCGATAAGTTGTCCGAGGAGTTGGACAAGTTATCTCAGGAGTTGAAACTGAAGCAGGCGGCCCTTCAAAGTATGAAGAACGTTTTCTCCAAGAAGAACGAGCCGTTGTTGAGCGATTTTCCTTGAGCGTGTTACTTTTCTAGAAACTCCTTTCCTTAGATTTTTTTTTTTGAAAGGCAAAGAAATGCCTAGTTTATGGTTCGTTTTTTTCTTTTCTTTTTGGATTGATAGATGATTGCTTTTTATAAGAGTTTTTGGAATATTTTGGGATAATGGTCTTTTGATATGTTAAAGTCTGAGTTGCAAGTGTAGGTAGCAAATCATCTAGGAAAATTGTGAAACCGTGAATGTTGCATGACAGGGGAAATTATGTGATGAAACTTGGGAATAACATGGTGTTTGGTTTCAACGTGAAAACCTATAGTAATTGGTTATGTATCCTGGCCGGACTTACTTGTTTTTATTACCTACTTCAACAAAACGGATCCCAAACCGCAAGTCCGGGCGACGTCAAATTGCCCGTGAGAAGTCCCCAGTTGTTCCCCGTCGCGTGATTATTGATAACTGGGCCGTCAATCCTAAGCGAATCGTTTGTTTTTTTTATTTTTTGGAAGTCCCCAGTCGGCTCTTGTTGTATTACGCCACGGCAATCGCATGACCGGTAATTGGGTCGTTGATCCCTGAGCGGATCATTTGTTGCTACCGTTCCGAGATCTAAGTCAAACGATGAGATTGAGAGTTGAAAATTGACAGCGTGACCGAAAGATCAATCCTCCCACTGTGGTCGCCAATTGTTTGAGGGTGAAAACGGTTTCTGCTGATTTCGCGTGAGTGGGTGAGAAACTGAGTCTAAACCCTAAACAATGTACTACAAGGGAGTACTTTAGATTCGAGAGATCAATCTGTACAAATCCGGCCTAAACCAAGAAATGGTCGTTCAGACTTGCTTCGGTCACAAAGTGAAGGAGAAGGGTTGGTTTTAGGGAGGGAAGCGAAGAAAGTGTTGAGACCCGATTAGTTGATTCTGGAAGAGTAGTTGTTTGACTTGTATCAGAAAGTGAAAGCTAACATATGGGAAAGCTAGCAAGTGGTTTCTGAGTGTTGTATGCTCCTGACCAAAACTTGTTGTTTGGTGGAAATAGGTAAGACCTATTTATACAAGTCCAGGTGAAACGTACTCTGGTCTTGTAAGAAATAGAAACGGATGAGTAAATGGGAGGAGGTGGTAACCAGTAACGCATGGAATTGATGTTCTATAATGAAGGAAAGCGTTTTCACCATTACTCCCTGTATTTACTAACCGCTTTATTCTTATGACACTTTCATGTAATGGGCGTAGTGTACGCCGCACGATGTAAACCGCCAAACCAATACCCTTTATGAGCATCCCCCAGTTTATGACATGTGTTAGATGTCTCGAGTGTTTTCATGGGAAAATGTGTAGCATGGTGTTACGTGTGGCATGGTGGCATGCCAGTGGCCATGGTAGAGTCGGTATGGCTTTGCCATAGAATAGGCGCGGCCAAAATTAGAGTTTGGGTGCAAACCGTGATGTTTTGTCTTTGGGCCGCAAGTTAGGTGGCGGACTTGAACGGTCGAGATCTGCATCTCAGAGGGAAGGATAGCCGTTGATTATTGCAACTCTCCATTTTAGCATCCAGCGTTGAGCATGGCTTTGCCATAGAGTATGCGAGGCCAAAATTAGGGTTTAGGTGCAACCCGTGATGTTTTGGCTTTGGGCCGCAAGTTGCTCTGCGTTACGTGGCGAACTTGGATGGTCGAGATCTACATCTCTAAGAGAAGGGTAGCCATCGATTATTGCAACCCTTCATTTTAGCAGCCAGCGTTGAGCATGGCTTTTCCATAGAGTAGGCGCGGCCAAAATTAGGGTTTAGGTGCAAACCGTGATGTTTTGTCTTTGGGCCGCAAGTTGCCATGCGTTAGGTGGCGAACTTGGATGGTCGAGATTTTCATCTCAAAGAGAACGGTAGCCGTCGATTATTTCAACCTAGCCAGCGTTGAGCATGGCTGGGTCATAGAGTAGGCGCGACCAAAATTAGGGTTTAGGCGTAAACCGTGATTTTTGGCTTTGGGCCGCAAGTTACCATGCGTCAGGTGGCGAACTTGTGTGGTCGATATCTGCATCTCAAAGAGAAGGGTAACCGTTGATTATTGCAACCCTTCGTTTGTAGAAGCCAGCGTTGAGCATGGCTTGGTCATAGAGTAGGCGCGGCCAAAATTAGGGTTTAGGCGCAAACCGTGATGTTTGGCTTTGGACCGCAAGTTGCCATGCGTCAGGTGGCGAACTTGTGTGGTCGAGATCTGCATCTCAAAGAGAAGGGTAGCCGTTGATTATTGAAACCCTTCGTTTGTAGTAGCCAGCGTTGAGCATGGCTTGGTCATAGAGTAGGCGCGGCCAAAATTAGGGTTTAGGCGCAAACCGTGATGTTTGGCTTTGGGATCCAAGTTGCCATGCGTCAGGTGGCGAGCTTGTGTGGTCGAGATTTGCATCTCAAAGAGAAGGGTAACCGTTGATTATTGCAACCCTTAGTTTGTAGCAGCCAGCGTTGAGCATGGCTTGGTCATAGAGTAGGTGCGACCAAAATTAGGGTTTAGGCGCAAACCGTGATGTTTGGCTTTGGGCCGCAAGTTGCCATGCGTCAGGTGGCGAACTTGTGTAGTCAAGATCTGCATCTCAAAGAGAAGGGTAGCCGTTGATTATTGCAACTCTTCGTTTGGTAGCTGGCGGTATGAAAGTATGGCCGGCAAGCTAGGATTTTTGTGTAGTTAGGCGCGGCCAAAAGCTGGGGTCTTGGCGTAGTTTGGGCGCAACCACAATTAAGGATTGGCGTTGGGCCACAAGTTGCCACGCGTTAGCTGGTGACCTTGGACGGTTAAGATCTGCATCTTAGATGGAAAGGTGGTCGTTGATCGTTGCAACCCTTCGTTTTGGCAGCCAGTGACGTGAAGGAAAGGCTGGCATGGTATAGGCGTGGCCAAAACTAGGGTTTAGTGCAAATCGTGGTGTTTGGCTTTGGGCCGCAAGTTTCCATGCGTTAGGTGGCGAACTTGGATGGTCGAGATCTGCATCTCAGAGAGAAGGGTAGTCGTTGATTATTGCAACCCTTTCCTTGGCGCAGAGACGTGGCTGGCATGGTTGGCATGCCTTGGCGCAGAGACGTGGCTGGCATGGTTTGTCATTGGCACGGTGGGAGAATTAGGGTTTGGCATATACAAAGGTGATGTCAGTTAATACTAAGAGTTCTGCCGTGGAACATGACACACGTATAAAAAAAAGGGTACCCTGGTAATTCTTACGTAGGCATGCTGTTTGATTCAATAAGTGTGTTAGTGGTCATAGTGACGTCATGTCAGATGCATAGTTTTACGATTTTAACCCTAAGATAAAAACCACCATAAACAACTGGGTATACCACCTTTTGAGGAAGGACGTAAGTGTCCTAGTTGTGGCTGGGACATGGACATATTCGGAGATCACGCATTACATTGTGTCAAGGAGGTTGGGCTTAAGTTTCGACATGATCTTGTTCGTGACAGATCACTGACATGTGTTACCGTGCAGGTGTTCCAGCTAGGAAGTAGGTCGCCTTAGGTCTCCTCTCCAATGATGGCTTGGACTTAAGACCAGAGGGCATCCTAGTTTATAATTGGATTAATGGGAATGATGTGTGTAAAGATGTGACAGGTGTCTCTCCCTTCAAGGGTGATGGAGTACGTGCTTTTCCCCCTATGGTCAATCTCTCGCCAATGCTATTGATCGCAAACGTGTTAAATATCTTGAGAAATGCACAACGCATGGGTTTGGCTTTGGAGTCCTTGCTTTCACTACCTTAGGTGAGCTCGGCAATGACACTATAAATTTCCTAAATAGACTTCGTAATTATATGGCTAGTCATGATGCAAATGTCCAAGTGGGAGATTTTCTTTTCCATAGGTTATGTGTTGTCATTCGAAAAGCGACAGGGGCTCAAATTGTTGTTAGGCTCCCTTCCAATTTCTTGCAATTTGATAATTTTTTAACGTATTTGACGAATTATATGATTAATATAAGCCTGTAGCGACATCCTTTTCAAAAAATTTTTTTTACCTTAACTTGGGTATACCCACAATCCGACGTTTTTTATTTGACGTTTTTCTTATCTTTCTGGATCTTCCTATTGATTTTTTCGCGTCGAAACCATCTGTCAGATCCATTTGCTATAACATGACACCTGTAAATAAACCCAACCATAAGTTGACATTAGGAGTACAATCATGGGTATGCCGGATCAAAGTAAGAACTAAAAATCACATCACATTACATGTGTCGGTATTTTATTTTGATAGTATTTATACCATTGTACACAAACTAAGGCTGGGTTTAAAGTTTTTATCAATCAACTAGGTATCACCGGGGCTTACGCCCCGGCTCAACCTCTGTTTATTGTCACGTGACGTATAGTCTTTGGTACATGGTTTTTAACATGACATATTTCATGAAAGCACTTTAAAATACCACTAATATATTTTTGTTATCCAAGTATTGATATGGTTAAGTTTCTGTTATCCAAGTATCGTAACTAATAATGTACAACCTAAAAAAACCCTTTCGTGTCTATTTTATTCATTAATTCTAGAAAAACTTAATGGTGGTTATTAATTAAATATGAACATCACTCATTCATTGGCAGTCAAAGTAAAAGGTGACTTACATGGATCATGTTGCACATTTTTATCTTACAATTCAAATATGAAAGGAACCTAGGAGAAGTGCAACCTTCCAATGCCCAAATTAGTATTTATCCGGTGAAATATTTTATAAGTAACTCAAAACGATATTAGATTCCAAAATAATAACTATATCTCATCAACTGTACAAATACTTGTTTGATGATCTAATTCTTGACATTTGGTACATCTTGTTTTTTATACTTGGTTTTCTGGATAACTCTTGACACTTGGCATATCATAAGTATCAAGATCCCTTCATCCATATTTTTATATTAAACATCGTAGAAATCTTACATTGGTATTTTATACATCATAAGCAAGGTTGTGAATCATAAATCGAAAACGCAAATCGCTTTTCAATTTTTGCAAATCGAATCGTATATTGAATTAATGAATCGAAGATTCATGAATCAAAGATAACATAGTCTTGATCTTTGATGTATAAACTAATAATCTATTTTAAAAATCATGGTCATTAGTATAATTTGATCCACAGTTTCATACAACTTTGTGCAGATAAATTTATTTCTTGTTTTATTTCATAAAACGGTCTATTTTCAACTTTAAAACACAGGTTATTAGATTCGGACAATCAGAAGCATATTCATATCAATTTTTGGCCAATTCGGGTTCACAATCATCATTTGAAAGACATATATGACTGATGATTAAAACATGTAATTGTCATTATATGTTGATAGATCTACAAAGTATGTCTACCATAAAAACTTTAAAAGTTTTCTTACTCTAAAAAATGGAAAGTACTCGATTGGCTTCCTAAAAGAAATGAGAAACATATAAAATTGCATAATCTAAGTTAATTAACTTTTGGTAAATTGTCTTGCATATGTTTCATCAACAATACACTTACTTGTTAGATGATATCATTCTTGAAACTTGGTACATCTTGTTCTTGATTATTAGTTTTCTGGACAACTCTTGACACTTAGGATATCATAAAGATCAAGATCCCCTCATCCATATATTTCTTTTAAAGCATTAATATTTGACACATCGTAAGTATAAACGGATGGTCTCATCAACATTTGACAATAATAGGAACAATATTCATGTTGAACATTGCAATTAAACATTTATGGTAGACTGGGTTGGAAGGAAAAACATTTGTGTGCGACCTGTCTTAAGTCACTAAATCTTGATAGATCTCGAACGTATGCTCGGGAACACCAATGAAAATCGAGGGCAAAACATATGGCTTACCTCTATCGTTGGGATTTAATCCAAAAGTTTTTAATAAATTTATAATATTGTAACAATATTCTCGCAGCATATCCTGAATTTTCGTGAGATAACGGAGGCGGTTTTTTACTGTTGATGCCTAAGCATCCGCCAAATATTTGAAAAAGTTTTCCAAGATAGTAGAATACTTATCAGACAGCTAAAAACGTGGAAACTATGAAATAAATCTAGAGTTATAATATGTTTTCATGTGTCTGGATCAAGTTGTTTAATATCTAGTTTCCACCTTAACTCGTCGTCCGGAATGAGAAAAACATAACGCAAGAGAAAGTATGCAGGGTGATACCCGGAATACAGGAAAATCCTTAGTCTTACTTCAGCTAAAGTATAATATCCAAAACGCCAGGTGTCTCAGCACTATCCCTGGGAAGTATAATCAAAACTTCTTCAACTATTAGCAAATTGTGGAATCTTTTATTCGTAGATTCTTCATAGTGCATGATTCCTTTCACTTTTTCTCGATGGGAATGATATTACTCAGGTCATGCGCGAATATAAAACGCATTATTATGTTATAAGAGAATGTTCTTGATTGTTATTAGAATATTTTTATCCAGTTGCATATTTTGTTTCGCATGAACACCCAGGTATTGATTAGGATCGTGTATAAAATGTATTTTTTCCCTCGTTGGGCTTTAAGGCTCACCTCATGTGTCGAAGTTCCTCAAGTATTGAAAATCACTTAGGAATCTGGCCATATCTGCAACCAATGTTGGTAAACACATTCGAGGCATTATACTCTCGAATTTGGTCATAAACTAATCTTGGACGGGCTTCATCCCTATCATATAGATCTTCACGGCCCTGGGAGGTTCAAGCAACATAAGAAGTATTACTTTTCTTTGCGGCAATATCTTCCAAAGGTTGGTCTCTTTTTGGATTTATCGGACAACCTATTATCCATTATCAAGTTGTTCTTAAAAATAAATAAATTATATTCATAAAACTAAAAATCATTCACTAATAATACAAATAAAAAGGCAGTAAGAAACTAAAATGCGAAATCATTCACCGACTTACACTGAAAAAATAAGATCTTAAGTTGTTTTATTTCTACCAAACCGATAAATACCCTGTTAACATATCACTAAAAGCATATTCTCTACCACCACTTGCGTCAATATATTCAGCAATCAATAACATCATGAGAATCAGGAGCAACAACCAGTAATCTTTTCTTTTCTTTTTTCTTTTTTTTTTTCTTTCCCTTTATTTTTTTCATTTGTAGTTTAATTTTCCTAAGCATTCTCCAATTTGATTCCACGAAGAAAGTTAATCATTTATTGAAATTATAATTTATGAAGATCGATTCCCACTCCTTCCCATCTTTCTGTGAAATATTTTATAACTCTTACGTTAATTAGTGCTTGAAATATTATGAGCATAATTGGATGAATGCCAGACAACTACCTCTAATTAAGGTTTTTATAATTCTTATGTTAACTCTTATGTCCATTACATACAACCATATCTTTTCCATCTTCTCGTCAGCCATAAATTTGATATCCACCTTTAGCAAAACATGTACTATCAGTGTACATTTTCGTACATTTTTTTTTCATACACGGAAATTAAGAATTCCTGCAACCACAAGGACCTTGAACAAATAATTTGTTAGGGTTTGAGAGACAAATTACTCCCAGCTTGGTAATGAATATTGTATTTCGTCGTGTTGTTTAGCTTACGAAGCTTCAAAATTCATAAAGGGTTGGTACTACCCTTCACTTTTTGACCCTTCAAAATAAAATCGTGGCGAATGGAAGTCGTAACATTGATCCACAATACAACTCACATAAGTAATATTTTTCAAATAAATATTTTGCTTTAGGTTTTTTCTATGACAAATATATGCCAACGCCATTAAACATGTATAATTCTGACTCCGATTCGGGTACAGATTTAAGGACTCATAAACATGCGACCATAAAATGGACAACATCTACATTGATGTGGTAATTAAGCATTCATGCCAGAATGAGTTGTACTAAACAACATTTGACCCTAAACTGGATGTCCACTTTCATTAGAAAATATACAATGAACTTGTATCTTCAAATACTTTTTAATATATTTTCTTTTCTCAAAAAGGGAGATTTTGTTCATACTATATAGACCATGTATCATATATTTTCCTTGTGTTTGGAAAATAACTGGGTCTTTTTTTTCATCTAAGGATTTAGCACAAATAAGTTTGTGAATGTGTTCCCCATATCGGATTTTTATATAATTATTCAAAAATAAAAAGGGGAAAAATCATGTAAGATAACAAACATTTTTGGAATTGTACACATATGAAATACAACTTCCTTGCCTA
This sequence comes from Papaver armeniacum, assembly GCA_023531295.1. NCBI lineage: Eukaryota > Viridiplantae > Streptophyta > Magnoliopsida > Ranunculales > Papaveraceae > Papaver > Papaver armeniacum. Next base: position 18,218 of record JAJJWW010015340.1, read on the forward strand.
AAGATTTTCTTCCTTGATTTATTTCATCAAATTATCTCTTTTCAACTTGAAAACAGGGTTTATTCGATCAAGACATTCTTCCACCTATACCTGTAGTGCAGCAAAAACAAAAAAAAAAAAGTCACGGCTAGGACAACACTTGAAATTTAAACCACGTTCGAAAATGTTTTAGCTATTGATATAGCCCTATATTCCATAAGATTGGAAATCCGGGAGCTACTTAAGAATCTTCTGCCACCATAAAAAATGCATACACCCAAAAAGTTAAAAGTCACTCAAATCACTGTTTCAAGTCCACCGTTTTAGTGCATTACTATAACATTTTGCTCGCTCATTGTACAAACCCTTTTGCACCGAGTGCATCCTGAATCTCTTACCCGTTGTGAAGGCTCAGAAGATCCGCCGCCGCCTAGTACTTCCTTTGAGTTTGGATTCTAATATGCAGTTCGAAGTGTACAAACCTGATTAAATAAAGATAGAAGAATTTTTTAACCTAACTATAAAGTTGATTGGCATAAACTCCCAAAGATATATAAATTACAGAATCATTTTTTAACCTAACTATAAAGTTGATTGGCTTGAACTCCCTAAAATATTAAGTTGTTAGGCATATGAATCGAGCTCAATGTTAACAAACCTGCTTAAGTTGTTAGGCATATGAATCGAACTCCCTAAAATATTAGTTCTATGAATGTTACCTTGGAAACCACTGTATCTAGCGACGATTTGTCACTCAGTGGAGGTATCATCAGCATCGTCAATGCCAGACAGGATTAGACGGCTACTCATCATAGGGAAGTGGTGTTATTTATCTTTGAGTACCTTGCTAAGTGCAACATAAAAGAGTTATTGGACAATTTAGGGCTGGGATTAGTTATTCGCAATTCATGTTTTCTAATTCTAGGATTGTTGGCGTTCTTTTTCTATGGGTACTGAGATGATATATGACATGCTTTTTAAACTTATGCAATACCATCGGAAGCAGTCAAGTTTTAGCCTACTCAACTAAGTTAATTGTGCCATCTGTGGGAGTCGAACCCACAACTACATGGTTGAGAACCATGCGCTCTGCCATTTGAGCTAAGATAGCAAATACCAATATTTACCATTTCCTAATGTAAGTGGGATTTAGTATGATCGGTTTAGGATAATGACACATTGACACTTGAGTGCAAACTGTTCACAAGCACAAAGGGATATCTAGTAGAGGATTTACCTTCAACTTATTAACATGTAAGCAGTAATCTTTGAAAACAAAGTCCCGATTAGCCATCCTTCCACCTATTAAAAAGCAGATTGTAGAACTCCTGAAAGTTGATTCAATCCCCTTGAAAGAGCTTATAGTCGAGCAATGTTAATAATCTGGACCCTGTCTTGTCCAAATAAGGCTCAACATCTTAGCAAACGTTGTGTAATTCACTGACTTAGAACTAAGACTCACTAATGAGTAGACATTTAATATATCTTGGTACTAATCTATTTCCACATGCTTGAGATTGGCCCCTGATCATATGATTTGCAACTGAAACCCAGAAACACTATAAGTGAAAAATTAAACTGAGAAAGAGTGCATAGGAACTTCCAAAAGAAAGGAGGATGGAAAGGGAACAACAAAAATTGTAGAAGATGAGCAGGTATGTTACCTCATTGACATCACGAAAAAGTAATTGTTCTAGGTTCCTTCATTTGTAGTCCGAACCCAGCAAACAAAGCAAACAGGCGCAACACCTCCGGACATGATGATGGGTTCAGCATTTGTTGGCAGATCCATATATTGTATCCTGTCACAAATCAAAAAAGCAAAAATACATTAAAAAAAAAAAACATTTTGTGCCATGCATGCCTTTCTCAATAAAAGAATGATTCCGGAATAATATGGAACTTGTGGCCATATAAAATCTCAACAGGGGCCTTATTCTTTTACCATTAAGCACTGACCACTAAATCACATTATCTAGCATCTTTTTGCCACATTAATGGCATTTGATGGACGTGCGGCTTCAAATAGTTTTTTCCCCTGGCTACAGATTATAAAAACCTTAGCATGGTTATAAGAATATACTGTGCTTTTAAAATTATCCCTTTCTGAAAATATATTAGTGTAGTAACAACTCTCTGTAATTCGCATCATTAGTATATCTGAAATGTCAAATGAAAAAAAGATAATCAACTAACTGAACTAATGTTGTCCGTTAACGCATAAAGATATATAATCATAAAAAGCTAAAGGTATAAGTTGTGTGTGCATAATAAGACAAATGATCAAGTTCTGCAACTGTCTTTGTAAACAATTTAGTGAAGCGAGGTCTTTGCTTCTACCAATGCTACCTGAGCATATAAGTTTTATTTACGTGTGTGCACTGTTTCTCATAGTTCCTATAAATTTGTTCATGGTACATATATTGTACTTTTATTGAAACTACCAACAATAATCAGGTAAAGTTCTGATAAGCTTCACTTTATAAAAGCATTTACTTAATGGATCATTGTGAAGATTGCTTTTCATTTTCCTGAATGGGATCTAAAGCGGGTAGGACCAACCTTGTAATCGGAAAATCAAAACAACATCCGACTATGTAGTTAAAGTCCATTAATGTTGTAGTCGCTAAGTTCACACTGTCTCCAAGGATCCACAAATACAATTTTATTTTATTTTATGGAGATTCAGCCATGGTCATTATCCAAATAAAATGGTAAAAAACAATAATACCTTTGTTTGCTACAACCGCATCGATGCTGCATTCCACCATTGTGTTTTAATTGGCTCGGCAACTTTGGACCAACTGAACTTCTGCATTCATACCTCATTTTTCCAAGTACAACATCGAAACATCAATGATCACCGTTGCATTCCTTCCAAGGAGAAAAATATCTGAAACAGAGTTGGATGACAATTATTGGTTTTGATGAAAGACATAATAAAAAGAAATGACGATTATTTACCTTATAGTTGGATGCCTTGCATATAATTCTACGGAGTCCTATATAATGTACACAAAATGACAGATTCAATGTTACGGGTAAAAGAGCTTAATAGCATGTCAAATGGTTCGTTTCAAAGTTAAAAAAATTGGCGATTTATACATTATGTCGAAATGTTAGTCGCAGAATTAGTAAAACTAAATTAAGAAAAGAACATAATAACATCATATAAGTTGTTCTTCACAACAAAATTCTAGTAAGTCGGAATTACATAAATTCGAGCCCTCAAATTCACACAGGCAATGACCGAATCATATAAGTTGAATTAGCTCTATGCAACAACATAGTCAATCCATGATAACTGCATATTACAAAAGCAGAGAAAAATATCAGCTCACAAATTCGTAACTATATTTAACAAAAGAATAAGTGGTGAATATACAATACAGAACTTGTCTGGCCAATTTAAATAAGAAATGCAGAACTTGTGGGTAGAAATGCAGGAAAACATATTAAAATTTAGTTCGATAAGACTATCGGAGGAAAAATGATAGTAAGTTTACCATGTGATACACCAAGGAACGAATACTGGCAGCCTAAGAATATGTATCCTCAGAACAACAGTATAACCGGATGAAAAAAAAAAGTTAGGCAAATAAATTAAATTCGCAACCTTGATGGTAACATAAATATCTCCAGGTCGGTGACCATTGGGATTGGTTACACCACTTCTGCAGATCTTTAATGCTTTGGAATCATCAGTTCCTACATACAAATACTCCCTCCGTCCCTAGTTAGATGAGCTATTTGGTTTTTAGTTTTGTCCACAAATAGATGAGCTATTTTACTAACCAAGGGGATATTTCTAAAACTACCCTTTTAATTGATTATTTTTTCTATAAGAAATATGTATAATTTGATAGTCATGTTTATATTCGTTGCGTACATGTTTTAAAATGCTTTTCAACTATATAAAGTTTATAAAAAACCGTGGTATAGTTTAAGAGATAAATCGTTTCTAAATTTTACTAATTATTGCCCATAATGGTATAATTGTAAAAAATACTTAAATATACTCCACTTTCCTCCTTGCCTTAAAATTTGTGCAAACTACAAGTAGCTCATCTAATTAGGGACGGAGGGAGTAAACAACATAACTAACTGTTAGATGGGTGCAATAAAAAGACCAACTAAAATAGATATAATTATGTGCAATACGAGGATTTGAGCTTGAAGATTAATGAGTTCTAGGCCAAGAAGAGATTATAATTAAGCTAGCGGCGTCTGAACACGTACCTTATATTTGCCTCTAGAGATGTTGGATTCTCGAGCTTTAGCAAATACGTGGTGCTGCAAACCTCCCAGATTGGTACCTTAATAATTTACAAAAGATAAATCTTATTTTCTCAATATAATTTATTAATCTTACAATGAATCACATTGACCGATAAATATAGCTAGCTTCTGTGCAATGTTTAATGCAAAGGTAGTTCTGCCTGCTTCATAGTGTGTGCATCAAGAAAAGCAAAAATATTTACTTTTAATGCTACTACAATACTAACCCACACAAATTATTAATGCTATCGATACACATTTACACATTTGTGAGCAATCTGAGAGGTGATCTTAACCTTTTCCTAAGTAGTGGCTCTCTATTTATAATATTTTCGAGTAAATCTAAACCATTCTCGGGAATCATTTTTCAACCCATTTGGCGATCGCTAACTTTCTATGTCGTTCCGAGTATTAATAATTGTAATCCAGCTATGTGACTAACCACAGAAAAGTTAGTGCCACCATGGTGTGAACTTACGACAACAACCAAAAACTTCTGGAGAATCCATATTATAATAATATAATGCCATCAAGCCATGAAGTTGTTGGATTATCTATAAAACATGATTCTGGTACTGTTGACCCTTTAAATATCTGTAAAAGAAACAAAATACAATTAGCTAGAGATAAAACTCATGAACAACATGTGGAAAAATAAAAATAAAATGAAACTTTTCATCCGAGGTTAAATATGCACCGGCATAAGTTACCACTTACCTCATTAAGCATGGAGTTTGAATCACATAGACTGATTGAGCACAATTTGTTGGTCTGAGAAGTTTCTCTGACCTGAGACTGCGAAAATAGAGCAATTAATGAGTAAGAGATTTGTTATTAAAGAGTTGCCTAATCAAATGGACAAATGCTGATATCTAAGTAAAGCACACAATAAAATGCGTAAGGATGTGGAGTAACTACAGCATATTCTTGTCTTTCATATCATCCTAACTAATAGGTAATTTTTCCAATGGTACAGAGTACATAAAAGTTGGAAAAGACAGCTTATAGATGTAGCTCTTCAGGAAAAAATACAAAGTAATCTACCTGTAGGTTGGCAAAGAATAAAAGCTTGGCTAATTGATAAGTAACTTAATCAGTTTTAGTGATTCTTTAAAAAACTGTCATCCTTTTGTGACCTTTTCTCGCCTCATCTCAAAATGATGTTTTGGTAGAAATTGAATCCAGAAGCAGCAAATCTCAGTCAATTATTGCAAAAAGTTTTGAATTTTACCGTTGCAAAGTTCCAAATTCTTGCAGAGGTCTTAACTGAAAATACTCGTCACCAGAACCCAGGAACAGGGTCATGGATGATGGTAATGAGGAAGAACCAAAATCAAGTACTGTGCTTCAATTTTATAAGAAACAACCCTACATTAGATGATTAAAACTAAATTTTCAAATGAATGTAACAATACATTAACTTATAGCAAAATATGCAAGAAACTCAAGTGTTGCTGAAGAGTGGATTGAGACAATCCCTTGTTAGCTAGAATTATGTCTACAAAAAGACACATATCTGTAAGCCTTTTCAGCTTAATAAAATTTTTATCTTTCTTATTAAAAAAAAAAAAAAAAACAGTTCAGCTATGCTCAGGAGTTGCTAATATGGTCGACATTGGTAGTCGGTACGGACGCTCAATCACTACTGCGCTCTTATTGAAGCTGATTTAGGAAAGAAAGAAGTGTTTTTGCTCTTTAATTGATGCTCTAATCTTTTATCAGTGGTAGATCACTTAGGGATCAGTTGGCGTCAGGAATAAGAAAAATTAAATAATATCTTTTGAAAATCAAAAATAAGAGTTTCAAGGAGAACAACTAAAAGAATAAGAACCCCAATTTAATATACCTGGGATTATAATGGATTTGACAAATTTTTAACGCGTATGGGTATATAGTGGAGCGTTTGTACAAATTCTTCATGGGTATGTTTTAATCTCATTGACTGCAAAGAAGAAAAACGGAAAAGTTATAAAATCTCAAGATATAGCACTTATTCAAACACCTTGTCAGTTCATAACAAAACTAACAAAAAATAAATAGACTTGCCAAGTCATGCCTTCACCAATCTGCTCCAATATCTCGAAACAATCCACGCTTTGAGAACCCGAAGAAGGATACGTAGCAAAATTAACCCCGAAGAAACAGTATTCCACTTCTAATACTAAATAGCTATTGAAATCAAGTAAATTTACTATTAAAACAGACTATGTACACAGAATTTTACTATTTAAACAGACTATGTACACAGAATCTTACCAAAGTGATATTGAAAGGTAAATTTACCTTTGTTAAATTAAAACCCACCTAAGAATATCAATCGAACTAACTCTCTATATTTATATTTTGAGTAGTAAGAAAGTGTAAATTTATTTTAAGAAGATCTCAAAGAATTTTACTATCTATGTACGAATCGCTATTGCTTCCATATGCATTCCACTCGTTGCAAAAATTACTCAGACCCAGTAAACAACTATTTAGATCAAGCAAATTTACCATTAAAAGACGTTGCAGACAGAATCTTGCCAAGGCCGAAACCGACGTAAGAATCGAACAACTTTCAGCATCCGAGTTGCAATTGTTTCAATCTTCATTCCACTCGTCGCAATTAAACAATTAAATAAAAATTAGTGTTGAACCCTGAACACAGTAAACAAAAAATCAATAATTTTAGGAATTCAGGTAAAATTGAGGCTCAAGAGAAAAATCACCAAAAAAGAATCATACTGAGTAGACCATATATAGTATCAGGCTATCAACAACCAACTCCAGCAACACTCGATGACTGATACAGAAAGGAAATAAACCCTAGAATTTGGTGAACCCAGAAAACGTTGATTCTGCCTAAACCTAATACCCTATTTGCAACGATATTACAAATCTTTTTAGAATCCCTATAAGATATATATATATATATATATATATATATATACCTGATATACATCAAATGATTTCTAAAATCCGGGGTTCTAAGAGGTTAACCAAATAGAAGGAACAAACGAACCTCTTTAGCAAGACACTCAGGATAATTTCTATAAGAAGAGCACAATATTCACGTTCTCTACAATTTGACATACATTCACTGAATTCTGTCCAGTTTGTTCCTTGTGATTCCCCATCCTGATGCCGTATCGATAACAAATCTCTGTTTCTAATGATTGATCGATTTAATGTCAGCTCTGAATGAATCTTCTGGGTGATGCCAATGGCTAGGTTTATGGAGAAAGAGTCAGTTTGTTTCCTACCGTGATTCTAAATTTAGAAGACTTTGAAATCAGTGAATTGAAACGAATAGAGATAAGAGACTATGTAATCAGATAACATAGAAGATAGAAAAGATTACCAAAAAATCGAATCTGATGAGACACCCATTGTTTTAATTAGCCTCTCTAGTTTCCAGCATCACAATGTATCTTGATTCTCATACTCAAATCATGGTCCTGAGGCTCAATTCTTAACAAAATAAGCATGCAATTCGATCGGTTACCAAAATCAAAATCCCTAATAAAACCCAAACTACTAAACAATTCAATCACAATAATCAGTATCCCCCTTTGATTGCTTTTGTTTTTTGCCTATTGTAAATTGATAATGAATCATATAAATCGATAAAGAATTGTAAAATACATTAAACATACCAAGAGTATTAGAGATCTCCTATCATGGAAGACAACCCTGCAAGCTGCAAGCATTACAAAAATCAATTGCTAATACCAATTCTTAACTAATTCAGAAGAAGATTACAAAAAAAATTAACTACACTAAAATAATAATAGAACCACGGAAACGCAAATATCAAACCTTAATTTCATCAGAAACCCTAACTCCAACGTTACCATTATCATCTTCTCTGAACTGTTAATTCGAGACAAACTGAAACCTACTTCAATCAAAATTATTGATCTGAATAGAATTAAACCCAAAATTAGGGTTCTGAAAGGAAATCTGCGTCTGTTGATGGTGGCGATTGATTGTTCCTGAGTTAATTAAAATCACCATAGGAAATATAAGTAGGAAATTAAAAAACTAATAACATAAAAAAATTGTGAGGAACCCATCCATTAAAATCACCTCTATAGACTTTTTATATCAGTGGCATAGAGAGAAGAATAATTATTCACTACAGGGCGAGAGGCTTACCTTCTAAGATGATTACTATATAAATGCTAAGCTATTTATACAACTGATCCGTTGCCCATCAGGTAGTAGCCTGAAAGAAAGTGCATTAGTTCTAAAAATATAGAAGCAACTAAGAGTATGAGAACATTTCTTACTTGCTAATTTGTGGTAAGCGATTATCTTTCCAGGTCGTTTCGATGCTGCAATGAGGTAACATTATACAATATGTTATTTTGTGTGCCGATATTCAAATACTTTCAAATTATATATTGCACTTGTGTTCATAATTAGTCATCAATAGAACCCCTGCTTGGTAGATTCATTCCGAACAGGTGAACAAATTGGTTGAACATTTGGTGTCTGAAAAACCCAATGAAAATCTTAATTGTGTGTACACTTAAGTCTTACCTATCAAAACATACCCTATAATCAATCCTCTATACAGATGGGATTGTGATAAAAGAACCCACGTTCTCCTAGTGAACATCTAGGTTATATATTAGTCAAAAGATCAAGTGAAGGAACAGATAAAGTCCCAACACCAACGTGTTCTTGGGTTCAAAGCTAGAAAAATAACAGGCTAAACTAAACCGACAAAAGTTATATTAGCTTCCAACTCCCGAGCAATCTCATTTTCTATGCAAACCTCAAGATACAAATCACAATCTTACAACAAATGGACTCCCGAAATCTTTTGGACCCATCTCTGACAATTCCTGGTAATAAATCTGAACTACTCTATTTTTCAAAAAGTATGCAATTACATGCGATCATGACTAACCAATTTAATTGTGCCATATTAGGGTATTGACTACAAATTCCAGCCAAGAGTATTTTCTATCTTAGATGAGAGCTCTTAAGCAATGTCTTTTTAGCATGTAAAAATACTTACTACATGTACTGCACTTATGAGTTGAACCGACTGTGAAGGCCTATAATTCAGAAATCAACTCTTTAATCCAAGAGTGGCAGAGTTCTCTTTGTAAGGCTTCGCTCAAAGAAAGAAATCTTGATAAAAGCAATATATTGGATAGTTTTAGGTAAAAATCAACTTAAGGAAAGATCAGAGTGCATAACGTGATTGAATATAGCAACAGAAAGGCATATCAATGCAAAATTGTATTGACACTCTTCTTCACGCTCAAAACATAATCGAAATTGGATATCAGTAGCGAACACCAATAATAATAAAAATCACTTTCATTCCACACCGTAAATAGTTGACAAATTGATAAGAAACCTATGGTGGACTATTTAACAAATTAATAAATCTGTGTTCCAAAATTAGTGACCACATGAATACTGGCAGTTGTACAAACAACTCCACTCAAACGATATATTTTGTACTTCACATTTTTTTCCCGACAAAAGTTATGTCGATTAGGGTGCATGCAAGAGAGAAACCTACTACATCTTTTTGTTTACGTCCTTTCTCCTACATAAAAATTTACATAGACACTGCATAATTCGCTTTTTTCAGTAGCTTTTCCAACAGAATAATTTTACCTGGGGGTGATTTTTTCCTACCACAATAGCTATGAGTACCTTAATGTCATCTTGGATTTTCCATGTGTTTCATGCTCAAGAAGCCTGTATTGGAAATCCTGTACAAAAACATGAAACCTTCTTTTTTACCACAAACACAAAAGCACAAAACCAATTTAAAACGCAAACACAAAATAAACTTAACATATAGTTAGGCTATCTCAGAAATAATGTAGAAAGTTCAGAATCATCACATGTATAATCAGAAGCGAGAATTTTAACTAAGTTTGCATGAGGTTTCAGAGGAGAGAATTCGAAAAAGGGCGAGGTGGTGTACTCAGAAGAAACCTAAACCCAAAAGCTGCAAACGACAATCAACAATTCCATCAGAGAATTTAGACACCTTCTGCTTCACTCCTACCTTCTTCACCACTTGCACCTCCCTTATCTTCATGCTTATTTGTGTTGGCGGATTCAAATATCTCATCTTAGCATCGCACTGAGCTGCAACCTGATTCGGTCACTCGACAAAATAAGGTATTCAATCCAAGTGACACTCAATACTCTGACATAATATTACATTAAACTAACAGATGGAAATAATCAAAATTGCAAATCAACTGAACGGTACCCTGAAAAAAATCCTTAAGCAATTTTTTTTAGATAAGCTGGTACAGGTGTTAGATGGCAAATTGCACAACTTTACAAAATTCCTATGTAATGATACTGTTGTCCTAATTACTGGAAAAAAAAAACAGAAAAATCAGAATATCGAAACCAAGAGGATAGAGAGAAATCAAATTCATTGTTAAGGACCTGTTGATACTGTTCTCCTGACTACCAAGTAAAAAAAAACAGATAGAAAAAAATCAAATTGCACTGCAATCACATAGTACAATGCATAAAACTTATGTCAATTTCCTAAGAAAAACAGGAGACTCAATCTTCGAAACCCCCTTCATGAGTAACAATCCATAAACCCACAACCCAAATTGGAATTGACTTTGAAAGATACATCAGATTCTAGATTCGGCAATCCCCATTACCCAAATTTAAACACCATCAACAGCTCAGAACTATGTTTGTGTTCTAAACATAGCTGACGCTTAAGATTCGCATATCAGAAAGAAAAACAACAGATACAGTTAATTCACCATGCACCCAATTATCAGAAAGAAAAAATAATAAACAGAATACCTTGAACAGGAACCTCTGATTAAACTGCACCTTCTCAAGGCTTTAGTTACTGCTACCCAAAAGAAAGGGTTAAACTAAACCCATCAAAATAATTTGGCTTCCAACCTCGTAAACCAAATCAAATTAACCTAATTCAAAAATATGTAATTGGGTAGAATAATTCAATTTTTGTTTCTTAAGGGAATAATCAAACAAAATTAAACAAAAAACGGGATTTTAGGTTTAGGGTTCGTAAGAACCGAGAGCTAGGAGAAGAAATTGAATTTAGTAAAGGAAACAGACGATTTAAAAAAAAAAAAAAAAAAAAAACTGAATCAATTCTAGGGTTTTAGTGCGTTACCTTATTCTTCTTCAATTCATCTTCATCATCATCTTTCTGGTCTGCCTCTAAAGCACAAAATTAAAACACTTAAAAAAACGCGAGCAAGGAATTGGTTGGGAGGAGGGATACGGGTTTTAGTTTTATCGGGAATATATGTTGCGTAAACGTATTCGAATGGACGGAATTCTTAATAAGGTCGTTCTCTGTAGGGAGTCCTTTTCAGCCGTCTAATGACTACTCCATCCGGAGCTTCCCGAGTCTTTCCCAGCCGTCCAAGCAAAATCCCAATCTGAGGCTTCCCGGCCTTCGGATCAGGGTCCCCGTTGAATGTCGTCCGTCTGATAGCCCTGGCTATCATGGACACAAACCTCATACCTTTTTATAAATATTAGTGACCACATGAATACTGGCAGTTGTACAAACAACTCCACTCAAACGATATATTTTGTACTTCGCATTTTTTTCCCGACAAAAGTTATGTCGATTAGGGTGCATCCAAGAGAGAAACCTACTACATCTTTTTGTTTACGTCCTTTCTCCTACATAAAAATTTACATAGACACTGCATAATTCGCTTTTTTCAGTAGCTTTTCCAACAGAATAATTTTACCTGGGGGTGATTTTTTCCTACCACAATAGCTATGAGTACCTTAATGTCATCTTGGATTTTCCATGTGTTTCATGCTCAAGAAGCCTGTATTGGAAATCCTGTACAAAAACATGAAACCTTCTTGTTTACCACAAACACAAAAGCACAAAACCAATTTAAAACGCAAACACAAAATAAACTTAACATATAGTTAGGTTATCTCAGAAATAATGTAAAAAGTTCAGAATCATCACATGTATAATCAGAAGCGAGAATTTTAACTAAGTTTGCATGAGGTTTCAGAGGAGAGAATTCGAAAAGGGCGAGGTGGTGTACTCAGAAGAAACCTAAACCCAAAAGCTGCAAACGACAATCAACAATTCCATCAGAGAATTGAGACACCTTCTGCTTCACTCTTACCTTCTTCACCACTTGCACCTCCCTTATCTTCATGCTTATTTGTGTTGGCGGATTCAGATATCTCATCTTAGTATCGCACCGAGCCGCAACTCCGATTCGGTCACTCGACAAAATAAGGTATTCAATCCAAGTGACACTCAATACTCTGACATAATATTACATTAAACTAACAGATGGAAATAATCAAAATTGCAAATCAACTGAACGGTACACTGAAAAAAAATCCTTAAGCAATTTTTTTTTAGATATGGCAAATTGCACAACTTTACAAAATTCCTATGTAATGATACTGTTGCCCTAATTACTGGAAAAAAAAAACAGAAAAATCAGAATATCGAAACCAAGAGGATAGAGAGAAATCAAATTCATTGTTAAGGACCTGTTGATACTGTTCTCCTGACTACCAAGTAAAAAAAAAACAGATAGAAAAAATCAAATTCGTACCTGCAATCACATAGTACAATGCATAAAACTTATGTCAATTTCCTAAGAAAAACAGGAGACTCAATCTTCGAAACCCCCTTCACGAGTAACAATCCATAAACCCACAACCCAAATTGGAATTGACTTTGAAAGATACATCAGATTCTAGATTCGGCAATCCCCATTACCCAAATTTAAACACCATCAACAGCTCAGAACTATGTTTGTGTTCTAAACATAGCTGACGCTTAAGATTCGCATATCAGAAAGAAAAACAACAGATACAGTTAATTCACCATGCACCCAATTATCGTACAGTTAATTCACCTTGAACAGGAACCTCTGATTAAACTGCACCTTCTCAAGGCTTTAGTTACTGCTACCCAAAAGAAAGGGCTAAACTAAACCCATCAAAATAAATTGGCTTCCAACCTCGTAAACCAAATCAAATTAACCTAATTCAAAAATATGTAATTGGGTAGAATAATTCAATTTTTGTTTCTTAAGGGAATAATCAAACAAAATTAAACAAAAAACGGGATTTTAGGTTTAGGGTTCGTAAGAACCGAGAGCTAGGAGAAGAAATTGAATTTAGTTGTAAAATCCCCTTATCTTAAATAAGCATGCTGGTAATTAGTAGCCTTGGGTTTCCATTTTTATCTCACATAGTAATAACGGACGTGGGATTTTTTATTTATTTTTCTGAGAATCTTTGTGAAAGAAATCTCGGCGGTTTTAGGAAAGTTAATTAGGGGAATATCAGTAGACTAGGGTTTTTTGTTTTCTCATAAAAAGAAGATTAAGAAAACAGCTGCACTAAAAATCTTTTCTCTTTGGAACCTAGTCGCTGTGAAGGAAGTAGAAGAAGAGAGGCGTTTGATTTAATACAAAGAGGGACTATTCCTGTTTGGGGATTCCTTTTACTGCGAAATCAGGTAGGTTTTCTAATCTTTATACCCTTTATGGTTGGTCTGATAACTCTAAGCAGTTCCTAGGGTGTCTTCTTTTTATTACAGTAGTGAGAGAGACTACTTGTTTTTGATCTGGGATGTGTTGAGCAGGTTTAATTAAGATGTTATTTTGAATTTTTCATCTTCCAGTTCATTACTTGATAGTGGTCCTCGTGTTTAGCCAAGGGTCATGCATATTCATGTATATGGTGTAATCATGTTTCTACGTATTTGGGTGATAGGTTAAGATGTAGTTTTAACCTTTTGTGAAAGTCTTACTCTTACAAGGAATTAGTATGAATCCACTGATTCATTTGGTGTTACTTGATTTTGTTAGGAACGAGCATTTTTCTAGGATCCATAAGGTGAGTGGTATACTTGGTGCCTAGACAAGAGTTTATACTTGGTGGTTGTATGCTGTGTGTTATTAGATTAAAATAGTAAAAAGGGAAATGAATCAGTGACTGTTTGATTGAAAACTCGTTGTATGTAACGGTGGTTAGGTAGCTGTTATACGCAGATACGTAACGACGACTCACAGTCGATAGTAATATATAGAGATGGTTGTTATATTTTTGTTTAAATGGTACTCATGGGGATAATCATTTACGCAGTCGCTGTGTAACTGCTTTATGGGTTGTCATTGCTCCCTGCCGTCAGCTAAAGGGATACCTTAGGTGCCTGTGTAGAAGAGTATATGTTTACAGTTGACAACGAATGCTATTTGTGAAGTTGGCTTTCATTTGCGTTTGACCGTTGCCCATAGTTGGCTCGACTCTCATGGATTGTTGGGCGATGACCTAGGAGTCGCCTAAAAGATATGGATCTATTATCTTGTATTGGGATCGACAACACTCAATTTTCCGGCGCACGGTAGGAGAATTGTGTGGACTACTTAAGGGCTGACACGGTATGTCTTACGGTTAGAGCAAGGGACTAGACAGGGGTAGTCGGTAATCAATAGACGGATTTGGGATGGATGGGTTATAGTACCTTGTTTTACCATTTAATTTAAACAACCTGATTTTCCACTATCGAGTCATTTCTGTCCATTTCACTTGATCGGTCATGGACATTTTTATGAAACCGAAATGATAAGGAAAACGTAAAAAAATGTTTGTGTTATAAATTGTTTTACTTCTCTAAATTGTTTTATGGCTTGTTTTGGATTTGTTAGATCGTCTATAAAGGATATAAGGATGTGAAAGCCTACTATTAGTTGGGGTCTGACCCAACTTACTATTTTATTTTTCAGGAAACAGTGATCGTGGAGCAACATAGCTTGTAGATTTTGTTTCAGATCTGAAAAGCTATTTCAACTTTATCTTAAGGTGTTTAATTAGCCATTTTACTGTTTTTCTTTTGAGACTTGACTTTCATTTCCTTTGAATAAATTTTTAGCATTTAATTGGGAGTCCGACCTGCGTGTCGAGAATAAATTTTGTTTTAAAGAGTTTTATGAAACCTTACTACTTTTATCTGTTATATTAATTATATTTCATTTATTATGGATAGTTGTCAATGTGCTCCATACAATAGCCCGATCTCCATTTGTTGGTATGAAGGTTTGAATGTGTATAATGGTCCATGAGTATGCCACACTTGGGATTTTAGGGCGTCCGACCTAGAATTCGAAGTGGGGATGTTACATTAGTAAAGGAAACAGACGATTTAAAAAAAAAAAAAAAAAACTGAATCAATTCTAGGGTTTTAGTGCGTTACCTTATTCTTCTTCAATTCATCTTCATCATCATCTTTCTGGTCTGCCTCTAAAGCACAAAATTAAAACACTTAAAAAAAACGCGAGCAAGGAATTGGTTGGGAGGAGGGATACTGGTTTTAATTTTATCGGGAATATATGTTGCGTAAACGTATTCGAATGGACGGAATTCTTAATAAGGTCGTTCTCTGTAGGGAGTCCTTTTCAGCCATCTAATGACTACTCCATCCGGAGCTTCCCGAGTCTTTCCCAACCGTCCAAGCAAAATCCCAATCTGAGGCTTCCCGGCCTTCGGATCACGGTCCCCGTTGAATGTCGTCCGTCTGATAGCCCTGGCTATCATGGACACAAACCTCATACCTTTTTATAACTATGATGTTGTAAGGAGAGGTGGTGTCTATGATGGACAAAAGACGGTCAAGATTTATTAGGATTTGGACGGCAAGGATTACGCCTCGGCCCGTACATTCCTTTCTCTCACTCCACTCAGCGAACCATGAGTTAGCCCTGATTCTGCCCCGTCCCAACCCATATCTGTTTTGGTTGTATATTTGAATTTTTAAGAAAATTATACGCCAAATTTCTTCCATATTAATCACTACCGCTACCACCTTCTAAAAACCCTAGATGGTAACTTCAGTGGAGCTTTGTAATTGTAGAAGTTTTATTGATTGTTTTATGAGTTTTATGATTTGACGAAGGATTAATGTTTTTGTTTTGCGTCAATCAATTTATTAATTGTAAGTTTATAAACATTGGTAGAGCAGATTGAGCCCGTGGATAGTGTTTATATTAGCAATTACTTCCTTTCATCCGCACTTCAGTTGACTGACGTTCGCGTCTACTTCTGTATTCAGCTTGCATCATTAGGAAACACGCATCGAGCATTTGAATAATTTTTCACTCAAATTGGGTGATAGGGACAACCTAGCTGTAAACTTAATTTTGCCATTTAGACATAAACCATGTCCATTCCCACCAAAAGCTGATGACCTTTTTTCACACTAAAAAATAATATAAGTTCTTAATCATATTAATTTCACTGGAATACTGTGTCTGCATTTGTAGTTTTTTCAGAGAGAGCATGCATGATGGAGCAAATCCTGTATAATCCCTTATCTCCTACTTTGGCCATTACTTCGAAGACTAAATGACGCACTGCATGTAACCTCTCCTATAACTGATATTTGTAGTTCATACAAATTTTAAGGCCAATTTTATCTCTAAATTTCTTTCTTTTTTTGTGTAAAAGCCAAGACAGATTTAATTTCTATTCTAAAACTATGAAAGACTCATATGTCTGTGCATTTGTTGTTCTATCGGTGAGAGGAAGCATGCTTAACCAAACATTGTTTCTGCCCTCCACCCTATCTTCTACTTTAGAAAACTATATCTATGCATTTGAAAAATTCAAATGCAAGTGGCTTACTTTTACTAAATTTTATAAATGAAGCTCTATTTTTCTGATACTCCGTTACTCAAGCGAATACTTGACCAATTTTTATATCTCACTCGCAGTTCTGGGTGTACTATTTGAGTTCTGAATTTCATTTTTATTATACTCTGAACTGCATGCAGGAGTGGTTTAAATACTATGGCACCAATTGACATGGCTACAAACAAGATGGTGGTGGTCCATGAATTTCAATTAAGGCAGAGCTAGGGATGCTAACTATATTTTTACTTCAATTAAGACAGATCTAGGGATTCTAACTATAGTTTTACTTGGATATCTGATCATATCTGTATTAACATAGAGTTGCTCCAAAGAAGAAAATCAAGAAACTAATATGGATGTACACTAAACTTGAAATTTGAACATCATTATCCTTGACATGTAAAAGATATAAAGATGTGAAAAGAGGGAAACATCTACTCCAACTGGGTATTAATATAGCAGCAGAGCATCTCTTCACTTTGTACGTGAATTTTTGCAGTTTCAGAACATGAAATTCATGTCGGCGCCAACTCCCAAATCATGTCATTGTTCCAGAAGGTTTCTCCATCTCGGTACTCACTCTTTATTTTACAATGATTCACGCTTATATAGTTTATATAGTAACAGTCGTCAACACTGATAGTTCCAGCTATAAACTTACAGTTGTGTGCTGCAACATGTGATCAACACATATATTTACCTTTGCAGCATACAAGTGTTTTTGATGATTCAGTAAGATTTATGTTGCTTAATGGATGTGAATGGTAGTTTGGTTGAATGATTTGTCGAGAATGTATTGCATGTAGAACCTGTAATATTTTTAATGTTCATCTGTACACATATGTCCTCCAGGCTCAGCAAGCGCAAATGGTGAAAACGACGCTTTTAGAGATAGCTACAAATGAAATATAGAGTAGCAACGTTGGAACCGGAACAATAGTTGCAGGGATAACCCTAAGATAACATTTAGTAAAGGTTGAGATGGATTCCTTATTGAAGTTTAATCGGAAATGCTTTTTTTAGTTGGAATTTGATTAAATTTTGTAACACGGTTGATCCCCTTTTTATGGGAGGTTAGTGTAAAACTAAAAATTACAAGATGAACAGAGTTTATACAACAAAAAATGATGAATTCTCCATCTATTCTCTATACAAAAATAACATCCCTTCATTAAGAAGCAAAGACAGAGATTCGGACATATCGTATATCTTGAAAGATTGAGGGCATAGCAAGACTGTGAGGTTCGAACATATCGTATATCTTGAAATTGATTTCTTATATATTAATCTAATGTAGTGAATTTGTTTGTGGAAGGTAAAGATGGGATTCATGAACTTAGCTCGGAATGTTGGCGCAGTCAACTCATTGCAAACAGAGTGGATTCATTTTTAGTCACTAAAGAAACATAATTTGTACTTGTAGTAGCTTTTGCCAGTAGTGTAAAATAACTTAGGGACTTCCCGGAGTAGCTATGACAGTATTTCGTCAAAGTTTACTTTGATGTGTTGTTTAATTCATTTTTACAGTCTGATCACAAAATGTACGGTAAGTAACTGAACCAATAATCATATATTTTATGTGCTTAATTTTGAGGTTGTCTATTTTTGCAAATTTCAGCCACTGGGATTCGTGGCCATTGGGCTGTAGTTGTTGATGGAATTAGAATATCAAATATATTGAATAAGACAGAGTTTTGAAGGTTAGTTTGGGTGGACATATTTACCAGTACATGGTTCAATGGATGGACGTACGAATCAAACTAATCATATAAGAACTATACTTCATTTGATCAAAATTTTAGCAGCCACTAAGAACTTCACTTCTTATTTTGTTGATCGTTCTGTTATTGGTTCTCAACAACTTCTTATAGGTATTATGCTTTGTTTGTATTTATTGATTGAAAATTCAGTGACCGGAAAATCGACTCAAATTTAGAGAGTTTTGCATGTTGACTACCAACTGGAATCATAGTTTAAGCCTTATCCATTTATGGCTTTGTTTGTAGGCATATCACAAATTCGACATAAAAAATTTGACCACCCAATTGAACAGTGGATGGGGTATTTAAATGACTAAAGCAACCAACCCAAGTTTTCAAGGTAGTTTATTACCATCCATCTCAGTGTTTAATGTTTTTACCATTCTTAGACGTATAGTGTAGTGCATACTGGAATGCTTCGGTGACTTGAAAGATACATTGAATTGGTGTATGTTGAGGCTGCATAGGTTCAGACATGCTAACTTCAATTTGTTGGTGCATCTGCAAGTTATCTTTGTTTAGTTCCATTTTTCGACATCATATGGCTAGATAACCAGCAATAAGATGATCGATCTATTGTGTTTAACGTCATACTGCTTTAATTTTTATGGTCTTACTGCTTTAGGTTTCGTGAATTTATACTTCCGATGTTTGTAGGCATTGACGGGGCTATCAAGGAACTAAGGAGGACAATTGCCCTTCATAGAATTTGTAAAATGACATTACTATTTATAGAAAATTTGAAGGCATTTAAAAATTCAAATTCATAGATTATATGAAATTTCAATATTAAAATATATTTGATTCCAAGTAGTATATGGATGTTGTGAGTTGTGACTACAAATACATTGTAATGCAACTCAAGGATACAGTTTTTTGGACCGAAGCCACAAGGATATATAAGGACAAATAAAGTTAAATGGGAATACAACCAGCTCATAAATCTGAACAACTCTAAAAAAAATAAGACTAGATATATTAAGTCCGTCCCTGCTAGCTCCTTTTTTCTCTCTCCTTTCCCCACTCTAGCAGAGGCGATTTCCGGCAAAGGAGGAAGATTTCCGGCCAGCTCTAAACTGCTCAGATTTACTCCTCTTGGAATGGATCTGGGCAGTAGAAGTATTTACTGTTTTCTCTTAGATTAGAAGTTATAGTTTAGCTTTGTGAAGGCTTTTTTAGTTTCTCAGGCGATCTTCTTCTTGCCGTCCGGCAGGTTGGCTGTGTCTTTATGACGTTTCTATTTATACTTTCAGGTGTTTCTCCTCTAGATTTATTAGCTATCCTACTTTGGTTACTAGAGTTTTGAAGATCATCAACATGGAGCTCCGGTCGCCGGATTATACCTTTTTCCGGTCAAAATTTGTGCAAACTACTCCTTTGAAGATGGAGCATATCTTTCTTGAGAAGAAAATACATCAAATGGCCAGGCTTTGTCCTAAAGACTATCACTCTTTCGATATTCCTTCTCTTCCTCTTGTCGGAATATTCGACCATGTACTCTTTACAATATGTTTCTCTTGTTACT
The DNA here is from genome assembly GCA_023531295.1 of Papaver armeniacum. Taxonomy (NCBI): domain Eukaryota; kingdom Viridiplantae; phylum Streptophyta; class Magnoliopsida; order Ranunculales; family Papaveraceae; genus Papaver; species Papaver armeniacum. Next base: position 38,420 of record JAJJWW010015340.1, read on the forward strand.
CAAAGGTTCTTCATGATCTTAAACTCTATGTATCTTTGGATTTGCTATTAATGAAATTGGAGCTTTTTATCAAAAAAAACATACAAAAAAATAAAATAAAAAATAAGACTAACACATGCACATTAAAACAGAAAAGAATGCTTCGAAGTGTCATTGATGGGATGACTTCATATATGTTGATTTTACCACTAGAAATTCACAAGTAGATAAACAGGCAACAAGACTGGGTATGCGTCGCCATTTCTTACAAGTTCATTGTTTCAATGTCGTTACATATGCTTCATGCTCTATCATTTTATATCAGTTGGGAGAGCATAATAATTAAGATACACATTTGACTGAAATACATTTGAGAATTTCGAGTACATGTTATCTCTACTCAGGGTTTTTTCTTCTAATAATAATTCTCCGGGTCTATAATTTCTTGATTATGTTTTGCACTAATAAATATATGTTAATTTGTGGTATTAGAGTTGGATGGTAGTTATGGATTGCATTAAATTTTACTCAAGCTGTTATTGACAAAATTAATCTATAAATTTAAAGTTGTGAATCTAAAAAGGCACCCACATCCATATAATGATGTTATTTCAGATAATACAATGAGAATCTAACAAAATAAATTAACTCTTTGCGTAATGTTGAGATTATTAGTCCCACGTTGTCTGGGAAATCTAAGATCCTGCGGTTTATAACTTTATGGGCCTCTCCACTCATTGCCAATTGGTTTTGAGTTGGATGCCCGTATTCTAACATGGTATCAGAGCAGGCTATTTGCGACGAGTCATTTGACCGCGCCTTTACTCCACGTCACCCGATTTAATTGTCCACATGTTAGACCCAACGAGGCTACACGTGAGGGGGCGTGTTGAGATTATTAGTCCCACATTGTCTGGGCAATCTAATATCCTGCGGTTTATAACTCTATGGGTCTCTCCACTCATTGCCAATTGGTTTTGAGTTGGATGCCCGTATTCTAACATGTAAGATAGTTACTTAGTTATATTACTAACTAACAAACTTAATAATGGTTGTTCGATTGCAGATCTACATGCCAAAGAATGTAAAGTAGTGCGTCCAACAATTTTATATAGAGCATGCACATTCAGTTGCAATAGCACATTTCGTATACCATGCACATTCAAGTATCTAAAAATAATCAATGATTGCTTGCTCAATCAATATTTATATTATGGAATTTTCGTAAATGTTCAAATATATTTTAGAAATTAATACATGATTCAATAATTGATAATGGTGATTCTTAATTTTTTGATAAATTTTATAAATTTGCTTCAGTATTGATGAGGATTTTATTAGCCACAAATAAAAGGAAATATGCAAATATGAGAGGTTTAGTCGGGCTATATATAATAAGATCTGATATAAAGATACATTTTTAGGATACCTTGATTTTTCATTATTTTTGATTTGAATTTTTATTTGAGCGTAAATAGAGTAATGGACTTTCAATAGATTTAATTTTATCTTTTGGCAACTAATCTTTTTTTTTTACTCAAAGTAAATATGGTTGCACAACACTTTTTTAAGTGTGTAAACAAGACTTTTTTCAGAAATAGATGCTAACATAGAATACACTAAGGTTCAATTAAAATCTGAGAACGAATTCTTAAATATAGTCATTAACATATCACGTTTTCAACCTATAGAAAAGTATTGAGGGATTAAAATATCTTTCAGAAAAGGTTGTCATAACACAAACAACTTAAAACTTATACAAGATCAAGTCATGTGATATCACTAATTATTAAGGAAAAAAATGCCAACCAAGTTAAAGGAGTTCAAAAAATTTGACTGGATCTGAGAAGCCTAAAGACTTACTCAGTCATGTAATGGCAAAACATTGTGAACTTTATTTATGAGATCAATTTGGGAATGCTTTGGAAAATTAAGCAATGAAAGACAATATCTAGATCCATATGTTCATTTGAATTCTATATATCGATTTTCAGTGACGATAGTTGGTTTTAAAAATAACCAAGAATAAATATTGATAAAATTAAATCAAGTGATTGGTATTTTGTTTCGGGATATTGATATAAATAGCTGTAATTACATGAGGTGTTAAAATCTCAATTGGATGTCGAGCGGCTTCGGGCTCTGTAAACCATCTGATCTTGAAGGATGTTGAAGGTGCATGTCATAGTTTTTCTCATATAGTCCTTATATTTTACCAGTTTAACATTATGAAAAGGGATACTGATTGCAGGTTTGGTCTGTTGATGTACTTGACTAGGTGTTTGCTGATAATAATTCCTTTGAGAAGTTATTATGCAGTCGACATACTACAAGTTTGACTTCTATCTGAACTTCTCATTTTCCGAACGATAATAACGGTACAAAAGATATTTAATTCGATTATGATTTTCCGTTTTTTGTATTTTATTTTACTGTAAATATGTAATGACAAGGGCGACATAAAACTACTCCCAAATGCAAAGGAAAAAATCCGATCAAGGGTAGATATTGGGTTTTAGTATATTAGTTTTTCTCCTTACGTTTTGTTTAGAACCCAGTAACGATGGCTTGTTGTGTATGCCTTAAATATGTACACTAAAATGACAGGGTGAACCGGGGCGGTAAGGCCCCGGTGATACCTAGTATGTGAGAGAAAAATAGGTTAGATAGTTATGTACCGAAGGTCAACCTGGTCATTTCGACTTCTATTAAAATTATACTTATTTTGATTCGGGACCTAGTTTTAAGGTACTTTAAAATTAGGAGCCCAATTTTATGGGTAACACATGGGTGGGACCTAACCCTAATTTTCCCTTTCTGAAAATTTAGGTGGTCCAGCCAGGGCTAGTTAGTCAACCCTTAGTTCCCCATGGTTCTGGGTAAAAAAGGGAAGACAAAACAGATGTCCCTGTCTGAGTAGCAGATACAAGGGTTCATATAGACAGCCGTTTTTTAACCTTGTTTGATTGGGGGCCAAGGATTTTAATTGGGGGCCTCCACTAGAGGACAAAAAGGTCACCCCAGCCTAACTTTGGTCACCCCTTATAATTTTTTCTCTAAATGGCTAAAATGCCCCTAAATAATTAGTGATAATCTTATTTAATTAGAGTTTATCTTTTTTTTTTTTCAAATTTTTTGTTCGCAATTTTTTTTCTTTTTTTTTTTGCCCAGATTTGTATGAAAAATCGTCATGGTATTGAATTGTTTCAGTGACGACTCTAAACAGTCGTTATTTCCTATAAAAGAGTCGTTTTCTTCTTCGAGGAGTCATTAATGGCGGAAATGTACGACAGTTTAGAGTCGTCATATACATAATCAATTCCTTGACAACCCTTTGAAAGAGTCGTTATTGTTTTTATTTTGTATATGACGACTCTAAATTGTCGTTATGATTTTTGAAGTGTCGTTACTGACAGTCATTATTTTCTAAAAAGAGTCGTTATCTTCGAAGAGTTATTAATGACAGAAATGCATTAAACGGTCGTAATAGTATTGAATACGACAATGACGACCCTTAACATTCGTTATTGTCATTGAAGGGTCGTTAATTAGAGTCGTTAATTGAAAAAGAAAAAAAATCGCAAAGGGTAAAACAGTATTTTCGCTATCTGTTTAATACGCCCCTGAAATATTTGGGGTGCAAGTAAAATGTCAAGGCCCCCAATTAAAATCTCTAGCCCCCAATCAAACTGTTTTTTTAAGTGCCACGCGGCTTTGTTAACCTGGCATTTTTAGGGGCGACCCCAAAAGAATTAGGGGCGACACAAAATGACAAAAAAGGTCACCCAAACCTAAAACAAAGCCACCCCTTATCTCAAAATTTTCGAAATGGCAAATATGCCCTCCATAATCGGTAGTTAAGTCTACAATCGGGAGAAATTTGTCATATAGAGGAGATTCCATTTTCATATGATTGAGAATTTCCAAAATCGATAGTTTCATGATGTTTATTGCCTATACCGATTGTACAATCGGTAGTTTCATGATGTTTATTGCCTCCCGATTATGGTAGTAGTCCTAAATGCGAAATTTTCAAAAACCAATAGGAATTGTAGATTGAGAATTTCCGCAATCGGTAGTTTGATGATGTTTATTGCCTACCGATTGTACAATCGATAGTTTCATAATGTTTATTGCCTCCCGATTATGGTAGTATCCCTAAATGCGAAATTTTCAAAAACCAATAGGAATTATAGATTGAGAATTTCCACAATCGGTAGTTTCATGATGTTTATTGCCTACCGATTGTACAATCGGTAGTTTCATAATGTTTATTGCCTCCCGATTATGATAATAGCCCCAAATTCGAAATTTTCAAAAACCAATAGGAATTTTAGATTTCTCTATTTCCACAATCGGTAGTTTTATGATGTTTATTGCCTACCGATTGTATAATCGGTAGTTTCATGATGTTTATTGCCTCCCGATTATGGTAATAGCCCCAAATTCGAAATTTTCAAAAACCAATAGGAATTTTAGATTTCTCTATTTCCACAATCGGTAGTTTTATGATGTTTATTGCCTACCGATTGTACAATCGGTAGTTTCATGATGTTTATTGCCTACCGATTATGGTCGTATCCCCAAATTCGAAATTTTCAAAAACCAATAGGAATTTTAGATTTCTCTATTTCCACAATCGGTAGTTTCATGATGTTTATTGCCTACCGATTGTACAATCGGTAGTTTCATAATGTTTATTGCCTCCCGATTATGGTCGTAGCCCCAAATTCGAAATTTTCAAAAACCAATAGGAATTTTAGATTTCTCTATTTCCACGATCGGTAGTTTCATGATGTTTATTGCCTACCGATTGTACAATCGGTAGTTTCATAATGTTTATTGCCTCCCGATTATGGTCGTAGCCCCAAATTCGAAATTTTCAATAACCAATAGGAATTTTAGATTTCTCTATTTCCACAATCGGTAGTTTCATGATGTTTATTGCCTACCGATTGTACAATCGGTAGTTTCATGATGTTTATTGCCTACCGATTATGGTCGTAGCCCCAAATTCGAAATTTTCAAAAACCAAAGCTAGGAAGAAAAGAACATAGTCACAATCGGTAGATAATTTTTTTTTCTAAACTACCGATTATGAAGGGACATATAAGTATTTTCAACATATTTTGTCATTTTGTGTCGCCCCTAATTCTTTGGGGTCGCCCCTAAAAATGCCAGGTTTGTTAATGGTTCCTAAGGTTTTTTTTTTTCCCGTTTCTCAATCTAGTTCTCTTCTTTTTCGTTCTTCTCTTGTTCCCTTTTCTACATGGGGTCGCCGATCTAACTAGAATCGTTAGTTATATACCCCAAATCCAAAATTCTTCTTCATTCTCTTATTTATTAACAAAGTTGAGATTCTTGTTCCAATTTGTCTGTAAGTTATAAGTTATGATGTCGAAAAAGATGAGAACTTTGAAGGAGAACAACAGTGAAAGAGTCAAAGAAATCGATGGCATTGTTCGTGCTGTATCTCTTCTTCCCGAGGACTTTATAATTGAAAACATTCTCACCAGATTACCAGTTCGGACTCTATCTCAGTGGAGATGCATCAGTAAGTTATGGTACAATACAATTTTTAATGATACACGGTTTGCTAAGACTCACTTTGCTAATAGCAAAAATCGTAAATTAAAACTATTCGTTGACGTTCTTAATGCATGGTCAGGCCGTAGGAAAAAAGCTTGCTTTTTGAGCTTAGATGATGATTACTCTTGGATTTGATGATAATTCCCTTGAAGAGAAATGTTCTCCCCGGGACCAATATATATAAAACATTCATAATATCTTTTGTCATTACAACCAAAGTAAAGGGAGATAATCTCCTAACGGTAAATAAGGCAACATGATAATATAATATCTATTACACCCCCTTAGTCTGAGCGGGAGAGGAACAAACGCTAATACTAGAAAGAAAACGAATAAATAACTGACGAGGAAGCCCCTTGGTGAAGATGTCAGCATACTGGTTCTCAAAGGGGACGTGTAAGACTTGAATGGCACCAATACGGACTCGTTCACGAAAACAATGTATATCAATCTCCACATGTTTGGAGCGCTGATGTTGAACAGGATCTCCAGACATATATATCGCACTTACATTGTTACAGTAAACAATGGTAGCACGTCGTAGAGGTAGATGGAGCTCTAGAAGAAGGTTGCGAAGCCATGTTGTCTCAGCAACCGCATTTGCTACTCCCCGGTATTCCGCTTCAGCACTGGATCGAGAGACTGTTGCTTGTCGCTTGGAGGACCAGGAGATGAGATTGTCACCAAGAAAGATACAAAAACCAGATGTCGATCGTCGAGAGTCAGGACAGCCCGCCCAGTCAGCATCAGAGTATGTTGTTAAGCCAGAAATAGTGGAAACCGAGAGAAAAAGTCCGTGGTTGATAGTGCCCTGAAGATAGCGAAGGATTCGCTTGAGGGCATGCATGTGAGGCTCAAGAGGGTCATGCATAAATAGACATACCTGCTGAACTGCGTATGCAATGTTTGGCCGAGTAAAAGTGAGGTACTGAAGAGCACCTGCTAGGCTTCTGTATAGAGTAGGATCCGAAAATGCTGGGCCAGAGGTGGCACTGAGCTTAGAATCGGTGTCGACCGGAGTAGCCACTGGATTACATTTTGTCATGGAGGCACGTGCGATGATGTCCTGTGCATATAATGACTGAGACAAAAATAATCCTGAAGATGAACGAGTAACTGTGATGCCCAGAAAATGATGTAGTGGACCAAGGTCATACATACCAAACTCTCTCTTCATCAAATCAATGAAGCGGCATAGAGAGCATCGGTAGAGGCAGTCAAAATAATGTCATCAACGTATAAAAGTAAGTATGCCGTTTCGGATCCTGATTGATAAACAAAAAGTGAGGGATCACATACACTACCGCGGAAACCACAACTTGTGATGAACTTGGCAAATATCTGAAACCATTCCCGGGGAGCCTGCTTGAGGCCATAGAGAGATCTACGTAATCTATATACGTAATCTGGGTGATCAGGGTCAACAAATCCTGGAGGCTGATGCATATAGACTGTCTCGGTTAGATCACCATGAAGAAAAGCATTCTTGACATCTAGTTGATGTATGGGCCAAGATTGTGATGTAGCAATAGTGAGAACCGTACGAATAGTAGCAGGTTTAACAACCGGACTAAACGTTTCAAAATAGTCAACTCCAACTTGTTGAGATTTTCCATTGGAAACAAGTCGAGCCTTGTGTCGCTGTAGGGATCCATCAGCATTATATTTATGACGAAATAGCCACATGGAACGAATAACATGAGCATCACGTGGTCGTGGTACAAGTTCCCAAGTATTAGTTTTCAACATAGCATTGTACTCGTCTTTCATGGTAGCATTCCAGTTTATGTCTTTAAGAGCATATAGGTGAGAACGAGGGAGAGGAGAGATATGACGAAGGGCTTGGACATGAATATTAAGACGATTTATAGGGCGGAAAATACCACGAGAGGCACGAGTGGTAGGTCTAGACGGAGCTGCAGGTATGGGAGGAGGCGAAGAAGCTGTGGCTGAGGGTGACACAGTAGTGGGAGTGGTAGTTGTATTGTAGGGTGTGGGACGACTTTCTATAGAAGGGTGAGTGTGAGTAGGAGATGGAAGAGTGTTGTGCTGGGAATTAGTGGGAGTGGGAATGGATACATGGATCGGTGTAGGTGACGAAGTGGGTGGAAGTTGTTCTGTAGTGGGACGGTTGTCTGTAGGAGGGAGAGTGGAAGCACGAGGTGGCAGGTTGAAGTGCTATGAAGGAGTGGGAGTTAGAGAGGGGACACGGACAGCGGCATCAGTGGGCTGTAATAATTGTTTGTGCAGAGATGTAGGGAGAGTAGGAGACAAGGAGGAAGGTGAAGGGGCGGGAGTTAGGGGATCTGTTGTGGGGCTGCTGTGGAGAGTATTAAGCCGTCTGTGAGGTGGTGTGTATGGTTGTGGAGTATGATTTGAAGTTGGCAGATTGTAAGAAATGTAGGGGGAATAAATATGAGAAGAAGGGGATTCATTTTCGGACGGTGTTGGAGGATCAGTGAAGGGAAAAACGTTCTCGTCAAAAGTTACATGACGGGAAATGATTATTTTATTTGTGGTAAGATCAAGGCAGCGGTATCCACGGTGGTTGGGAGGAAAGCCAAGGAAGACACATTTAGTGGAGCGGGGGGGCAAGTTTGTGAGGAGTTGTAGATGAGAGATTTGGATAGCAAAGACAACCAAACGTACGGAGATGGTCATATGTTGGTTGGCGTTGATAGAGAATAGACATAGGAGAAGAAAAATTTAGGATTTTTGTGGGAAGAATATTATGAAGATAAACAGCCATAAGGAGAGAATATACCCAAAATTTTGGTGGAATGGAAGCATGGGTCATAAGGGTGCGGGTGATATCATTGACACGGCGAATCATGCGTTCGGCCTTGCCATTTTGAGAGGAAGTTTGGGGGCAAGAGAAGCGAAAAACTAGACCATTATTACGAGCAAAATTGTGAAAATAAGAGTTGTCAAATTCACGTCCCATGTCACATTGAAAACTTTTTATTTGACGCTCAAATTGGGTTTGAACAAGAGAACGAAATTCCAAAAACTTGTCATAGACTTGGGATTTAAATTTTAAAGGATACACCCAAAGATAGTTGGTGAAATCATCTAGTAAGATAAGGTAATAACGAAAACCGGTATCAACATGTAGTGGAGATGTCCATAAATCACTGTGAATAATATCAAATGGAGCAAGAGTATTGGAATTTGATTCATAAAAAGGTAATCTAACATGTTTACTAACTTGACATGAATGACAAAGTTTAGAATGTTGATTCTTATTACAATGAATATAATTATTGGTACGAAGGACATCTAAAATAGCCTTGCCGGGGTGACCAAGACGGCTATGCCAAATATCTGGCGAAAAAACAGCAAGGGAAATGGGGGAAGACTGGGACGGTGTTTGTGGTGGCACGGCAGAGTTGGTGATAGGGTAGAGCTCCCCGGAACTATTACATCGAAGGATAGTCTTCCTCGAACTCAGATCCTTCACAGAAAAACCAGAGGGATCAAACTCAACAGACACATGATTGTCAGTAGTGAATTTACGAACGGAAACCAAGTTTTTGATAATATCAGGAACAACAAGGGTATTTTTGAGTTGAAGAGTACGAGAAGGAAGGGTTATGAACTTAGTGCCACTAGCGGTAACTGGAATACTATTGCCATTGCCAACTAAAATAGACCGTATATTGCTGGAATTGAAAACTTTATGTAAAGTACCAGTATCGCCAAGAAGGTGCGAGGTTCCACCAAGTATCCATATAGAAAGCATCATCGTGTGGTGTAAATGCATAGAGCTATACGCCAAAGAATGTCTGTGGGTTGTAGAAGTTCAGTCGATGGAGTAATGTAAGCTTGGCCATGATTACGTCCAGAAGATCGCCCACGGGAGCTGGCATGACGCTGGTTCACAGTAGGAGGCCGGTGCCATGAAGGAGCAGTTGGGTAGGGGCATGGGGGAATGGCCCATTAAGGTGCCCAGTACTGTTGATAAGCTGGCTGAAGGGGTGGGCGTGGGCCTGGTGGAGTTGGCAGCAACGGTGGGCTTGAAGTTGGCAGCAACGTTGGGCTTGAAGTTGGCAGCAACGTTGGGCCTGTTCCATTGCTGTGGGTTTGCTGTGGACGTTTGCTTCTTCTTCCATTGTTGGGCTGAGGAGGGCGTACTGAAGGAGCAGCAGCAGCAAGTGCGGTAGGTGCAAAAGCGAGTGAGTGTTGTGCACGCCTAATTTCCTCCGTACGCAGTTGAGATCGAGCAGCATCAAACGTGGGCATGGACTGTTGGATGAAGGATGCCACGGTGTTGTACTCCTCCGGGAGACCATTAACCAATTGGATAACGAGTCGTTTATCGTTCATTGGAAAATCAAGGTCACTCAATCGATCAGAAAGTGATTTAAGTTTATCACAATAATCATCAACACTAGCACAATCAGAAAACTTGAGATTTACAAACTTACTTTCAAGATTTGCGGCACGGCTTCCTTTGTTGTCTTGAAACAGTGTTTTGAGATGGTCCCAAATCTCCTTTGCGGTTTTTCCTTTCTTGAGAATGGTGAGCATAAGATCCTTGGTCATGGTAGCAAACATCCATTGACGGCAAAGGGCATCTAGCTATTTTTCAGTTTCGGCATCAATATCCGTAGGTCGTTGTGAACCATCAATCAGAAATAGCAACCGCTGAGCTTGAAGATGAAGATCGAAGAGAAATACCCATGAGGAGTATTCATCTTGTTTGATGTCTAAGATAACCGGAATCAAAGATTTGATGTTGTTGATGGCAAAAGTCGGGTGAATGGATTTCTTATCACCTGCCATGGATTTCAAGGATTTTTAGAAGAGGTAGGATCGTGTAGGGGCTGATACCATCTTGGATTTGATGATAATTCCCTTGAAGAGAAATGTTCTCTCCGGGACCAATATATATAAAACCTTCATAATATCTTTTGTCATTACAACCAAAGTAAAGGGAGATAATCTCCTAACGGTAAATAAGGCAACAGGATAATATAATATCTATTAATTACAAATATAGATTGTGTACGAACATAATCTTGACAGGCACAATTGAACCAGTGGGCTATTGTAACGGTTTATCTTGTATCACACTATTGCATAAACCTGCTAATCATCCGGGTGTAATGGTAGTCATTAACCCGGCTAGGGGTGAAACACTTTCCCTCCCTTATTTTCTTCCCTATAATGGGGAATGCAAATATTTATGTCATGGTTTGGGTTTTGATTCATTGTCAGAGGAGTATAAGGTTGTGATTATACTTACTTCGAAAGACAATACGGAGTTTATCACCATGGTCTTTACTTTGGGTACTAAATCATGGAGAAACATAGTTACTAGCGTTGCTGAAATCTCCCTACCACCGGGTTGTTCTCCTTTACCTAGTCGAATGGTAACAAAAGTCTGGGAAAATGTTCGCACACCAGCCACTCATTGTGGGGGTGATCTTTTCTGGAGGATAACCAATAGAGAAGTAGAAGAAGATGAGATAATTATCAATAATAATCAATATGAAATTCATTACAACGATAAGATTGGCATTTTGCTCTCTTTTGACATTCACAAGGAGAAGATTCAGTTCATTCGACTCCCGGGTGAATGTAATCTGGTGCCAACCCCGACGACGAATAGAGTGGTTGAATATCATCTTCTGGAGCATAAAGGTTATCCTTGTGTTGCACTGTCTGAAAAAGTAACGGGAAGCAATATACACCGCTGTAATGCTCAGGCTAGTTTTTGTTGTTGTCTTTTTACGGTTCAACTGTATATATTGAAGGACAAGGAAAAACAAGTGTGGATTAAGGGGGACAATTTAGGTGTTCAAGCTGAGAAGCTAGGTTTGCTACCAGGTCCCTTCTGTTGTTACTTCGACACTACTACTGCTACGACTTCTAGCTCTCCCACACGAATACTGAGCATCTCTGATCAAGTGTTATTATATTGGTTTAATGGGGAATGTCTTACCCTCTACAACTTCCATACAGAACATCTCGAGGTGGTAAGATCATCCGCCTGTGATTTGCGAAGTCGTGGCCTGTTTGAAGCTAAGATGAAAGGATGCCCCCCCGCGCAATGGTACTGATGATGATGATATGTATTGCCCCTACTTGGATTATCAGCTACATGCTCAAGTTGAAAACATCCATTCTCTGGAAACCTTCATTCCTGCAGGAAAAACTAGAATGTTCAATAAGTTCAGTGATTATATGGAGTTTTATATGTCAGATGATAAAGATTTAGCTGCAGGTTGGGTGCATACACACAGAAAATTAGTAGAGGTTCATGCTTTCTTTTAGGTACATTTGTACTGTTATCCGACTCAATGTTTGTACGAAGAACAAGTACTGGAAGGTCATAATCGATTAGTTTATTTTGAGGTTATTCGTCACGAATCAGGAAAATCTGCTGGCTATGTTGTAAAAGGCGAGCGCCCAGAGCGCCTAGGCGCCAAAGGCGCAGTAAGCGTAGGAGCAGCGCCCGAGGAATCCAATTCTACTCTACTTTCCATTCCAGCGCTTTAGGCGAGGGAGTTAGGCGCTTTTAGCGCCTCGCTGAAATGTTAGGCGCGAGCCAAAGCGCCAAAGGCGAGCTATATATAATTTCTAACTGTATATTCTCATTAATCATCATAATGACTCTATTTCCTTTTTCAATCCATGGAAACATTATAAACGTGAATATATACGTGATTGATGTGATTAAGTTTTCTTTGACAATTACAGCATACATAATATGGAAACTTCAATAACTCTGTTTCCATAACCAATTTTATACTCCAATCACCACGAACAATGATCAAAATATATACGGTAAGAATTTTAAACTTAGGAAATAACCACGATTGGTGTTAATCTTGTGTCAGTTGAGTGTTCAATAATTAACGTACGGGAATCAAGGAACTGTAGACTAGTGTTGCTGGATTAGTTTTCATTCCCTAATCCATTAATAGCGGTAATGGTAACTTAATTTCGATGGTAACTTAATTTAGATAAACGATATTACTGTGTTTCGTTTTTTAGTATTGTACTATCAATCACGGCTCACTTTGCGTGATCAAAATATGATAAGAAGTATAAGATATAGGCATAGAATAACGTGATTTTACAACTGATTGATTTTATTTCCCAAAACTTAAATTATAGTAATCGGTTTTGTGAAGCAATTATTAAAAATTTTGACTATAAAAAGATCAATCAATATGAGACTAACGTGATTGATGTTTATTATATATGGTTACGTAATTTACGTGATTGATGTTTATTAGTGTAACTATATATATAGGAGACTATAGAGTAGAGATCATAGTCATCTTTGTTACTCTGTACATATCTTGTTGTAGTTCTATTATATATATGCTGCTTTTTTATCTTCTCTAACCCTAGCAAACAAAAGAAACATAGGGATTTAGTTTCGCTGCCATTTTTGGTTTTTCTTTTAATCTATTACTATTCAGAACTGAAACCTCGCGACTCCACAGTTGCCATCTTATTTCAGTTGATGAACACTGAGTTATATTCAAATCTATCATAAAATACAATTGGTCGCCTAGGGCGCCTTAGGCGCGCCTAGGCGCTAAGGCGTGAGGCGACGGGCTTGGCGCCTCGCCTCGCCTAGCGCCTTATACAACATAGTCTGCTGGGCACTTCTCTTTCATAAGAATATTTATTTTGCGATTTATTTGATGTTTCTTATCTTTCTTTCTTGATTTTCCTATTGAAACGTCGAAACCATTTCTGAGATCCATTTGCTATAAATAAACCCTACCATAAGTTGACATTATGAATACAATTAGGGGTATGACATTTTTCTAAATCAAAGTAAGAAATAAAAATCACATCACGTTACATGCGTGTAGTGCCTCTGTATTTCATTTTGATAGTTTGTATACCATGGTACACAAACTAACGGCGTTTAAAGATTTTGTCTAAAACTAAAAATTACAAGATGAACAGAGTTTATACAACAAAAAATGATGACTATATCGTCTCTTCTCTATACAAAAATAACATCCCTTCGTTAAGAAGCAAAGACAGAGATGTACTCTCTGATATTTTTTCATCAAGGAGATTGTTGGCTTTGTAGGCCAATATCGTTGTGTTGTTTTGAAGGAGCTGAAGGTGGCGTAGGTATTGATTTTGGCAGGAATCCAAGAAAGTCACGATCAGAATTTTGGGACTTGCTTGGTTTAAGCACAAAAATCTGTGAGTTTCTTGATGATCCATTGCACTGATCAATAAGCATAACAGTAAGCAAGAGCAACCGTAATAGCAGGATTAAGCTTCTTTTACTCGTAACCATTAATTACTCCAAATATTCATAGAAGACCTAGCTAGCTGCTGCTGGTACCGCCACCACTTGGAGAATAAGAAGATGAGAGTGGCTAGCTGCCCGCTGGTACTTTCTTATTCAGAAGCAAGAATGTAAGAGAGAGGGGGGAGAGAGTGATATATATGTGAGGTGCGCACGGTATTCAAGATAAATTGAACATGTGTAATTGGCTGGTTTTGAAAGGAATTAGGAAACAAATTTTAAGGGAAAAAGTCGAAATGGGGAACAGATTGCCGGATAGTGGTATATGTGTTAGATTGAGAGAATAATGCGGCTGGCTGATGCATAGTATCATAGTAGCAGTAATAAATGAAAAATGATTGAGTTCAAATAGTGCGATACAGGTGGGAGGACTTAAGACGGGAGGCAAAAGAAGAGGGATGAAAACAAAGGGTAATGGACGTGTGGTTAGGTGCAATATCTGTGGCTTCCCATTATTGAATTTTAATGCCTGGCAGACTCGTATTAGAAAGGAAGACCACAAACCGGCTGGTGGAACTGGAAACCAGTCTATCTGTAGTTCTGTACTTAGTTCCCACTTTTATTTATAATCAAACAAAACAAAAGTTCATGTCTCTAAAATCATTACCTTCTTTCTTAAAAGAAAAAAATTAGAGGGGAATTCAGTAGAAAGATAGATAACTAGACATCCCTTAGCTTTAGATATGGAAGTTTGATGAGAAGAGAAAGTATACTCATTGCGCGAGAGAAAGGAGAAGATTTGCTTACTTGCTCTGCCCGTACGGTTTGTCAGAGACACACAAAAGGTCCTTCATTAATTTACGTTGGAGGTTAAGGAAAAGAGAGACAAGAAGAAGGATTAATGGGAAATAATTTGTTTATTTCCGGCTGTTTTCAACCCAGCTTTACTTCTTTGTTTTCTCACCTTTATTCTCCACGGCACGTTAAAGGTTTTATCGCCCATCCATTTGAAGCATGTTATAGGGGCGGCATTGTAATAGGACAAAAAGGGTCATTACGTGATAATTCAAGTGTCCTTATTCAAAAAAAAAACTGGAAATGACAAATTAACCCTCATAATTGATAACCTAGTTTAGTGATGAAAATCAAGTTTAGTGTTAATGATTAATTTCACTTATATTAACTCAAAATCAAAACCAAAATCAGATTTTTAGAGTTAAAAAAAAAAAGTTTAGAGGAGAAGGTCAATTGAAGAAATTAACCAACAAAATGAAGAACCAGGACCTGAAAATGACCGGTATACTTCTAAATTAGTCTCAACTAGCTTTTTGTTGCTCGAAGTTATCTAAAGTACGTAAAAAAATTCAATTTTTTTACATTTTCAGAGCTAATTACAGCTGGAATTTTGCTCATAACCAACAGTAAATCGAAGTTACGGTTCGTAAAAGATGAACTACCAACCGTAACTGGTTAAATTTGAAGAAAACCCAATCGTAAAACCAGTTACGGTTGGTAACTAAGTGCTCGATATCAACCGTAACTGAGTTACGGTTCGTATACTAAAATGGTTACCAACCGTAACTGAAGCAAATTCTCAGATACAAGAACATACGGTTGGTAATTGAACTATTACCAACCGTAAAAACATCAAAATCTCTAGTTACGGTTCGTAATCGAGTTAAAATCAACCTACCTCACATAAACCCAGAAATTTCAATTTCAAATTTCATTTAAAACCCTAATTTTTGATAGAAATTAAACTTAAATCGAATCAAATAAACCAAATCGTAACTGGGTTTTCAAAACATACCTCATATAAGTCATTACACTACACTTGATTAATTTTCGAATCGTCGATTAATCAAAGACGATGAAATTTTGAATTTTAATGGAGGTTACGGTTGATGGGAGGAGGAGAAGAGAAGAAGAAAGAAAACAAATTTTCAATTTAGCTTTGATTTAGGTTAAAAAATGGGAAGGGTAATCTAGTCAATTTACACCCCTATAGGACATCCCCTAACCAACTAGAGGGACATTACTATCACACTGCCGCCCCTCTAATAAACCATGCCGCCCCTATAACAAGCTTGATCCATTTGGCACACAAGACGCTAAAAGCTCCCATGATGGTGAATACTGTATGTCAATTGTCAAGAAAGAATCTAATACCAATACCACCTGACATTGGTGTCATGGGTCACTTTCACCGAATAGTTATGGAATGATTATTGAGAAACCTTATACTAACCCAATACCATGATAGAATTATCTAGGATAGGGGATACAAATCTACACCAGGATTCTAATAAAATTAGATTTTAAGTGTAGAATTCCAGTTATCCTCGAATAGGATTCCAGGTATTCTCAAACATGTTCCGAATCAGGAAACAAACCCAACCGTGTCTCCAATTTCTGGTGAGTTCGATGTTGGATTGGGCTTGTCAAGACCGATTCGTATTTCTAATTCTAGTAGGGGATTTAAAAGTTCAGCGGTGCCACCTCCTTCTAATATCATTCCTAGAGATGAAATTATTAACTTGGACGCAAAGCTCAATCCTAGAGCTGATCTTAAGAAGAAAAAGTAGAACTACTAAGCCGTCTTTGGCTAGTATTATTGTTGTTCCACCTAAAAGCAACCAACTTCATGAACCAGATTACAAATGATTTATGCCCATCAATCACCAACCTTGGTACCCTTCCTCCTGTTAATCACAATTGCGCCTTTAATACCCATAACCTGGTCAACACTTATGGTGAGTTCACTAGACCTTCTGGTAGTTCTTCGGCTAACAATGATGTCTGCAATAAGTCTTCTCATGAGGCTGCCAACCTTGGTCTGAATGGTGCTTCAATTGCTCAGTTGGGAGGGGATAAAGTCCATTCTCATCAGTCTGGTGACTCTAGCTCCTCTGGTCAGGTAAATTTGTCCTTACTTTCTCCTCTAATAAGCTCTAATATTAATACTTCGTCTTTTACTTCAATTCATCATGTCAATATGTCGTGCTAGAATGTGCGTGGGTTGGGGCATAAAATTGTTAATAAAGGATTGTGCATCCTCTTTAAAAACGTCAATCCTGACATTGTTTTCCTTTCTGAGACTAAGATGAAGAATGACCTTGCTGCTAGAAAGTTGAGAAATATGGGGTTTTCAAAAACTTTCAATGTGCGCTGCATTGGTAGGAGTGGTGGATTAGTCCTGGCTTGGAAACAAGGAATTTCTCTTAATATTTTATCCACTGATCTTAGAGGCATCCAGTCACTTATTCTGATATTATCCATGCTAAACTGTGTCACATTCATTTCATCTACGGTGGGCCGAATAGTAGTCTTAGGCAAGAGTTTTGGGAAAACCAATGTAACCTTCCCCCAGCACCTATAGATGAACATGTTTTCTTTGTGGGTGATTTTAATTCTCTCTTAGGTATCGAGGACAAGAATGGCGGTCTATAAGTATATGATAGTGATTTTGAAAATCTTAAAAATCCAACAAATCAGGTCAGCTGCGAATATGAACCTGCAAACACTATAAAACTCCAAAAAGAAGTGTAAATCTATCTGATAGGTGTATTAAACGCCTTGATTATATCTATAATTGATGCTTTCTTTGTTATGTTTTCTGGCGAATTATGTATTATTACGTTTGTTTTGAGTTTTTAGGTGCAATGGAGTCATTTGGCGTGAAACAAAGAGAAATATAGGCTCAATTCATCAGTTGGAGACATTGGGAGTTGATGGAGGCGAAGATAACAAATACACAAGTCTTTTACTGTGGTAGAAAATAAGAAATCAGGTGGCCCTTATCTAAAGCAGTGAGTGTAGATATCCGTTCCAGGGTATTAAACCTCATCTGGGTCGATTAGATTCAGAACAACACATTTCTGTTTCTCTCTTACAACACAGGCCAACACCAGGACAACAAGGGGTTCATGCCGGCAGGTTTGATGGCTGAGTATCAAGGGTTTAGAGGAGATTTCGAATTCAGACCAAACTCAGTGAAGAACGGAAGAAGATTCAGAGTATGAGAAGGGTTTAGAAAGAATCAAATAAAGAAATATATCTGGTGGTTGATTAGGGTTTTTATTGGAGTTGAAATAGAATCCGATTAATAGGAATCTGTTGGTGTTTTGAACCAGGAAAAGGGAAGAATTGAAGTTTTTGCTGGCCTGAATTGTGCGAATGATTATGTGGGTTTTTGACAGTATCTCAACAGCAACAAGAACAAGGATCCGATGATGTGTCTTGGTGGTTTTGCATCTCGAGTTTGGAGCTGAACTGAGCTCAATTTCAGCTGAAATATGAAGCTGTTGTGATCGAATTGTGTGGATTATTTTACAGGGTTGAGGGAGAACCAACATTAGTTCTTCTATCTCGCCTTCAGGTAGCAGTTCACTGCCAAGAGCAACACCGGCAGACTTAGGTCGTATGGATGGGTTTTTAAGGGTATTTCGAGTACGAAATGGGAGCAGACATTGGGTTTGTGATGTACTTGATGGCTAGAAAGATAGGGAAGAAGACATTGCTGCTATTGATACTGTGTATAATGGAAGAATAATTTAAGGCAGTAATTGTGTTCTATGAGAAGAATGGAAGAATGGGTTTTGTGTGTATGCTACAGAGAAGGAGGTAGAATTGTGTTTGGAACTAGCAGGGAGATCATCTCTTCATCATCAGAAAAAGGCACACAAAGTGCTTGACTGAATGCCTGAATGACTTGCCAGTTCTGCCGCAACTCATAACCGAACCTTTGTCGCTGGTTAGCCGTATGTTTGTGAGTTTGTGTTCTGGGCAAGCAATGGCAACGAGAAAATGGAGTTGGTGGTTATGGAGCTGAAATGGGTGCTAAAGCTGGTATTTGTGTGAATGGACGAGAAGAGACCAAGATGCAGATGACAAAGAAGGAACTGGCTTGAGTTTGCTGGTCACAGTGGTTGGCTCTGAGTTGTGTTCAACTGGTGCTGTAATACCAAGACAAGAAGTGGAATTGAAGCTGAGATGAATTGAGCCAATGGGTCAGTGATTCAGGTGCATCTTAAGATGGTGGTATTGGTTGCAGTATGTATGAGTTACATGGCAGGTGATGTTAATTTCAAGACTGGTGCTGTTATGGAAGTAGCTCGAGTTACAAGATGGCTGGTGATGTTTGCAGGCAGAGAATGGGAGCTGAGACTATGGCAAAATTGTCTTGGTGCTGGAGTCTGAGCATGGAGAATGGTGGAGAAGCTACAGATAGAGAGAGTGGTGCTGATGAGAATGAAATGAGGACTGAAGTGAAGTTGTGAGCTGAAATGATTGATGCAACTGCAAAGATGTTTTGAGCTAAAATGGCAGAGGAGAGAATGTTATTGCAGTGGTAATATTACTTGGTGTTGTTGGAGCTATGTTTGTCTGCAATGAAGAGAATTTCAATGGATAAGAGGCTGGTGACGTTTGTAGTTAAGAAAGTTGGTGATGCAGGTGCAGTTTTCTGTTGCTTCGCAACTGGAATGCCTTGAGGTGTTGCTGTTGTTGCAGCAACTTGATATGAAAGATAGGAATTGAAGATGGTTGCAGCTGAAGCTTGGTAATAACTTGAGGTTGTGGCTTGATAGAAAGATTACAGGGATTTGTGGATTAGCTACTGCAGCTGGAGGAGCAAGGTTTCCATGCCACAGGATGTATGAGTCACATGACAGGTAAGGCTGTGGTGGGAATGATGCACTGAAATGGAGGAATTGGTACAGCAGGTGCTTGTGCTGTGCTGTAATGGAGATGAGAAGGGGATCTGGTACTTGAGCCTTGGGCTGACTGCAGCTGGAAGTGGAGTTGCAGCTGCTACAGAAGTTGAAGAAAGAATGGAGTGAGAGATTGTAAGGCTGAGATGGTGTTTGTTGCAGCTTAGATGCAGGTACATTGGCAGTTGTGATGTGGGAAAGTCTGGTTGGTGCTATTGAAGTGTGATAATGCATGGAACTGGTGGTGATTCAAGCTACAAAATGAGCTTAGATGCATGTTAGGAAATGCAGGGAAGTGACAGTGCCATGAACAAGATTGCAGAAAACAGTGCGAAAAGTGAGCGAAAAAGGCGAGTCGGTGGTACTAGTTCCGAGTACCGGATTTCGGAATGGAAAATGGGAATTGCAATGTTTCACTGAATCATGAAGGGGGTTTGAGTCGGATGCAAGAGTCGACGGCCGGATATATGAGCTACGAGTCACGCTTTTGGGTACGTTTTCGCAAGAAATAAGTTGGGTTAGATGGTTTTTTTTGTGAATGTATGAACATAGAGAAGGAGAGTTGAGTGCTGGAAGTATATGATTCCCTTGTGACATTTTCAAGTAGCCGGAGGCGAGTTCAGGTAGCCGGAGATAGTTTCACATGACCGGATTCCGGCGACCGGTGACCGGATTCCGGCGATGACGTCAGTAATTCCGTCGACAATTTTGGACAGAGATTTTCACACGGGTATTTTCCACACATGGGCTTGGTGGACCACTTGGAGATATCTCCATTAGGGAGGCTTTTACTTGTTTTCTAGGGTTTCACATGATAGATTCTTCTAAACTCTTTATGATGATTTCCAAAAACACAAGTAACTAAGTTTTTATTATTGGTTGAAGATGTAGTTGGATTTTGCAACCAAGTTATGATTTTTATGAATTAGTTTTCTCTCAATATTATCGTTTGATTTCTACGGGTTATAATAATTGCATGATTGATGTATTGCAATATGATTGAATGTTTGTTTAGTTAAGTCTATAATTGATTGAACTCACATCCATATCTATAGCTAATTTAGGGTTCATCATCGAGCGATAACCTTGAATACGAGTAGCATGATATGATTATGGTTTGTACTGATACATCCTTGTAGTCATATGTATAAATTGACCTTTGTTCGAATTGTGTGCGCAATGTATTACAATTGCATTGATTAGCCTATTTCTGAAACTTAATGCTCCTAGGAATTGAACTTAATTAGCGCAAGGCGTTAGGTTATTCTTTAGGTAGAATTCACATACGCAGCTCTAATGTGTGTGTTGATGACTTAGGAAATTTATGGAGTATTCTTGCAATAAGATATTCTAGGGATTTTGATGATAGCGAGATTAAATACGAATTCTAATCATACATTCAAAACTTGTTTACAATTGAAGATGAAACCTTTATCCAATATTTTCACACTCTTGATTTGCGTGCTTTGCTTTTATTTTAGTTTTAATTTTATAAAAATCAGAAAACCCCTGTGTTATTTTTAGGAAAAACATATTGACAACTCTAGACCTCTCTGTGGGAACGATCCTTTCTTGCCCTTGCTTCATTATATATTTTGAATAGTAAGAAAGTGTAATTTATTTTTGACGCCTACGACAGCGATCAAATTTTGGCTCCATTGCCGGGGAGACAGCGGTTGTCACTTGTTTTTGGTTTCTTATTTTTGTTTTTTTTAGTTTTTTTTTACTTTTTCTTATTCTTTGGTTCTTAACCGAGTTTTGAGAATCTCGTTTCAGGTACCAATTTCTATGGACGGAGCATATTGGAGCAATCAATACGGCTTTCAACCTCAACAATATGACAACTATCACCCTTACGGGGAGTATAATCAAAACCAATCCTTTGGTTATGATCAAAATTCCACGTACCCTTTTAGTTATTCTCATACATACCAATTTTTTTATGGTGGGTATGTAAGTGAGCAACTACAAAGAGGGGATGATACTTGTGCTCCTATTAATATTTCTTCTAGTTTGGTAGATGAAATGCAACAATTTATGGACAGCATGGAGTCATTTCGTAGACAACCAAGCATGGAACCAGTTTCATCGACCGAATGTGCTCATAGTATGTTTGGCCCAATTTCTGATCGTAGTTATGATCATTCACCCATTCAAAGGGAAGGTAATTGGCCTAACAATACTGAAGTAAGTAATTTTACTTTTGCCTTGTCGAATGAGCTTTACAAACAAATGGAACACTATATCCAGAATTTGGATGGATCACTCCAAGAGCTTCAAAGAGGTGTTTCCGATGTAAGAAAGGGCATTGATGAATACAAAGAGGAAATGAATAATTATGTTGAACAAGGCGAACCTTTGGGGACTTTCATTGATAATTGTGTAGTTAACTCAACTCTTGATCGTAATAATGATCATTCACCTATTCAAAAGGATGAGTTCGAGATTAGAAACACTAAATTCAGCGAGGACCAATCTTATGTTAACTATGATAGTGACGGTGATTATGATACATTGCTTGAACCAACTCATGGTGACATTTCCGAAGGGTGTACAATGGACTCTTTTTGGGACCAAGATGAAGACGAAGAGGAATATGTCGACACTTGTGTAGATTACTCAAGCATTGATCTTAATAATGATCAAGAGCCCATTCAAAGGGTGGAGCTTGAGGATGATGCATTTTCGAGTGTTCTAAAAAGGTTCCTTATAGCGAGATTTGGATCCGCAAAAGAGTGTGTGCCTTATAACAAAAAGGAGTGTGTTGAGAATGAGACCGTTATGACCAATATTGTGGAAGACCCAATTGAGCTTGCAAATGATTGTAATGATGATGTTTATGTCGAGACTTTGGTTAAGGCAGAAACGGACGAAGAATGGTTGCAAGGTTTGATAGAGGACCATGATATAAAAGAGGTGAATAATTCACTTGAGTTTTTCAAGGATGAAGAGGATTCCGTAATACAAGAGATTGTGCAAGGTTTGTCTAACCCGTTGCCTATTGTTTCTTCTCCTTTACCTCTTATTGGTTTGAATGTATGTGCTTCGAAAATATTGTTGAATGACTTTGTTTCTCGATATCCTCCATTGGAGATACTTGATTCTCATACTATGCAGGTTTTGGAACAAGAAACCGTGGAATTACCCGACTTCTATATTCTTTATACACTTCCAAGTGTGGACAAGAATAAGTGTGGGGGAAACTTTTATCGGTTAATAGCTTCATTTATGTTTTATATTACTAATATTTGTGTGAAGCTAGTGTTTGCAAAACAGGTTCTATGGAAGGATCCCCAACTTTTCCGATTGTTGATATATGGGGAATGAATCTTGCAAGGATATAGTCGGGCTGACGACTCTAAACCAAGCGCTACATGGGAGGCAACCCATAGGTTTTGTATCTCTTACCTTTTATTTTTCTTGTCTTGTATTACTTTTTCTTGTCGTATATTGTTATAAAATTTCCCACCTTGACTTTCTTTGGACGATTCAATTACATTGAGGACAATGTAAAGTTTAAGTGTGGGGGAGTGGTTAAGCATTTGCGTTGTAAATTTTTCAAATTTTTCAACTTTTGTGTAAATAGTGAATAAAAAAACTCCAACTTGTGGTTAGTTTAGAGTCACATAGTATACATGTCGCTAAGATTACATCGAGATTCTCATAAGAGTGACTGAACTTAGAGATGACAGAGAACATGATCGGGTTTCTTAATTGTATGAGAGTTAAAGTTGGATTTAACCATGCCAGTGGCAAATGAGGTGCAGAATGAATTCGGTATTAGAGTAGCGGTCCCTTATAGTGGAGACTACCCATGTTACATAATGTGAGGCACCGACCTTCAATTCTTTGTTCTTGTCTAAATATGTGCTTTTAGAGTGTGTGTCACCGTACGTTAATTCCGGGAAGAATGGTGAGCTACCCAACCTCCCACCAATAGAAGCACTATTTTGATCTCTTGAGTGCTATTTTTATCAATCATGATGGTGACATCGAATTGCTAACTTACATACCACTTGTATTCTTGTTCGCAGTTAGCACCATCCACTTTATCTCTCTCTACACCAACAGGTCCATAGAAACACCATCATCATCAACAAGAGGAGCATCACAAATTTGAAGGAAAGTTGAAGACTTTATGTACAAGAGCGAAGATTATAAAGATGAGAGTTCGAGAAGTTTATGATATCAAGACATACAAGTTGTGAAGAATCAAGCGGTAAAATACTTACACCATGGCCATTTGTACTTATTTTATATTTATTTTCAGTTTGTGTTTATTTCTCTTGTCTCAAAAAAAAAAATCAAAAAAAAAAAAAAGACAAGAGAAAATTTTGTTAGGTGCATTATTATTTTGTTTTGTTTTCATTTTGTATTTGTATTTGTTTTAATTTTTCTTGTCTCATAAAAAAATATAAAAAAAAAAAAAAAAAAAAGAAAGAAAAAGAGACAAGAAAAATATGTTGTATCATATTTTGGGTTTGTATAGTTCGTTTTTAGTTTTGTATTCTTTAATAAAGCCAATGGAAGAAGAAATATCTACAATGAAGTTTCAAGCTATAAGGAATTAGAGGAAAGAGTTACATTGTCAAGATTCTACGAAGTTCAAGAGTTATCATCAACAGTTGAAGACCGAAGACGAAGATGAAGACACCGATTGAAGACCGAAGACGTTTCTATGGATGTTGTGAGAGTGGTGCTAGCTGCACGTCAAACGGATAACGAGGTAAGTAAGCATATTCCCACCTTCGTTAAGTGGTTGATTTCCTTTCGTAGAGATCGTCAGAAAAAGGGTTTTCAAAAATGAATAAAAGATGTGGGTTTTCAAAACAATTCGGAGGGTATTGCCTTCCTACCATTCAACGTGTCGCAGGATTCTCTCTTCATTCCTACCTGGACACATGTGTGACCCATAAAAAGCTGTTTATTGAGAGCAACTTCATAAAACCCTTTCTTGTGAGGCATAGTCGAGACTTTTGATCACTTCAAACCCGAATTTCTTTCGATAAGGGATGATTATTTCTCTCTCAACTTTTAAGGATGAGATTGTGTTCATTTATGTGTCTAACTTCTTATGACTAGTGTGCAGAATCTCTATGTCTTCTTAGCGCGTGGATGCTATTATTACGGAGAACTAGTAAGTTGGAAAAGTAGGTTTTGTGGGTATATCTCTAGTAAACCCTCACGATACTATAACTCGTCCACTAGGGACACCTAGGGGTTTAAAGGCTTGTTATATGTGCTAAATGTGACCGTAGCCTCGACGACACGGAGTTGTATGTATCCTTTAGAATAAGTTTTGTTTGATTCGCTCGAGGACTAGCAAAGTCTAAGTGTGTGGGAATTTGATAGGTGTATTAAACGCCTTGATTATATTTATAATTGATGCTTTCTTTGTTATGTTTTCTGGCGAATTATGTATTATTACGTTTGTTTTGAGTTTTTAGGTGCAATGGAGTCATTTGGCGTGAAACAAAGAGAAATATAGGCTCAATTCATCAGTTGGAGACATTGGGAGTTGATGGAGGCGAAGATAACAAACACACAAGTCTTTTACTGTGGTAGAAAACAAGAAATCAGGTGGCCCTTATCTAAAGTAGTGAGTGTGGATATCCGTTCCAGGGTATTAAACCTCATCTGGGTCGATTAGATTCAGAACAACACATTTCTGTTTCTCTCTTACAACACAGGCCAACACCAGGGAAACAAGGGGTTCATGCCGGCAGGTTTGATGGCTGAGTATCAAGGGTTCATAGGAGATTTCGAATTCAGACCAAACTCAGTGAATAACGGAAGAAGATTCAGAGTATGAGAAGGGTTTAGAAAGAATCAAATAAGGAAATATATCTGGTGGTTGATTAGGGTTTTTATTGGAGTTGAAATAGAATTCGATTAATAGGAATCTATTGGTGTTTTGAACCAGGAAAAGGGAAGAATTGAAGTTTTTGCTGGCCTGAATTGTGCGAATGATTATGTGGGTTTTTGACAGTATCTCAACAGCAACAAGAACAAGGATCAGATGATGTGTCTTGGTGGTTTTG
The DNA here is from genome assembly GCA_023531295.1 of Papaver armeniacum. NCBI lineage: Eukaryota > Viridiplantae > Streptophyta > Magnoliopsida > Ranunculales > Papaveraceae > Papaver > Papaver armeniacum. The sequence goes on from JAJJWW010015340.1 coordinate 63,973, forward strand.
CAGCTCGAGTTTGGAGCTGAACTGAGCTCAATTTCAGCTGAAATATGAAGCTGTTGTGATCGAATTGTGTGGATTATTTTACAGGGTTGAGGGAGAACCAACATTAGTTCTTCTATCTCGCCTTGAGTAGCGATTCTTCGCCAAGAGAAACACTTAAAGCAGACTTAGGTCGTATGGCTGGGTTTTTAAGGGTATTTCGAGTACGAAATGGGAGCAGACATTGGGTTTGTGATGTACTTGATGGCTAGAAAGACAGGGAAGAAGACGTTGCTGCTATTGATAATGTGTATAATGGAAGAATAATTTAAGGCAGTAATTGTGTTCTATGAGAAGAATGGAAGAATGGGTTTGTGTGTATGCTACATAAAAGGAGGTAGAATTGTGTTTGGAACCAGCAGGGAGATCATCTCTCCATCATCAGCAAAAGGAACACAAAGTGCTCGACTGAATGCCTGAATGACTGGCCAGTTCTGCCGCAACTCATAACCGAACCTTTGCCGCTGGTTAGCCGAATGATTGTGAGTTTATGTTCTGGGAAAGCAATGGCAACGAGAAAATGAAGCTGGTGGTTATGGAGCTGAAATGGGTGCTAAAGATGGTATTTGTGTGAATGGACGAGAAGAGACCAAGATGCAGATGACAAAGAAGGAACTGGCTTGATTTTGCTGGTCACAGTGGTTGGCTCTGGGTTGTGTTCAACTGGTGCTGTAATACCAAGACAAGAAGTGGAATTGAAGTTGAGATGAATTGAGCCAATGGGTCAGTGATTCAGGTGCAGCTTAAGATGGTGGTATTGGTTGCAGTATGTATGAGTTACATGGCAGGTGATGTTAATTTCAAGACTGGTGCTGTTATGGAAGCAGCTCGAGTTACAAGATGGCTGGTGATGTTTGCAGGCTGAGAATGGGAGCTGAGACTATGGCGAAATTGTCTTGGTGCTGGAGTCTGAGCATGGAGAATGGTGGAGAAGCTACAGATAGAGAGAGTGGTGCAGATGAGAACGAAATGAGGACTGAAGTGCAGTTGTGAGCTGAAATGATTGATGCAACTGCAAAGATGTTTTGAGCTAAAATGGCAGAGGAGAGAATGTTATTGCAGTGGTAATATTACTTGGTGCTGTTGGAGCTGTGTTTGTCTGCAACGAAGATAATTTCAATGGATAGGAGGCTGGTGACTTTGTAGTTAAGAAAGTTGGTGATGCAGGTGCAGTTTTCTGTTGCTTCGTAACTGGAATGCCTTGAGGTGTTGCTGTTGTTGCAGCAGCTTGATATGCAAGATAGGAATTGAAGATGGTTGCAGCTGAAGCTTGGTAATAACTTAAGGTTGTGGCTTGATAGAAAGATTACAGGGATTTGTGGATTAGCTACTGCAGCTGGAGGAGCAAGGTTGCCATGCCACAAGATGTATGAGTCACATTACAGGTAAGGTTGTGGTGGGAATGATGCACTGAAATGGAGGAATTGGTACAGCAGGTGCTTGTGCTGTGTTGTAATGGAAATGATAATGGGATCTGGTACTTGAGCCTTGGGGTGACTGCAGCTGGAAGTGGAGTTGCAGCTGCTACAGAAGTTGAAGAAAGAATGGAGTGAGAGATTGTAAGGCTGAGATGGTGTTTGTTGAAGCTTAGATGCAGTTACATTGGCAGTTGTGATGTGGGAAAGTCTGGTTGGTGCTATTGAAGTGTGCTAATGCATGGAACTGGTGGTGATTCAAGCTACAAAATGAGCTTAGATGCATGTTAGGAAATACAGGGAAGTGATAGTGCCATGAACAAGATTGCAGAAACAGTGCGAAAAGTGAGTTAAAATGGCGAGTTGGTGGTACTAGTTCCGGGTACCGGATTTCGGAATATAAAATGGGAATTGCAATGTTTCACTGAATCATGAAGGGGGTTTTAGTCGGATGCAAGAGTCGACGGCCGGATATATGAGCTACGAGTCACGCTTTTGGGTACGTTTTCGCAAGAAATAAGTTGGGTTAGATGGTTTTTTTTTGTGAATGTATGAACATAGAGAAGGAGAGTTGAGTGCTGGAAGTATACGATTCCCTTGTGACAGGTTCAAGTAGCCGGAGATAGTTTCACATGACCGTATTTCGGCGACCGGTGACCGGATTTCGGCGATGATGTCAGCAATTCCATCGACAATTTTGGACAGAGATTTTCACACGGGTATTTTCCACACATGGGCTTGGTGGACCACTTGGAGATATCTCCATTAGGGAGGCTTCTACTTGTTTTCTAGGGTTTCACATGATAGATTCTTCTAAACTCTTTATGATGATTTCCAAAAACACAAGTAACTAAGTTTTTATTATTGGTTGAAGTTGTAGTTGGATTTTGCAACCAAGTTATCATTTTTATGAATTAGTTTTCTCTCAATATTATCGTTTGATTTCTACGGGTTATAATAATTGCATGATTGATGTATTGCAATATGATTGAATGTTTGTTTAGTTAAGTCTAGAATTGATTGAACTCACATCCATATCTATAGCTAATTTAGGGTTCATCATCGAGCGATAACCTTGAATACGAGTAGCATGATATGATTATGGTTTTTAGTGATACATCCTTGTAGTCATATGTAGAAATTGACCTTTGTTCGAATTGTGTGCGCAATGTATTACAATTGCATTGATTAGCCTATTTCTGAAACTTAATGCTCCTAGGAATTGAACTTAATTAGCGCAAGGCGTTAGGTTATTCTTTAGGTAGAATTCACATACGCAGCTCTAATGTGTGTGTTGATGACTTAGGAAATTTATGGAGTATTCTTGCAATAAGATATTCTAGGGATTTTGATGATAGCGAGATTAAATACGAATTCTAATCATACATTCAAAACTTGTTTACAATTGAAGATGAAACCTTTATCCAATATTTTCACACTCTTGATTTGCGTGCTTTGCTTTTATTTTAGTTTTAATTTTATAAAAATCAGAAAACCTCTGTGTTATTTTTAGGAAACCAAAACATATTGACAACTCTAGACCTCTCTGTGGGAACGATCCTTTCTTGCCCTTGCTTCATTATATATTTTGAATAGTAAGAAAGTGTAATTTATTTTTGACGCCTACGACAACGATCACTATCCCCAAAAGAAAACATTCCTTAATCGAGATAAATAAATCACTCAAATGGACAACAAACAGAGAATCTATATTACTTTCTATTTGGGAAACATACTTTAAATAGGGTTCAAGATCAGCTGAAATAACTTCCGTCGACACAATATCTTCACTAGGAATAAGAGTAAGTAATGAATTGACATTGTCAAAAGGCAAAGTATCATCAAACTCAACACAATGACCTAAATATACATTCAGTGGTTCAAGTTCATAAAAATCAGTAACTCCTAAATCTGGTTCTAAGTCGCGGAAATAAATTATGTTGTTGAGATACATTGATTTTTAACCATTGAAGGGCACAATGCATTGACAATATCAATAAGCATCGGGTCATTGGAATCAGCAAAGTGGGCTAAACAAACAGATAAAGGTTCGAAATCATCTATACAAGTTATCTGACCAGTATCAATATGTTCAACATCCACATAAGCATTCATAGAATCACAAGATGGTTCAACGAAAGATGGGTTCAATGGAACAGAAGTATCCTGAACAATTGACTAATTATTATCAGTAACTACATGACTCGTAGGAATCTCACTATTTGAATGACTAGAAGGTATCTCATTATGAACGTCTACTGTCTCTAAGTCGTTAGACTCAACAATAGTATCTTTTGTATATACAAATTCTTCTAAATCATCATTATCTGAATAAACAGTGTCTCTAATACAACTCTCGTCCTTTTGTATAGGCAAATAATCAATAAGATGATCTTGAGTTTGATAAGATACACTAGATTCGGATGTTATAACGGTATCATTATTCCTAAAATCATTAGTAGTGTCAAGTTCCTCATCATCCTCAAAGTACTAGAATCGATACACACCTGAATAGCCACCCATATAGAAATGACGTGGATTCCAAGTTCCATACCTGAGACGATTATAAGCAAGAACTTCCTTATACCATGGCCCATACTTGTATTCACCAAGCGTCATCTCAGATGTGTGGTGCAAACAATTCATGATTCTCGAAAAGGCACCTGAAAAGAAATACTAAGACACATAAATAGTCAAAAGGAAAAAGAAATCTTAAAAATAAAAACAAAAAGACTATACAAAATAATGAAAATTAATGAAATAAAAACCTAACTATTTACAAAATCAGCAATACTGATCACAATATTCCACAACCGCTCCCCGGCAGCGGCGCCAAAAATTGATAGGCTTTCGGGATTGCCTATATGTGATAACCGCAATCGCACGGTGTCTACCTAGTAGACTGAGGCAAGTACGGGTCGTTCCCACAAGGAGCGGTGGAAATATCAATAATCAGTATCTCTAATCGATTAACCTGCAATGATATTTTTGGATTTTTAGAATTGAAAATGAAATAATAATAAAATTAAAGTAAACTAACAAAGTGAACTCGCAATGAGAGAGCCGGTAACCAGGGTTTATAGTTTCAACTATTGTTTCTAATCAATTACTGAAATGAAACATAATTATGAATATATGTTTATTGTTCGTTCTATTGGCATCACCTATTATATGTGTTAGAGTCACAAACGTCACTGGTATACCCTAAGCATAGCACATCAAAAGAATAAATCCAAGCATGCACCATCAAATTACATCAGCGATAAAATTATACGAAACTAAAATATTGATTCACAAATATTATTTGACTCTTCTAAGCATAACCCATCAAAGAAATTAACCCAAGCATGGAATATCAAATAATGGGACAAACATATTTGTAAAACTAATTCATTAAGCACAAAGGTTTTTAAAACCGGTGAAGAAACAACTGATTTTCAATAAATCCATAAACAATATTCAAGAATTAATTTATTCAAATCATAACGGTCTATTGCTATATAACCAAATCAAAGCAGCCTAATACCCCATGTGGTTTCAATCCATAAAAACCCTATTTATGAAATCTAACAAGACATGATTATAGATTTCTCAAAACCCATCAAAAATAATAATAATAGAGTAAAGATTAAACCAATATCATCTTCGTCATCTCTTGTTCTCGTGCTCTAAAAACACCTCCGCAACCGACGTTTTCTTCTCCTTCTCCGTCTGTCACCAACAGAGAAAACCCTTCCGTGAACCGGCCTCCCCTTTACTTTTTGTTCGTTTCTGCTCATATAGGTGCTAGCTGCGAGAAAATAAGACCTAGTGGACTTGTGCCAAAGGCCCAACCCGGTCACCTCACTTTCAAATCCCAAACGTCCAAGGTCCATCCACTTCGCCTGTATACTTCAGTTCACATCCTTCATCTTCTCTGTCTGGTAACTATTGCCACCGATTCAATCATCTCGACCAACAAACCAACAGTCCATGTAAACACCAGCCAATCGGTCATTTCATATCCGTCTGTCTAGGCATCACTCCATCGTCGGACCAACCAACTTTCGTTCATCTCATAACCTAAACAGCAGCAGCAATTGTTCCTTCATTCACAATTCAATCTATACCCAATATTCTCATCACAGTCAACCTCCATTTCGACCAGATTTCAGTCCAAGTTAAGACACCAGTTATTCATGGCTTGTCGCTGCCGTTTTCAGTCCCATTAAAAACCCAACAGACAACAAGTACAGCCAACACCAACCACCAGTCAACTGACCAGATTTCACTTTATGCACCGTTTTCAGTCCCATCGACAACCACCAACACCATTTTCGAGCAAATTCTCCTTGGCATTGTTGCTGTCGGATTTCTCTTCACAAATCAACAACCACGTACAGTTTCATCAAAACTTCTAAACACAATTGCCAAATACTCCCTACTGAACGAATCAGTTTCAGCCAACAACCTATATTGTTTCGCAACTGCATCTTCATCAAAACCACAGACTCCTTCATTACGAGGTACACCACCACGAAAAGACATCGCAGCACCTCTCAGCCGTATTCAGTCCGGTCTTCTGAATTTCTTCACCGGCAGCAGCAGCTTCTTAGTTTCTTCTCGTTGCTGCTTCACTTCTCAGTCGAGATTTGCAGCCCAAACCAATTTCGAACCATCTCCTTTATATACTGCAGTCAGATTCAATGGAAGCTTCATCTTCTCTCCATACTCATACAAACCTGGCATCAGTCCACGCCAAGAGCCTCTCCAATCTATATTTATCTATACTGTATCTTGGCCCTTCATTTCCTTATATCATCGCAGCACCACGCCCTTACTGCCAAGCTCTTCTGTAGCTCCATCGTTCATGCCTGCTGTCTCAAGTCTCGGCCATCATCATCGTCACTGCTTCCAACCAAACCATTACTTCCAGATTAGCCATTCCCCGTTCAACCATACAGACATGCATCTTCACTTTCACGTCTGCAGATGCATTTCCTCTTCCATGAGAACTCCGATTTCACTCCAACTGCAGGTCTCAATCCTTGGTACACATCCAAGTTGTTTCATGGCAGTAATATCATTTCCCAACTGATTTTAAATTTAAGACAACCAATCTCAGTTCTCCTCCAGAAATCTTCAATTTCAGGTCATGCATAAACTCCTAACTTCGACACCGTCCACCGATTGCCAATAGCTCGACCCTTCTTCTTTGCGTCAGCTGCGTCTGTATCTTTCCAATGATGTCGTGAAAATGATGAAAAGCTCTCTCCGCTCTTCAGAGCCGCATTGTTGTTGTTGTGTAAGCACCATCTTCCGTTACTCAAACCATCTCCAATTCTCTGTCAGTTTTAATCTCGGCAACCATAGCAGCAACATCTCATTTCTTCGTCGAATACCTCTGCTGCTCATGAAATTAAAACACCGGCTGGGTACCGCTGAGTGTGTTCTTTCATCCTCAACATTTCTCCTCTTCCTTGGATAAGAGTGCCACTCATATTTTCTTTATACCACTAATGGGACTCACGTGCCTGGCAAAGAAGAACAAGTCTTTGCTCCCTTGAATCACACCTTCATGCCTCTCGCACTAAAACAATTTTCATGCTGCTGATATATAGAAATATCAGGCCAGCAATATTTTGTCACAAACTTCAATTCGCCTCTCCTTAGCATATATTTTCTGGATGATATGATTTCGCTTGTACTTTCTACAAAAGCACTAAAATAGTGTTATTAGTCAAATTATCGAGTCCTAACTAATATAAATATGGGTATAAAATGTAGCACTTACGTGCTTATCAGTCTAGCACGTGAATCCCAAGATAGAGTCCAATATCTCAAGTTACTTCACCCGCTGTGAAGTTCTTAACCGGTTGTCAATCCGTCAAAAAAAATTTCACTTTCTTACTCACTAAATTTAAATGAAGCACAAGGTAAGGAAGAGTTCGTATCCACAGAGAGGCAATTGTTGTTATGCAATTTTCAGTTTCTAAGGTAACCAAGGGGGGATGTTTGTTGTTTTAACAAAATACTAAAGTAAAAATAAAATAAAGCAAGGCAAATAATTGGAATAATCAATAAGGAGAAGATATTGGTCACGGGATAGTATCATTCACAAACATGTATTTTCATCAATGATTAGAATTGATATTTTAATCTCTCATCTACTAATAGTCCTAGGATACCTTGATCGCAAGAATAACCCGCTAATTCCCTGATTTCATCACAACCACATTAAAAGATGCATATGTGAATTCTTCCTAGAAAGCAACCTAAAGTGTAAAAGCACAATTAGATTTAACTCCCTAAAAGCAATAAGTTCTATGGAATAAGACTAATCAATGCAAACGAATGTGTAAAAGCACTAAACGTTTTAACAAAAGTTATGATTCACTTGTGACTAGTAGGATATATCACTACAAGCACTAACCACAATTATGCTACTTAGAATCAGGGATAAACAACTTTTTCGTTTTGAAAACCCTAATATATCTCTAGAGATGAATGTAAATCGGATTGATTCCGGACTCAACCAAACAAACTATCAAATCATATAACTCTATTAATTGTGAACCACAAACAATAAAATATTGAGACAAAACTAATTCATTGAATCAAATAACATGTTGGAAATCAACTTTTATCCCATAACCAATAATATGTTTAGCTACTCATAGCTATGGAGTTCATCATAAAAATATTAATTGAAAAGAAGAAGAAGATGAACAAAAGCAAACCCTAAAAGCGTAAACAAAACCGGCTCTCCAAAGTTCCAAGAATAAGATATGTCATAAGTTGTAGAAGACTTTCCCTTTTATAGCTTTTCTCAACTTCTAAAATTAGGTCTAGTCTTCAAAGTCCATTAGATGAAAATCCACCAAGCCCATAAGTGAGAGAAACCCATGTAGAAAATATGCCCCAAAAGTGGTCGTCGGAAATCTGGTATTGTGGCCGGAAAAGTCGTCGGAAAACGTCTCAGGTGACCGGCAAAGTCCACCCGGTCACCGGTCAACGGGTCAACTCGGGTCAACTAGTCAACTCGGTCAGGTCAGTCGAGTTAAGACCGATTCAGCCGAGTCAACTGACTAGCTCAGTTAGATCATGAGTCAGGCCATAGTTGCACAGGCCAGAGTTGTGCTGCACCAAGATGGTGCTTCATCAGTTTACTTCAGCCATGATGGCTCTGAATTTTATAACTCGGGCCTGCAATACAACTTCAACTCCACTGCAGTACCAGCTCATTACCACTTGCTTTCTCACCATTTCCTGCTCTGAACCACCAACAACTACTCCAATCAGAGTCACTGCCTCAGTGCCCAGCTCTGATGCTACTATCTCAACTTCCCTGCAATCCCTGGCAAGCAGCATCAACCTCAGGCCAGCACCATCTCTGCCATCAACTCCACAGTGTACAGCTTCAACAACAAGCTGCAGTCTCTGTCACCACCAGAATCACCATGGACACCTGTAACATTCAGCTCATGTAGCTCTTGACCACAAGCCACTCACTGCATTTCATATTCTGTAACTTCTCCACTAGCTGCATATCACCAGAACCACTACCAGCCAAGCACATTTATGCTCACCACAACAGTGACAACCCACAACAACTGCATCACTCAACCAATTCCCCAGCTTCCATTTCCTTAACCTTCAGTTCCAGCTCCACATACCTGCACCTTGATGCTCCTCTGCTAATTCCATATACACAACACCACCAGACTCCCCATCAAGCCAGCGAACCTATTGAAGCTCCACAAACTCTAGCACATCTGTTGCACCCCATTCCTGCATCTAACATCCAACACTACCAGCACCAAACACAGCTCTGCCTCCAGCCATTTGCAGCTATATCTCCCCTGTATCATATTAGCTCAAACCATTGTGCTAGTTCAGCTCCAACTGCTCTTATTCTCCAGAACTAACGGCAGCAGCTTCTTGTTCTTCTCCTTGACTCGAACTCATTGCAGCACCAGCAAATACACCCTTGCCTGCATCCTCCGCAACTGCACTATGACAGCGCTTCTCCTTTAGGCGCTTACCAACAGCAATCACCAATAGCACCAGTTCTCAGCTTCAATTCAAGTGCAGCTTCATAACCATCTGCTACTACAACTCTGCTGCACCACCTGCATCTTCTATTCATCACTCCCAGAGACTCACAGCTCATCTTTTGTTCAAACTCCTCCTAAACAGCACCACCAACTCCTGACTGTGACACAATTCACATCACATTCTCTATAATTCACAGCATCGGCATCTTCAGCTCCTCAAGTTCCATTGCACTCACCATCTCAGCTGCAATCAATTAGTTCCAGTGCTTACTCTCCCAACTACATTTGTTTGTTGTCTTCATTGCTAATCTCAGACCACCAGCTCACCATGCTTCCATCAGCTGCAATCTATACCTGAGCATCTAGCCATTAGAGCCACCAGTAGCTCAAGAGCAACTCCAATTCAGTAATTTGCTCAAAACCCTTTAAGCACAATATCCTCTTCTCGGCAAACACCCTTAACTTGCAATTTCATCTTACAATCTTCCCTGTAATTGATCCAAACATGATTCCAATACAAACCCATCCATCTAATTCCTCCACAGCTACAAAATCAAGGTCTTCTCTAATTTCTCATCACACAAACACAACCAGCATCAGTCTTCTTATCTACCAGCAGATTACTATCAATTCTCTTCCCTGTAAGTTACAGATTCAATTCAGCCATTACTCACCATTGCTTCTGGTTCTTCAAACTCCATCGGCTGCTCGTTCGAACCTAATTCAGCCTGTAATCTTGAGCTACAATCACCACACTAATTCGAACAACTGATAAACCAAAATACCCTACAGAATCAGCTCAATCTCTGCCCTATTTCTGGTCCAGAACGCCAACAAATACACGCCATTCTTCCTTCTGCTTACCAAGTTCTTGGTCGTCTCATCACAGCAGCACTTCCCTGACCTGAATCTCTCAAACCCATTTAAAATCTATGAAAGATCCATCGACCTCACCTCCATTTCTGCTCATCACAGAGGTCTTCTCTACAAACCCTAACCAATTCTCAGATTCAAATAACAACACAGATCTGTTCTTCATCCAATTTCTTCCTTCAAAATCTCAATCAATCACCACCTCTTTCTGCTTCAATTCCTCTGTGAATCTCTTGATTTCTTCTAACTATTTCGGAGTAACACAAAGAATAAAGATCTGCTTTTTCTCCTTCTCAATTTTGTGGCAATGTAATACAATGATTGACAGAGGAAGAGTCTCTCGATTTAGGGCTGTGCAGGCTAACGGATATTTCCACCCTGTAATCTTGATAAGGGATAACTAGGCTGGTTGTCCCTTAACTTCGGCTCGGCTCCTGATAGTGTCTGCCCATGAAATGACCTTTTTGCCCTTTCAGCTCAATTTGAATGATTTGTTCTTCTTTTTCTCCGTGTGTCTCCCGAGTACCTAATAACTCAAAACTAGACATAAGAGATGCAATTCCCAAGGAGAATAGCAAAGAAAGCATAAATACCAGATATAAAATTAGGTGTTTTATAACACCTATCAGATTCCCCCACACTTAGACTTTGCTAGTCCTCGAGCAAATCAAACAAAACAATTCTAAAGAATACATACAACTCCGTGTTGTCGAGGCTACGATCACTTTTAGCATAAATAACAAGCCTTTAAACCCCTAGGTGTCCCTAGTGGACGAGTTATAGTCTCGTGAGGGTTTACTAGAGATATACCCACAAAACCTATTTTTCCAACTTACTAGTTCTCCGTAATGATAGCATCCAACGCGCTAAGAAGACATAGAGATTCTGCACACTAGTCATAAGAAGTTAGACACATAAATAACACAATCTCATTCTTAAAAGTTGAGAGAGAAATAACCATCCCTTCTCGACAAAAATTCGGGTTCAGAGTGATCGAAAGTCTCGACTCTGCCTCACAAGAAAGGGTTTTATGATATTGCTCTCAATAATAAACAGCTTTTTATGGGTCACACATGTGTCCAGGTAGGAATGAAGACAGAATCCTGCGACACGTTGAATGGTAGGAAGGCATAACCCTCCAAATCGTTTTGAAAACCCACATCTTTTATAATTTTGAAAACCCATTTTTCTGACGATCTCTTCGAAAGGAAATCAACCATTTAACGAAGGTGGGAATATGCTTACTTACCTCGTTATCCGTTCGGCGTGCAGCTAGCACCACTCTCACAACATCCATAGAAACGTCTTCGGTCTTTTATCGGTGTCTTCATCTTCGTCTTCGGTCTTCAACTCTTAATGATAACTCTTGAACTTCGTAGAATCTTGACAATATGATTCTTTCCTCTAATTTCTTGTTGCTTGAAACTTCATTGTAGATATTCCTTCTTCCCTTGGCTTTATTGAAAGAATACAAAACTAAAAACGAACTATACAAACCCAAAATAAAAAATTTTTTCTTTCTGTTTTTTTTTTTTTTTACTCTTTCTGTTTTTTTTTCTTTTAATTTTCGTTTTTTTTTTTTTTTTTTTTTTTTTTGAGAAATAAGAAATAAAACAAAATAATAAAAACTATTAACAAACCTAAAAATTTTCTCTTGTCTTTTTTTTTTTTTTTTTTTTTTGAGACAAGAGAAAGTAAAATACAAATAAAATAAAAACGTAAGTACAAAGGCCATGGTGTAAGTATTTTACCGCTTGATTCTTCACAACTTATATGTCTTGATATCATAAACTTCTCGAACTCTCATCCTTGATAATTTTTACTCTTGTACAATAGTCTTCAACTTATAACAATTCCCGCTCCTTGTTTTGTTGCTTTACTTAAATCAAATCGCTCAATTCTGCATTTGTTGCTTGTAAACCTCAAACGTGTTCAACTTTCCTTCAAATTTGTGATGCTCCTCTTGTTGATGATGATGGTGTTTCTATGGACTGTTGGTGTAGAGAGAGAAGGTGGATGGTGCTAACTGCGAACAAGATTACAAGTGGTATGTAAGTTAGCAATTCGATGTCACCATCATGGTTGATAAAAATAGCACTCAAGAGATCAAAATAATGCTTCTATGGTGGGAGGTTGGGCAGCTCACCATTCTGCCCGGAGTTTACGTACGGTGACACACACTCTAAAAGCACAAATTTAGACAGGTACAAAGAATTGAAGGTTGGTGCCTCACATTATGTAACATGGGTAGTCTCCACTATAGGGGATCACTGCTCTAATACCGAATCTCAGTCTGCACCTTATTTGCCACTGGCATGGTTAAATCCAACTTTAACTCTCATACAATTAAGAAACCCGATCATGTTCTCTGTCATCTCTAAGTTCAGTCACTATTATGAGATTCTCGATGTAATCTTAGCGACATGTATACTATGTGACTCTAAACTAACCATAAGTTGGAGTTTTCTTATTCACTAGTTTACACAAAAGTTGAAAATTTCAAAAATTTACAACGCAAACCACTCCCCCACACTTAAACTTTACATTGTCCTCAATGTAATTGAATCGTCCAAAGTAAGTCAAGGTGGGAAATTCTAACAAGAAATCAGAAAAAATAAAAACAAGACAAGACACGAAAAAGCTAAAAACAAGACAAGAAATAAATACAAGACAAGAAATACTCATCCTTTGGGTTGCCTCCCAATTAGCGCTTGGTTTAAAGTCGTCAGCCCGACTATCTCCTTGCTTTTTATGACTCCTCCAGAGGGAGCACATCCATAAAGTTAACTCCTTCCACCACTTCTCGGGAAGTGAAATTCTCATAATATGGTTTCAACCGGTGCCCATTAACTTTAAGTTCTTTCCCCGTAGCTATGCTACGAATTTCCACTGCACCATGAGAAAACACATTAGTAACAATAAAAGGTCTGATCCATCGTGACCTTAATTTACCCGGAAATAAATGCAAGCGAGAATTAAACAAAAGCACTTTCTGCCCAATGCAAAATTGTTTTCTAGAAATCATGTTATCATGAAATGCCTTCGTTTTCTCCTTGTAAATGCGTGAGCTTTCAAATGCATCATTGCGAAGCTCCTCTAGCTCTTGGAGTTGTAACTTCCTTTGCTGTCCAACCCCATCCATCTCCATGTTGCATTGCTTAATAGCCCAAAACGCCTTATGCTCAATTTCAACGGGTAAGTGACAAGGTTTACCATACACAAGCCTAAAGGGAGACATCCCAATCGGTGTTTTATATGCGGTTCTATACGCCCACAAAGCATCATTAAGTCGCATGCTCCAATCCTTCCTTGTTGGATTCACCGTCTTTTCTAGAATGGATTTCACCTCCCGGTTAGACACCTCGGCTTGTCCATTTGTTTGGGGATGATAAGGTGTTGCAATCTTGTGCGACATATTGTACTTTGTCAACAAGCTTTGTAAAATCCTGTTTTTGAAGTGAGACCCCCATCGCTAATTATGGCTCTTGGAATTCCAAACCTTGCAAAAATATTAGCTTGCACAAAATCTGAAACCACTTTAGAATCATTAGTTGGGGTGGCTTTAGCTTCCACCCATTTCGAGACATAATCAACCGCAAGTAAGATATAAAAATTCCCATGGGAGTTGACAAAAGGCCCCATAAAATCAATACCCCATACATCAAAAACTTCAATAAATTGAATAAAAGTTTGTGGCATTTGATTTCGGGCACCTAGATTGCCGGTTCTTTGGCACCTATCACAAGTTGTACAAAATATATGTGCATCCTTAAACAAAGTTGGCCAATAAAAACCACTTTCAAGTACCTTGTGTGCGGTTCTCTTACTCCCAAAATGTCCTCCGCAAGCATAGGAGTGACAAAAAGACAAGATAGAATTAAATTCAGATTCTGGAACGCACCTTCATATTACTTGGTCACTACCATGTTTCCACAAGTATGGATCATCCCATATGTATTGGTTACCTAACCTCTTAAGTTTGTCCCTCTCAGCACGAGACAAGTTCTTTGGGATTTGTTTAGAAACTAAGTAATTGACAATATCGGCATACCATGGTTCTCCAAAGGCAATTGAGAATAGTTGCTCATCCGGAAAACTTTCACGCAATGGGATAGTCTCCTTGTCCACAGCAAGTCGGCTCAAGTGATCCGCAACGGTGTTCTCAATCCCTTTCTTGTCTTTGATTTCAATATCAAACTCTTGCAAGAGTAAAATCCACCTTATGAGCCTCGGTTTCGCCTCTTTCTTTGTAAGCAAGTACTTAAGCGCTGCATGATCAGAAAAGACAACAACTTTTGTACCAATTAGATAAGAGCGAAACTTTTCTAAAGCAAAAACAATGGCTAATAACTCTTTTTCAGTGGTTGTGTAGTTTTGTTGGGCCTCATTTAACGTTCTAGAAGCATAATAAATAGCATGAGGAAGCTTCCCCACACGTTGCCCAAGCACCGCACCAACCGCATAGTCACTTGCATCACACATGAGCTCAAAAGGCTTACTCCAATCCGGTGGTTTAATGATAGGGGCTGAAATCAAAAGTTCTTTCAAACGATTGAATGCCGCCATACATTTTTCATCAAAATTAAAAACCACATCTTTTTGCAATAAGTTACAAAGTGGTGATGCTATCTTGGAAAAGTCCTTGATGAATCTACGATAGAAACCTGCATGACCAAGAAAAGAGCGTATCTTCCTCACCGTAGTGGGAGGGGTTAGAGCACGAATAAGGTCTATCTTAGATTTATCAACTTCCAAGCCTTTAGAAGATATTATATGGCCTAAAACTATGCCATGAGTTACCATGAAATGGCACTTCTCCCAATTTAGCACAAGATTTGTTTCAACACATCATTCAAGGATTAGAGACAAGTTGTTCAAGCAAAGGTCAAATGAATCACCAAAGACACTAAAGTCATCCATGAACACTTCGATTATGTTTTCAACATATTCCGAAAAGATACTTACCATACACCTTTGAAAGGTAGCTGGAGAATTGCATAAGACAAAAGGCATCCTTCTATAAGCAAAAGTACTGAAAGGACAAGTGAAAGTGGTTTTCTCTTGGTCCTCCGGCGCTATCACAATCTGATTATAACCTGAATAGCCATCAAGAAAGCAATAATAAGAGTGTCCATCTAAACGTTCAAGCATTTGATCAATAAAAGGTAAAGGAAAGTGATCTTTTCTAGTGGTGGCATTCAATTTTCTATAATCAATACAAACCCTCCAACCGGTTTGCACACGAGTTGGGACAAGTTCATTCTTATCATTCTCCACCACTGTCACACCCGATTTCTTTGGTACTACTTGTACGGGCTCACCCACTTGCTATCGGATATGGGGTAGATAACACCCACTTCCAAAAGCTTGAGTATCTCCTTTTTCACAACTTCCATCATGGGAGGATTCAAACGACGTTGCGCTTCCCTAGTAGGCTTTGCATCATCCTCCAAACGAATTTTGTGCATACAAACGGCAGGGCTTATACCCTTGATATCGGCGATTGTCCATCCTATGGCGTCTTGTACTTCCTTAGCACCCTTAGAAGTTTTTGCTCTCGTAAATCATTAAGCTTATTAGAAACAATCACAGGTAACTCTTCATTATCACCCAAGTACAAGTACTTTAGGTGGTCGGGAAGAGGTTTCAATTCTAACTTTGGAGATTTAACAATTGAAGGTACAAGCTTTTCATCACTGCATGGTAAAGAAATAAAAGAGATATTATGAGTTTAGGGCATCCTTGTAGTGAATTAAGATCACCAAGGGCTTCCTTGACTTCATTACCACACTCTACACCATTATCCATGGATGTAGTTAACACGGTTTCCAAAGCATCATCACCGTTTAATTCGAACATTTGTTGTGCCAATGAATCCATAACATCAATGGAGAAACAAGAGTGGACATCACTAGGATATCTCATCGTCTCGAAAATGTTGAAACGTATTGTTTCTCCATCAAACTCCATGGTTAGCGTTCCCTTATCCACATCAATTATGGTTTTCGCCGTTTTCATGAAGGGACGCCCAAGTAGCAATGGAAGAGACGAGTCCGGTGAACCTTCATCCATCTCTAACACACAAAAGTCAGCTGGAAATACAAGTTGATTAACTACGCACAAGAACATCCTCAACAATACCCATTGGGTAGACATTAGAGCGATCGGCTAATTGCAATACAATTTCAGCCTTTTTGAGAGGACCAAGATCAAGTGAATTATACATTGACGCAGGCATAACATTAACGGATGCACCTAAATCCAACATAGCTTTGTTAAACGTTGTGTTACCAATTTTGACGGGAATGTCAAAACTACCAGGATCTTTGCACTTAAGCGGGAGTTTTTGTTGTAAGATTGCCGAAGCATTCTCCCCCACACTAAGCACTTCATTACCTTTGAGCCTTTGTTTGTTGGTACACAAGTCCTTCAACACCTTTGCATAGTTTGGAACTTGCTTGATAGCATCAATGAGTGGTATGTTCACATGGATCTTTTTAAGAACGTCTAAAATCTCCTTTTCTAGTTCCGCCTTCTTAGAACTTGCAAATCTGCGAGGAAAAGGTAAAGGAGGAACATAAGTAGAAACCGGAGTTTTAGAGTTAGGAATAGGTACCTCAGAAGTTTGGGGAGAATCCTCATTATCCTCCTCCAAAACAAGTTCCTTGGGTGTTTCCACCTTGCCCGAATCAGTAACTTCGAGTTGCACAAGTTGTGTACCACTTCTCAACGTAATAGCATTGACACCCTCTTTTGGGTTAATAGGTTGAGAAGGGAGTTTCCCACTATTTTGTGCCTTCAATTGGTTCAACTCAATAGCCATGGAGCCCATTTGTGTTTGCAACTCCTTGATAGCACTCTTAGTTTCTTGTTGACTCTCCTTAAACATGGTAGAAATACCTTGCATCATTGTTTGAAGCTTTGAGTCAATATCGGAACCTTGATTTTGCATTGATTGTTGTGCTTGTGGTTGCTGAAATTGTTGTCTCGGCTGGAATTATTGTTGTTGAGGTTGAAATCCACTTGAAAAGTTGAAGGTAGGTTGTTGAACCGCTCCTTGCTTGTTGGCATAGCTAAAATTGGGGTGATCTCTCCATCCCGGATTGTAAGTGTTTGAGTAGGGATCATACCGTCTTTGTTGATTTGGAAAGATCGCATTAGCTTGCTCGTCCTCATAAGTTTGAGAAGAACTTGGTATCACCGCGGCTGCAACTTGTTGCATCATTGCCGACATGTTACCCATTTGTTGACGAAGTTCCTCCACCTCGCTCACTTCATTCACCCTTCTTAGAATCACATCCGAACCACGACTCAAGAATTGTTGTGAGTTCGCCGCCATGTTTTCAATCAACTCTCTAGCTTGTGCCACCGTCTTGCTAACTAGTGCACCACCACCCGCAGCGTCAATAAGATTCCTATCACTTGATTGGAGTCCTTCATAGAAGTATTGGATGATCATAGCGTCACTGAATTGGTGGTGAGGGCAGCTTGCCACCAATCTCTTGTATCGTTCCCAACATTCATATAAGGATTCTCCCACGTTTTGCTTCATCCCACAAATCTCCTTTCGAATTTGAGTAGCCTTTGATGCAGGAAAATATCTCTCCAAAAAGAGTTTTTTCAACCCATTCCATGTTGTGACACTTCCGGGAGGTAAATAGTACAACCAATCCTTAGCACTATCCATTAAAGAGAAACGGAAAACTTTCAACATTGCACCATCCGCCTCAACATCCGCTTGAAGCATAGCCATGACAATGGTGTGGAAGTCCATAAGATGTTTGTTTGGATCTTCATTCACCATGCCATGGAACTTTGGTATTTCTCTAAGCAACCCCGGCTTTATCTCAAAAGTAGAGTTCGTTTGAATACACCCCTGTTGTGTATCAAGCCTATGAGAAGCTAAGTCCTTGAGTGAACGATTTGCATCACCCATTGCTTCTTCTTCTTCAACTTGTGGTTCGTCTACGATTGGAACCTCTTGTTCTCCTTCTATATGTACTTCTCCTTCCACTTTTAACTCTAGATTTTCTGTTGTGTCTTGACTTGGTTGGAGTATTGTGCCTCTTCGAGTAGCTATCCCGCACCTTGGATAATTCCAATCTTTAGAAGCCAGGGATTAGGTACCTGAAAACAATTCTCCCAAACAAGTGAGAAACAAGACAAGAACCGAAAAGCAAAGATAAAAGCAGAAATTGTAAAAAGAAACTAAAAACTTAATAACAAGCCGTATGCCTCCCCGGCAACGGCGCCAAAATTTAACCGGTTGTCAATCCGTCAAAAATAATTTCACTTTCTTACTCACTAAATTTAAATGAAGCACAAGGTAAGGAAGAGTTCGTATCCACAGAGAGGCAATTGTTGTTATGCAATTTTCAGTTTCTAAGGTAACCAAGGAGGGATGTTTGTTGTTTTAACGAAATACTAAAGTAAAAATAAAATAAAGCAAGGCAAATAATTGGAATAATCAATAAGGAGAAGATATTGGTCATGGGATAGTATCATTCACAAACATGTATTTTCATCAATGATTAGAATTGATATTTTAATCTCTCATCTACTAATAGTCCTAGGATACCTTGATCGCAAGAATAACCCGCTAATTCCCTGATTTCATCACAACCACATTAAAAGATGCATATGTGAATTCTTCCTAGAAAGCAACCTAAAGTGTAAAAGCATAATTAGATTTAACTCCCTAAAAGCAATAAGTTCTATGGAATAAGACTTATCAATGCAAACGAATGTGTAAAAGCACTAAACGTTTTAACAAAAGTTATGATTCACTTGTGACTAGTAGGATATATCACTACAAGCACTAACCACAATTATGCTACTTAGAATCAGGGATAAACAACTTTTTCGTATTGAAAACCCTAATATAGCTCTAGAGATGAATGTAAATCGGATTGATTCCGGACTCAACCAAACAAACTATCAAATCATATAACTCTATTAATTGTGAACCACAAACAATAAAATATTGAGACAAAACTAATTCATTGAATCAAATAACATGTGCGAAATCAACTTTTATCCCATAACCAATAATATGTTTAGCTACTCATAGCTATGGAGTTCATCATAAAAATATTAATTGAAAAGAAGAAGAAGATGAACAAAAGCAAACCCTAGAAGCGTAAACAAAACCGGCTCTCCAAAGTTCCAAGAATAAGATATGTCATAAGTTGTAGAAGGCTTTCCCTTTTATAGCTTTTCTCAACTTCTAAAATTAGGTCTAGTCTTCAAAGTCCATTAGATGAAAATCCACCAAGCCCATAAGTGAGAGAAACCCATGTAGAAAATATGCCCCAAAAGTGGTCGCCGGAAATCTGGTATTGTGGCCGGAATTTGGCCGGAAAAGTCGTCGGAAAACGTCTCAGGTGACCGGCAAAGTCCACCCGGTCACCGGTCAACGGGTCAACTAGTCAGCTCGGTCAGGTCAACCGAGTTAAGACCGATTCAGCCGAGTCAACTGACTAGCTCAGTTAGATCATGAGTCAGGCCATAGTTGCACAGGCCAGAGTTGTGCTGCACCAAGATGGTGCTTCATCGGTTTACTTCTTAAAACCATGATGGCTCAATTTTATAACTCTGGGCTGCAATACAACTTCAACTCCACCAGCTTAGAAGCGTAAACAAAACCGCATAAAATTTGGCTCTCCAAAGTTCCAAGAATAAGATATGTCATAAGTTGTAGAAGGCTTTCCTTTTATAGCTTTTTCAACTTCTAAAAATTAGGTCTAGTCTTCAAAGTCCATTCAACAGGGATGAAAATCCACCAAGCCCATAAGTGAGAGAAACCCATGTAGAAAATACACTAGCTCGGGTTAGATCATGAGTCGAGCCATAGTTGCACGGGCCTTGTAGATGAGTTGTCTTGCACCAAGATGGTGCTTCAAAAGATGAGTAAATCGGTTTACTTCAAAACCATGATGGCTCAATTTTATGTGCAATACAACTTCAACTCCACTGCAGTACCAGCTCATTACCACTTGCTTTCTCACCATTTCCTGCTCTGAACCACCAACAACTACTCCAATCAGAGTCACTGCCTCAGTGCCCAGCTCTGATGCTACTATCTCAACTTCCCTGCAATCCCTGGCAAGAAGCATCAACCTCAGGCCAGCACCAGCTCTGCCATCAACTCCACAGTGTACAGCTTCAACAACAAGCTGCAGTCTCTGTCACCACCAGAATCACCATGGACACCTGTAACATTCAGCTCATGTAGCTCTTGACCACAAGCCACTCACTGCATTTCATATTCTGTAACTTCTCTACTAGCTGCATATCACCAGAACCACTACCAGCCAAGCACATTTATGCTCACCACAACAGTGATAACCCACAACAACTGCATCACTCAACCAATTCCCCAGCTTCCATTTCCTTAACCTTCAGTTCCAGCTCCACATACCTGCACCTTGCTGCTCCTCTGCTAATTCCATATACACAATACCACCAAACTCCCCATCAAGCCAGCGAACCTATTGAAGCTCCACAAACTCTAGCACATCTGTTGCACCCCATTCCTGCATCTAACATCCAACACTACCAGCACCAAACACAGCTCTGCCTCCAGCCATTTGCAGCTATATCTCCCCTGTATCATATTAGCTCAAACCATTGTGCTAGTTCAGCTCCAACTGCTCTTATTCTCCAGAACTAACGGCAGCAGCTTCTTGTTCTTCTCCTTGACTCGAACTCATTGCAGCACCAGCAAATACACCCTTGCCTGCATCCTCCACAACTGCACTATGACAGCGCTTCTCCTTTAGGCGCTTACCAACAGCAATCACCAATAGCACCAGTTCTCAGCTTCAATTCAAGTGCAGCTTCATAACCATCTGCTACTACAACTCAGCTGCACCACCTGCATCTTCTATTCATCACTCCCAGAGACTCACAGCTCATCTTTTGTTCAAACTCCTCCTAAACAGCACCACCAACTCCTGACTGTGACACAATTCACATCACATTCTCTATAATTCACAGCATCAGCATCTTCAGCTCCTCAAGTTCCATTGCACTCACCATCTCAGCTGCAATCAATTAGTTCCAGTGCTTACTCTCCCAACTACATTTGTTTGTTGTCTTCATTGCTAATCTCAGACCACCAGCTCACCATGCTTCCATCAGCTGCAATCTATACCTGAGCATCTAGCCATTAGAGCCACCAAAAGAGCTCAAGAGCAACTCCAATTCAGTAATTTGCTCAAAACCCTTTAAGCACAATATCCTCTTCTCGGCAAACACCCTTAACTTGCAATTCCATCTTACAATCTTCCCCGTAATTGATCCAAACATGATTCCAATACAAACCCATCCATCTAATTCCTCCATGACTACAAAATCAAGGTCTTCTCTAATTTCTCATCACACAAACACAACCAGCATCAGTCTTCTTATCTACCAGCAGATTACTATCAATTCTCTTCCCTGTAAGTTATAGATTCAATTCAGCCATTACTCACCATTGCTTCTGGTTCTTCAAACTCCATCGGATGCTCGTTCGAACCTAATTCAGCCTGTAATCTTGAGCTACAATCACCACACTAATTCGAACAACTGATAAACCCAAATACCCTACAGAATCAACTCAATCTCTGCCCTATTTTTGGTCCAGAACGCCAACAAATACACGCCATTCTTCCTTCTTCTTACCAAGTTCTTGGTCGTCTCATCACAGCAGCACTTCCCTGACCTGAATCTCTCAAACCCATTTAAAATCTATGAAAGATCCATCGACCTCACCTCCATTGCTGCTCATCACAGAGGTCTTCTCTACAAACCCTAACCAATTCTCAGATTCAAATAACAACACAGATCTGTTCTTCATCCAATTTCTTCCTTCAAAATCTCAATCAATCACCACCTCTTTCTGCTTTAATTCCTCTGTGAATCTCTTGATTTCTTCTAACTATTTCGGAGTAACACAGCAGCAGCAGCTGCTTTTTCTCCTTCTCAATTTCAGGGCAATGTAATACAATGATTGACAGAGGAAGAGTCTCTCGATTTAGGGCTGTGCAAGCTAACGGATATTTCCACCCTGTAATCTTGATAAGGGATAACTAGGCTGGCTGTCCCTTAACTTCGGCTCGGCTCCTGATAGTGTATGCCCATGAAATGACCTTTTTGCCCTTTCAGCTCAATTTGAATGATTTCTTCTTCTTTTTCTCCGTGTGTCTCCCGAGCACCTAATAACTCAAAACTAGACATAAGAGATGCAATTCCCAAGGAGAATAGCAAAGAAAGCATAAATACCAGATATAAAATTAGGTGTTTTATAACACCTATCAGTTCTCAATCACTCAACTCCTTTGGATCGTAATCCAAAACAATATGGACTAATCTATTTCAGTAACCTCTCTATCAGTCTCTAAGATCAACAAGTTAATCAGAGATAAGGTTGAGTACAAAGATTCCTCCATTTGATCCATATAAACTTCTTTGTCGGTTAGATCAACTAAGATAAAGACTATCTAAATAATCAGTCTTAGTTTACAAACTATCAAAGTAGATCTCAAAGAGAAACAACTACATAGATTTTTTATCTATACGACAAGCTTTATAAGTCTATTCGAGATAAACAGCTTCTCGGATCCCAGTCAATTAAGTGCGCAAGAAGTTATCACAAATATAGAATACCAAAAATAAATATTCTAATCTTCAATCTTCAAAATACCTTCACAAACAACTTAATTCCACTAATGATAGATTCACGCACAAAATGAAGTCTAATTCCTATCTTCAAATCTATTAATAAAGTAGACCTGAAATCGTAGATCCTTGAACTAGTTCGAGTAATCTTATATAAGAAAAGAATGATCACTAAATAAAAAAACTTAGAACTATCAAGGTTCAAGTTTACTTATAGTCAATCAAATTAATAATCGAAAACTAAAATAACAATATGATTCTGAGTTTCCCACCAACGGTATTACTAGAGCTTCTTGATCCTAAAGAAGTCTTTAAACGAAGCACACATTAAAAGTTTCACCTAACTAGGATACTCTCCTCTCCAATGGGTATTACGAGAATAATACTAGTGGGCTTCTCATACTAATAGTTAAAACAACTAGTACATATTTCCTTAACACTTTGTCCATAGTTAAATGATCAAATCACCAATACTAGAAACATGTAAACAAACTTCTATGTTATGTTTGCAATATAAACGACTTGAAAGAAACGTGGATAGAAATGGAACAAGTCAAGTATGTGTTACTAACCTCGAACCGAAGGATGATGTGTTTGTTTATGCCGATACGTCTTCAGGTTCTTCGGAGTAACATGAGCGAGTCTTAACATTTCTATTTTTCCTAGTCTAATCTCACAAAGTTGACTATAGTATCAAATTAAACACCTTCGAGTTTGGAACTAAAATATGACAATCAAACTTGACATGCCAACGCTTAGTGGGTTCAAATGAACAATGCTCTAACAGGTTGAGCAAACTTATTTACAAAGTAATATTTTTTTTATTTTTTTTATTTTTTTGACAAAATTTACAAAGTAATATGATTTTTTTTTTGGATAACTATAATAAGAACGCGAAATTGGGGGATATAAAAAGAAATTGGGGGATATAAGAAAAGGACAAAAACTGGATCCAGATATCAATTCGGGGTCACCCCTTATCTAAGTATTTTACGTAATACCTAATCTACCCCTCACTAATCAGGATTAGTGATTAATAATAATTAGTAAAATTATAAGATTTTTTATAAATGATTAGTGTGTGTTTTATTTGAATTTGGGTTAGTGAGGTGAGAGTAGAAGGAGGGAAAAATATTTTGAGAGAGAAATTTTTTGGAAAAATGGAGGATTATTGTGAAGAGAGAATTGCTGCTGCTGAATCTTTAGCTCAACTACAACAAGGAGCATATCTTGAATCTTCAGCTAACGACAACAACTCTCAATTACAACTCTTTGTTGAGCCAACACCCTTGAATGATGATTTTGACGAGTATGGAGAGTTTCTTGAAGAACCAACACAAGAAAGTAAACTTGCACAACATAGTAGCATCCCCAACACACAGGTAAAGCTGCTAAGATGTTGAAAAATCGAATTTTTTCTTTAAACCCGCCATTTTTTCAATTGAAATACCTTGGTGCCGGCATGGTAATTATATGAATCCCATGTCGTTAGTCAGGGTACCGGCATGGTATTCATACTATGACCATGCCGGTAGACCGATATCCCTCATTTTGAATATTGATCCGGCATAGCATTCTACCAAAAAAACTATGCCGGTACGCAGTTAACCTTTTTACCTACCAAGGAATATACTACGGAATATTCAACCGGCATGGTTTCATTGATAGGTTACCATGCCGGTACTGCATGAAAAACATACAGGAAACAATACCATCCCAAACCAAAAACCGGCATTGAAACTTAATAAACATCAACGCCGGAACTGGGTACCGGTGTTGTACCATCAATATCGATAATGCCGGCAAAACATGCAGGAAAAACCGGCGTTCAATATCAATTATTTTCAATGCCGGAATTTTGTACCGGCTTGGGACAATATATTACGAGAATGCCGGCACCCGTGATTCCGGCGTTGTTTTCTAATGAAACATTTATGCCGGAATAGGTTTCAAATTTGGTCTTCCGTTTTGGTTAACTTAGACTATGCCGGAACAATGGTCGAGCATGCCGGTACTGGTTTCCGGCATAGTGTTTTAATTTTGTTTGGAACTAATTTTCATTCGATCTTTAGGTGGTGACATATATTGATCCAACAAATGCAAAGCCGCTTTATCGGGATACGTCGGAATACTATAAAATCCCTCCGGTATGTGAACAAAGAATACTTTTCACCTAGTATCTTGAACTTTACTAATGGATTGCTAGTAATGAACCTTCTAATGAACGCGAAATTGTTCTTATGTAGGGAATAACAGATCGAAAGGAAGCAATCGCTTGGGCTAAAGAGACGGCTCTTAAGAACATGTGTGTGTTGGTGAGGAATACCGAAGGTTCCAAGAGGCGTTTTGAGATGGCTTGCGAGAGAAGTGGGAAATACAAGGAGAAGAATAGCCACAAGAGAAAGGATTATGTATATCCAAAGAAGACTAATAGGGTATACAAGACTCGTACGAGGAAGAATAATTGCCCGTTTAAGCTTGTATTCCGTTTAAATGACATGAACAATTGGGATTGTGAGGTTTTGTGTGGCTGTCATAACCACCGGGATCCGAAAGATTTTGTTGGTCACTCCTTAGTTGCGAAGCTAAAACCTGACGAGTTCGAGGATGTAAAGAGATTGACCAAAGCACTTATCAAACCGAGACAAATTCTCAGAGGCTTCAAGGAAAAGGATGAGACTAACGTGTCTTCTCTACGTACAATTTATGCCGCACAAGCAACTATTAGAAGGGTGGAATGGGAAGGGAGGAGCGTTATGCAAGAATTTGAGAAGATAGTTTGGGATCACAACTACACGCGTATCATTAAAAGAGGGCCGGACGAGAAGCCCCTTCAAATATTCATTTCTCATCCTTTGCTTTCACAATTGGCAAATACATGTTGTGGTGTTCTTTTGATGGATTGCACCTACAAGACAAACAAATACAATATGCCGTTGTTCAACATCGTGGGGCAAACCTCGGACAAGGTAACATTCACATTGGCTTGGTGTTTAATGGAAAATGAGAGGGACTATAATTATCATTGGGCATTACGACAATTGAAATTGTTCTTCAGGGAAAATCAACTTCCGAGGGTCATCGTAACCGATAACGATGACGCATTAATGAAAGCAATATCCGACGTCTTCCCGGACGCACAAAATTTCCTATGTACATATCATATACGTAATAATGTGATAAAAACTTGCCATGCCTTGTTTGAACCCACAAAGGCGGATATTAAGAAGAGAATGATGGTACAACTAGAGGAAGATGTTCGAAAGAACAAACTATCCCAGAAGAAGAAGAAGATGAGAGAGGCAAGATAAAGGAGCGAGTGGACAAAGAACATGCGGAAAATCATAAAAAGTGGTTGGAATTTCTAAGAGATTGGGAGAAAGTTTATTGGTCTCTTACCGAGGTTATGTACGAAAAGAGATTGGAGAAGTTTATTTCCGATTGGAACGAAGTTTATCCGACCGCCGTCTGGTATTGTCGGACTCAATGGTTGGATAAGTTCAAGGAAAAATTTGTGCGTGCATGGACAAACCGGTATAGACACTTCAAGAGTGAAGCAACTAGTGCAGCTGAGTCCGCTCATGGGAGATTTAAAGATCTCATCCAGTCCGGTCAAGGCAATGTGGTTACGGTCACCGAGGCAATGGAGCAATACTTTAAGCAAGATATCAATAGGATCAAGGAGGCTTTTGAGAAAAGCTCAATGGAAAGGATGACTCAATTTCTTCGTTATGGTAAGTTGCTCCAAGGAATAGAATTCAACGTCTCTCATTGGGCAATAAAACATATGATGAGACAAATGGAATATGAGAAAAATTACGGAAAACCGGGTGATGTGTGTATTTGTCCCGACATGTCTTCATTGGGGCTTCCGTGTCGTCATATGCTTGTGAAGTATGAAGAAGTGATACCTATTGAGGTTATTGATCCGTTTTGGAAGCAACTATCTTTCGACCCTCCTCCTTCGGGAGATCCCGGGCAATCTCCATGGGATACGAACGAAGCAAAGGAATTCTTCGAAGCTTACTCACGTGGCACCTCGGTAACCCGGCAAGTCTTTTTGAGCCAACTAAGGCTAATTACTCGTCCATGGATCGCACAAAGCGAAGAGCCAAGAAAGGGAGATCCAATAGGTAGACCACAAACTAAAACAAAAAGGAAAAAACAAAGGGTAGAATTGAAAGAAATGACTCAACGTGAAGAAGAACTCGCGGCAAGTAAGAAACGAGATCTAACCGCATGTGAGATTTCGGAACAAAGGTTCGTGGAAGCGCAGGTTCCAAACAAAAGAGGTAGGCCGAGGAAGGAACCGCTAAGTCAACAACAAACGAAGGACTCCGTATCCACACCAAAAGCCAACTCATCGGAGGTTCCAAAGAAGAGGGGTAGGCTGCCAAAGGTATCAACATCAAGTGTCAAAGAACAACAAGGTGAGCATTCCGAAGCCATACCCATAGTCGATCTATCGGAGGTTCCAAGGAAAAGGGTAGGGCGCCAAAGGTATCATCATCAAGTGACAAAGAACAACAAGGTGAGCATTCCGAAGCCATGCCCATAGTCGATCTAGCGGAGGTTCCAAGGAAAAGGGGTAGGCCGCCAAAGGTATCATCATCAAGTGACAAAGAACAACAAGGTGAGCATTCCGAAGCCATACCCATAATCGATCTAGCGGAGGTTCCAAGGAAAAGGGGTAGGCCGCCAAAGGTATCATCATCAAGTGACAAAGAACAAAAAGGTGAGCATTCCAAAGCCATACCCATAGTCGATCTAGCGGAGGTTCCAAGGAAAGGGGGTAGGCCGCCAAAGGTATCATCATCAAGTGACAAAGAACAACAAGGTGAGCATTCCGAAGCCATACCCATAGTCGATCTAGCGGAGGTTTCTAAGAAAAAGGGGTAGGCCGCCAAAGGTATCATCATCAAGTGACAAAGAACAACAAGGTGATACCTTTGGCGGCCTACCCATAGTCGATCTAGCGGAGGTTCCAAGGAAAAGGGGTAGGCCGCCAAAGGTATCATCATCAAGTGACAAAGAACAACAAGGTGACGAGGCAAAGGTGGTGACAAACCAAAGTGATAGCAAAGTTGATGTAGTTTTAGTTCCAAGGCAAAGGGGTAGGCCAAGGAAGTACGGACTCCCATCACATATCGAAGACATTGCAAGTGTAGAGATTGCAGAGGATGGTTTGGATATATTATTGTTACAAAAGGGTAATATGAAGATGTATAAGGATCCCAGAACATGTAGGACAATTAGAAGTTATCATACCAAGATACAGTCTTACATAGACCAACTTCCTGAGGTTATTCGCGAGTATATTTTATATACGGATGATGTCGACGGAGATGGAAATTGTGGCTATCATGTTGTGACCGAACAATTAGGAATCTTTGACACGGCGGTTAGTAGAGGTATGACACCATGCCAATATGCTAGAATGAGGATGGTCGAACAACTTGTGAACAAGAGGAGCTTTTATGAGCAATTGGTTGGTGTAGGAGAGGGGTTTGATGATATGCATGCTCAAGTATTGGGGCCCGAGCAACAGATGAACTTTCTTCCTTCTGAATATTGGATGAGAATGCCGCTTTGTGGGCATCTAGTGGCGGATACATTTAGATGTGTTGTTCATTATTTTACCCCCACCGTAGAAGTAACATTTACCCCAAAGTGGAAAAAATGCGAAGGATCCCTTAAGAAGAGAAGAGTTGTTTTGGCGTTCGTGAACGGTAATCATTTCGTTATTCTAAAACTCAAAGAAAATTGTCCATTGCCACCTATCTGTGGGATGATTAAAAACAAGGGTCTAGATCCCAATATCTGGAAGGGATGGATGGCATCGTATGAGGAGAATCACCAATTTTGGGATGCGTTGGCCTTATCAAAAAAACCTCTCCAAGAGGAGAAGATGCAACCGATTACGTGTGGAGGCGACGATGAGTAATTTGGATTTATGTGGTTCACTAGTACGCAACGTTTTGTTTTTTTGGAAGTCCGAATTGTAAACATTAAATCATATTTTGATGCCCATGCCGGCATAGTTGTGTTTTATAATTACGATGTCGGAACTACTGTGCCGGCGTAGACCTTTGTTTTGAACCCATGCCGGAAATGCAGAAAAAACTTCCAGAGAAATTAGTGACCTTTCCGGCATTGAAATTAACATCATAACCGTGCCGGTACTCTGTCAAAATCATATTTGTCATGGAGATTACAGACAGCCGGCATAATATCCAAACACAGTTAAATGCCGTAACTCTGTCATTTAGAGAACCGGCATTGCTTTTACTGTTTTCGAGCATGCCGGTACTGAAGAAAAACTTAGAAATTTAAGTGATCTGGGCACATTCAAACTCTGTAAAAGAGGTAATTTGACACAAGTTTATCAACATAATAAATATAATAAAAATACTAGATTGTATACAAGAACAAACTCCAAAGTTATGTGGTTCCAAACCGAAAACAAATCAAACATAAACCAAGTCAAGCAAAGAGTTTAGCAAGACACACAAACAAACACATTGTTCAAGACTCACAAACAAACATAAACCAACACTAGATTGTTCAAACCAAACTAATACTATAGAAGAAACACACGATCACTCGGTTCTTGGCTTCTTATGCACCCTCTTCTTCCTTTCGCCCCACAAGTCTTTTGAATTTTGTCCATCTTTTGCTCGACGTTCTCCATTTCTTTCTGGGTCAGCACCTCTCCTTTCTTGTTCTTTTTCTTAAAGAACTTTGACAAATTTCCAATCCGCTGACGTTGTTAAGGAAATTTTAAACATGTACTTAGTATGTACAATTGTATAAGTTCATAGATATAGATTAAAAGAATGGTAATGAACAAGACGTACGTACCAACAACGTAACGAGCTGTAGAAGTGCGGGTACAGTTTCCGGAGTTGTGGAGGGACGTGCTGGTGGTGGAGGAACAACTACGATATCCGGGCGTACAACATAAGGATGCGAGAACTTCCGATGGCCTCTTAGGAAGGTTGGTTCACTCTCATAACCGTTCTCAGCCAATTCCCAATCAGCCCTATCCAACACAAGTCCTTCTTCTTCCCTTTCACTCCAATGTGCAAGAATAGGTTTTGGGTCGTAAACTACGAGAGTATGGTTCTCATTTGATTGGCATTGAGGAAAGTCATGAGAGAATTTCTGATAAGATGTATCCGTGAGATATTTCCGCTTGTACCCAAGTTGGCGCATTACACGGCGAGGGTTGTGCATAACAAATCCTTTTGGATGAAATAACGGTCCGTTGTAAAATGAAACATTGTCACGCCTTTGCAAGTAAACTCCTCTGGCATTCCTATATGGGTCAAACACAACATCTTGGACAGCCACCGAGTCCAAAGCCAATCTCATTGCTAATAACTGTTTTTTGTTATTGGGCCTTGGGGTATTGTCAAAGTAGTATTTCTGACCTAGAGGCCTATTCTCTTGATATTCAGTGAAAATCTTCAATCCTTTATACCGTATGAACAATTTTGTGAAGTGTTCATAAGCCCACACCTACGCCAATGAAAGATCGTTCCAATGAAATGTATAAGAAAATAAATAATTGGAAACTAACAAATTTAATGACAACAATCAAAAAATAAGTAGTTGACTATACCTGAAGTACAATGAAATTCCCATTAAATTGACGGGCGTTCGCCTTAGAAGCTCGACGCATTTCTGCCAAAAAATATGCCAAGAAAGCAGTGCCCCATGAATACTCATGAACCTTTTCCAACGGATCCAAGTATTGTAGGTTGTTCATATGCACCATGTTACCATTAGCGTCAGGGAATATAGCGGAGCCCAAGATGAACAACATATAAGCCGCGGCAGTTTGCTGGACTTGTTCGGGATTCAATTCCTTGTTCTTCGTGTTCCCAAACAATTCAACGAGTTTGACGAATGTGATAGTCTTTGTCTGGGAACGCCTTGTCTTGTACATATTTGCCAAAGTGGTTTCCTTGTCCCATCCAAACAACTTTTTAGTCATCTCATAGATCTTGTCCCATCCTAGGTCCTTAGAGTCATCTCCTACCTTAACGGCTTTCCCAAGAACCTCTAGACCTATTATCCTTTGGACATCTTCAGGGATAATGGTCATCTCGCCAAAAGGAAAATGCATGGTATCTGTTTCACCAAAAAATTTCTCCAAAAAGCAGTTCACCGTGACGGTATCAGTGGCCACATAATTTTTTATCGCGGGATACAACCCAGATGCTTTGACTACTGCTTTAACATCGTCACACTCATATTTCAAAGGCCATACATCCGATTGTTGATGGCGGCTAACACGGAAGGCGTTCTTGTGGTCCTATAAAAACACACCAAAGTTAATTAAATTCACTTGATCACAGATAAATAATATAATAACAAGATGCAAACGTCTTACATAAGTTTGATAGATCCAACGAGCCCAAGAGTGTTTGTAGGCAAATAAGAGTTGCGGGTTTATCGGTTCACCCCAATGTTTGCCATCATCTGATGCTGGAATCATGTCATATTTATCAGGAAGGTGGGATGGGGGTGCCTTTTCATTATCCTTAGGGGCTTCAACTCCGACATCAGTCTGTCCTAAGCCACCTGCTTGTGAGGATGAGCCACCTGCTCGTTCGGGTACATGATATGTTTCCCACTCATCATCATCATCACTGCTGGTTGAGTAGCTTATAGGTTGATCCCGAATTGTGACCTTAGCAGTAGCCGGATCAGGACGGCTACGTCGAGAAGACTTACGTTTTGCTTCTAAAACAACTTTGCCTTTTCCTTTGTTCTTTTGTGCTGCTTTAGACCTATGTTCCAATATGTAAACTGAGTTATATAATGACAACCGGCATAGAAATCGAACATAACACAAGTGCCGGCATTCTAATTAATTAAAATACCATGCCGGTTGTCTTTGAATTTTAGACAGAGAATTAACATTTTTTTGCAACAAAAACCGGCATAGTAAGTTAACATATCGACACTGCCGGCATTGGGAACCGGCATTGTCAAATAGATATTAGGAATGCCGGTACTGTGGGATTTTAGTACATAGTTTTTAACAAAATAGGCAAATGAAAACGGCATAGTATTGATCAAATATACAAAGCCGGCACAGGGAACCGGCATGGTATTCAATTAAATATGTATGCCGGCAGGCTCATGCAATAAAATCGGGATTCAAGACATATAATCTGGCATGATTTTCAAATTGTATTCTACCGCGAATCAAACATGCAACTGAACTTCAAATTGGAATTTTAAAAATTACTTTTAGTGTAGTAGAAAGACTAAACAACCAAGTTTCACTTTGTGTTTTCTACTATGGGATAAACCCTAAAAGTAAAAAACTTCAATTCAACATAGACATCACTTACCGCATCAAATTTGTTATTTCCACCTCACCAACAGACTCGTCAGGCACTTGTTGCGCTTTTGATTTCGATTTTCCACCATCTTCAACAGATTCATCAGGATTGGGTATGGGTTTTTCACGGGGTTTGCGACGATCCATTGTCTTTGGTATGAAAGATGAAACAAAAATGGAGATTGAATAAAAAGGGAGACTAAAAGATTTTCCTTTCTATAACCGTCACTTAAATAGAATGAAGGAGTTTGTAACTGACGCATAAACTGGTATTAAGGATTTTGTAATCTTCAAATAAGGGGGATAAAATAATTTGTAACCGTCAAATAAGTGGAATGAATGAGTTTGTAACTGCCACATAACTTGTGTTTGTAACTGTCAGAATGCCGGCATGGACAGATGGAACAATTCAATGTCGGTATTCTGACAATAAGTTTAAATTGTAACCATGAGACCGGCATTGTTTGTTGATCACAATTCTGACACAGGTAACGGTATAGTATTTGGTGTATTTGTCAATGCCGGTAGGGGAAAGAAACTTGATGAAATAAACAACATTAACCACATAATCTTAAGGAAATAAACTTAAAAATATTAACCCAAACTAATTGCAACTAACATAATTTCTTAAGGAAATAAACATAAACACCGTTACACATAAAATGAAAGATCTCAAGCCAATTGCAACTAACATCATTTCTTGGAACGAGATTCAAAAGCAGCTTCGAAATGCCTAAAAGGCTCTTTTCTCCACTTGGTATATGCGTCATGATTGATACCTATTCCTCTGTATATTGCAAGAAACTCGTTGTATTTGTGACATAACTTTATGAGTGCAATTGTTCGATTTTGTACATAGAGATCACCGTAATCAATTCTGCATTTCTTACCTTCCAAGAAGTTATTCATGTAAGGACCAGTCCTAACAAGACCCCAAAAAAGATTCGAAGGGTGGTGATCTTCCTGTAAATCCGATACTATGTAGTAATTTTTAATCCACTCGGTTTCTTCCTCGACATCCGCTTCTATCTTAGATTGTTTTTGACGTTTAAGGATCTCTTTAGCTTCTTTGCGATAATTTTCAAGCTTTGCTTCCTCTTCTTATTCTCTTTTCCTCTTAAGTATCTCTTCTTCCATTGCGACAATTGACTTGGTGGTTTCTTCCTTCCTTTTTAGTTTTTCTAGTATAAGGGCAACTGAGTTGGTGGATGATAATTGATTTCCAAACAAAGTGGATAGTTTGTTCTTATTGAGTTTTTATTTTTCCATGGCAATGATGAAATCGTTTGTTATTGATGGATTTGAGTTGGTGGTGGATGATAATTGATTTCCCATCGGAGTGGATAGTTTGTTTTTCCTAAGTTTATCTTTTTCCATGGCAATGATGAAAACGGTAGTTGCTGATGGATTTGCCATTGGAGGTATCAAGTTCAATGGGTGAATCCATTGCATTAAATAGATGAATGCACAACGGCTTTATAGTGCCGGCATAGTCAGTGACCTAGTATCAACGTCGGCACTTGTCTTTGCTGGTTTATGGTTTAAAAAATAGCCGTTGGGCATTGAATTTTGAACGAGCCGGCATTAGGATAAGGATAACCGACATGCCGGCACTGACTACCGGCATTCTGTCATCTTTCAATCAAATGCCGGCATAAGGGTATTTGTACACAGAAACAAAGTAAATTAGACACTTTACCCCGGCATAGAGTAATATACTACAATCCACGCCGGCACCAGTAGGCAATTGAAATATGTTTACATACTAAGTTAGGAACTATAATTTATTTCGAACGTAATCCTTGTCGACGGAACAACGAATGCACTTAGCACGTGCATCAAGCCTTTAAACCACTTGGTGACCCAAGTGGACGAGTTATAGTCTCGTGAGGGCTTACACAAAGATGTACCCACAAAACCTTACGAAATACCTAACCAAAAACCCTAAAAACCTAAGCAAATAACACTAAACTATCAATCTTCTTAAGAATAATCCGTTTCCAATTCACCCAGCTGGTGGTACTCCGTGACTTTGGGTACAATATGGTTCACGTTGGCTTCAAACATGAATGCTTCTCCCTTTTCTTGTAAGTAACGCGTTTTCACGGCTTCATGCTATAAAAACAACACACAAACTTTGTTTGTTACATAAAAATTGAAAAAGAGTAGATTGTGTCGAATTAATCATAAAGATACTTACGAGTTGTTGAGGGACAATCTATTGTGGGTAGCGTGGTCGATCCGGTGTTTCATTTTTAGATACTCAACCACCGCATTTAGGATGATGTCGTGTCGTTGCTCGATTTGTTGAGCAGTTCTTCCTTTCGGGTTACCGTAATCGTGAATAAATTTGTTAAAAATCTTCAACCACATGGAATCCCGCGTGCTGTTATCTATAGTTGAAGGACGAGTTTCGGCGTACCATGCTTGGGTGATTGCTAAATCTTCCTCCGAGTCGAACGATGCCATTTGTTGTATGTGGGATTAGGTACTATACTAAGCTATTTATTGATGATTGTAGTTGCAGGAAATCCTACACTACACCGCTCACTAGAATATACACAATTAAGTCATTTTAAGATGAATGATTATGATTCTTATTGATTGAATACTTGAATCTTTACAATATGAAATAGAAATGAGTTATATAATTACAATCACTCTAAAACTTTTCTCTCCTAATGACTTGCTTAACAATTCAAAAGAACCCTCCCTCAACAGACTTACTCGACCCTTTATATAGGGTAGTACACAGTGGATGACAGCTAAGCTGTCCTTTATTTTCGGGAATGGCTTGCGAAATATCGCAAGCGTACAAGTATACAATCTCGCGACACTCTTAAACTTCGCCATATTTTCATATCTTCCTCATGTTCTGGCTTTCGTCATTCATTACGTCATTTATTTTACTTCCCTGCGACTCCCTCGCAATGTCGTCATTTATTAATCTCGCGAAGTATTGATGCCGCGATATTCTGATCTTACATCTTGCCTCTTCTCATGTCTTCTCTGTGAAGGAGAGAATGTCATGAGAATCAACATTTTGAAATGCCGCAACTTCTCATCTTTATCTGTTTCACTCCCGTACTTTTACACAGAATTTATTACAGATGTTTCTTCTTCCACTCTTTTCTTGACACGTCTCTTTCAACCGTTTATTCTTGACCATTCATGTCCCATCTCGCATTAAATGCATTTGTTTTCTCGAGGATTCTTCTCTCGATATATAGTTTTCTCCCCCTTATCTTCTTCTCTTTTATTTTCCCTCTGCAATTTTTCTTCAACTCTCTTCCTCCGCAATCTGCGCTTCTGCTACCGTAAATCTTCCCCTCTTTCTTTCTCTTGATCTTCAATTCTCTAATCATTCCCATACTCTAAAAATGGCTTCACTTGGTCGTATATATAAACCCCTTTTAATGAAGCTCAAAAGAATTTACAAGAGAAGGGCTTCATCCTATCAACCATTCCTGATCAAGAATCTTCATATATACTTTCTGCAAAGTTGTTTTCTGATCATCAGTGTGATGATTAGAAAATCATAATCTCGCTAGGTCAAATCCTCGCAGGCCTTCCCATTCCTCTCTACAATCCCGAGATGCCTTTATTCTATGAAATTCTTGCTCATGAGAAATTCTCGCGAGCTATTTATCAATTAAGCGGTGATTGCATCCGTCTAATGCTTGAATTCGCCAACCGTGGCGCTAGTAAGGGATCTTTATATCCTGACGATGTCAAATATCCTAGATTCGCAAGTTTAAAAATAGTCATTTGAGAAGTATCTTTGTAGAGAACTTTTTGAAAATTATGAAGTAATAAATATGAGAAATGATAAATCTCGCTGGGGTGATCGATTGAAGAGAAAAGATAATATTTCCAGTGATAAGCTGCTTATGCAAGATATTGACTGGCACTCGGGCAAAAATAATGTTCCTCGGTACTTCAAAGATGAGAAGTGGTGGGTTGTTCCTCTATTTTTGAGCGGACCTTATATTGCAGGTTCTCATACACTCCATGCGAATCTCGCAGACTATCGTCCTTGGGAATTTAAGTGGTCCGAGAAGGAAAAAGAGGTATATTTCTTATTTCAGGTTTGCTTTACGATATTTCCTTCCTCTTATATTTACTAGGCTTGCAAAATTTTCAGATTATCAAATTGAAAAAGAGTTATAGAAGACGTCCAAAAGCGAGTACTCTGGCGATACTCCGATCAATCACGGATGAAGTAAGAAATACTTTCTTTTGTTATTTTTAAAAATATTGTTGCCTCTGTTTCTTATCTTCATTCGTGTGCGAAGGTTGGCGTTGAAGAAATTGACATTCCCGAAGCTGCGAAGGTTAAAGGCAAGAATAAAATCACTCTTCACAAGGATAAATCTTCTGCTCCATCTTCTAAAAAACGGAAAATCCATCCCTCTTCTCGTTCTAGTTCCCAAACCAAATGAGAGTTCGACGAAGATGAAAATGAGGTTGATACCTCTTCTGCAAAGGAGAATCATTCGATCGAATCTGCTATGGTGCAAGTGTCTAGTGTCTTCTCCGATTCTATGCAAGGATTGGGAGATGATCATTTATCTGCTACTTGCGAAGCTCTCACTAATATTTGCGATGCTCCCCTGCTAGTGGATAATGATTCTTTTCGCGGGGTTTCCCGAACAATGACTCCCAGTTTCTTGAATGCACTCAGTGCTTTGGTATGTTCATATTTCTCTATTTCTCTGTAATTTCGATTATAAACCTTATCTTAACAATTTCTTTACCTTTCTTTATAGTCCGGGAGAGCTTCCTTTGTTGTTGCCTCAGACCTCGAGAAAAGACGCAACAACCTTGAAAAGAAAAATCTTCAACTTAAAGAGAAGATCAAAGAACTAGAAATTGAAGTTGCGACATCTCGCAAGAAGGATGAAAAAATTCAACAGGTTGGAAGTTGAGTCTTCTTCCCGGAAGGACAAAATATCTACTCTTCAAAGTGCTAATCAGCAACTTTATGGTATAACACCCTTCTTTTTTCTTCATTTCTACTTTGTCATCTATTTATCTTTGCCTGACTTATCATTTTCGCAGACATTTATAATCTTTCTGACGAAGCCATCCTTCTCCATTCATTCCCTGAACCTATGGATGATGATGCTCTTCTCGCTCATCTCAATGAATCTTTAAGTAGTTCTTCAAACAAGATTAATTCTCTCTCATTAAATGAACTTCGAACCAAATTTCATCTTTTAGAAATTGAACATAGATCTAGTTTAGGTTTATCCAACCGATTTAAACGTTTATATCGTGACTCCCATGAGAGTAATAGTATTCTAAGGAAGAAAATTAGTAGCCTCATAGATGATAAGGATCGCATTGCTAATCAAGGTGCACAAGCATTAGCAAAATTCCAAAAAACTCTTCTTGAAGTCCAAATTGAACGAGACGAATCTCTTCGCCAAAATGCCATACTTAATGAGCGAGAAAATCAAATTCGTTCACTTCTTGTCATAAATAATGATGATGAATTCGCTTGGGCTGCGAAGGTTCTAGATAATGCCGAAATAACTTAGGTGTTAACGTCGGCCTTCATGCCGAGCATAATGCCTTAGTTAAAGATATGATTTCTCGACGAGAGAAGGTTGTTTCTTGTTCTTCATTACTTTTCCGCTCCTTTTTTATGAAATCTGTTATTAAGTTGCTAACTCATTGTCATTTGTT
The DNA here is from genome assembly GCA_023531295.1 of Papaver armeniacum. Taxonomy (NCBI): domain Eukaryota; kingdom Viridiplantae; phylum Streptophyta; class Magnoliopsida; order Ranunculales; family Papaveraceae; genus Papaver; species Papaver armeniacum. The sequence continues at coordinate 102,045 of JAJJWW010015340.1, forward strand.
CGCAGAATCTGAGAAGAGGTTTCAAACTAGAATCAAGGAACTTGAATCTGAGAAAGCACAACTTGCGAAAGACTTCTCTCTTCGCAATGAAAAATATTCTAAGCTGAAGAAGCAACTATAAACTACTGTGGCGAATTTCAATAATGATGTTGTGCGTTTTCGCAATCAAACTATTGAAGCAATTTGCAATGACCACAACATTCCTCTTTCTTCATATCCTTGTCTTCTCGATGAAATTCCTGAAAATATGCCTTCCTCGGATGTCTCGATAGTGATGCAAGCGAAGAAGAGGAATCGATAAAGAATCGATGAAGAAGAAGAATAAGTTGAAAGATTGTTCTTTTTTTTTTCTCTTCTGCGATACTTGTACATTTATCCTTCTAACCTTCCATTTTGTAATCTCTTATCAGTAAATCTATCATATGAAAATAAATAACAAGTTTTTATTCTAATCATTCCCATACTTGCCTCTCGTTATTTATTTTCACATGAGAGAAATTAAGTTGATAATCTTTAAGTAATGATACTTCTTAATTTCAGAATCGCATTCTTTGATTCTCCACAAATAAGTGAAGAAATATAGTTGTATTCGCAAGCTTGTTTGCTTACTCAATTTCTTATGTTATTTTATCATCATTTATGTTGAAATTCATCATTGCGACAAGATCGCAGGATGTCGCTACACTTTCATGTAATGACCCATTGATCTTGTCTTATCATTGTTTTTGTGTGGTCTTATTTTGCCTTCCTAGTTAAAGGTATTATTTTGCCACCCCTCATTTTGCATCAATATGACAGGTCTAAATATTCTTGCGAACATAAAGTCCCATGACATTGACGTCTTGCGACAAGATCGCAGGACGTCCTTACACTTTCATGTAATGACCCATTGATCTTGTCTTATCATTTCTTTAGTATTTTTGCCTTTGCAGGATATTTCATTTGCGACAATATGACATGCCTAAATGTTCTTGCGAATATAAAGCCCCATGACATTGCCGTCTTGTGACACTTATCAGCTCCCTAATGGAGGGTGCCGCCCTTATCATCTCCCTGGTTGCCCCTTCAAGGAGGCGTACATCGGTCATACAAGACTAGCTCCTCCCATCCGGTCTTAACAACAACTAGTTGTTTTCGCAGCCTCTTATCCCTTATACCTATAGGGTTTATGGTTACGAGACTGCACCCTAAGTGGAGTTTTCTTCGGGCCGAGTGCACCATGTGCCAAGACTTGCCAAGAATGGCCGAGACACTTCAAATGTCCCAGGCACTCTTGGCTAAACCGTGTACCTCGGTGACTTGAGCATACACTGACTCCTTGGAAGAGACCCTCGGGCGTCCAACCAGGGTATAACCTTATATATATAGTTGGAAATCCAAGGTATCTCTCCGGATAGGCTTTCATGGGCCCCAAATTTTCATGACTCGAGATTCCGGGGGAGGTAACCTTTTCCCTGAGCCATGTCAAGAGATACCCCCTTATATGACGCACTTTAGGTCTTACATTTGCCTCTTGCGAAATATCATTCGCGAACTAGGGTGTACGCCATAAAGGTTCGTCCCATTCACTCACTCTTTCATTTTTGTTAATTCATTCAATCATTCATTTTTGGTTTTCTCTTGTTATTTTGTTTGCGAAGCTATCGCACAATCTTGCTTTGTTTATTGTAATCTCATTTCAATTCTTCAATCAAATTTTTATACATTCTTGATGGCGAGATTCTCGCACATTTCTTCTTCAATTATTATTTCTTCCTCTTACTCTTGATATGCCTTTGTCATTGATTTTGATAATAATGATTATTCATTTCTTACACTTTTTGCTCCTGCTGCTCTCTGCCTCTGCATCATTCAAACCTCTTAATGGTTCCTTTCCATCATAATTTTCAACTGTTTTCATGCACTTGCTTCGCAATGTATCTTCACCTCTTGTATCTATGGTATCCACCATCAACTTTTCTCTTCTTTGTTCATCTTTTATATTTTGCTTCCAGCCCTTCCTTTTTGCAACTCTTTCCTCATAACTCTCCACATCAATCTCATAGCATTTTTGTCCTTCCATACAGTCTCCCTTTATAACTCCAACACCGCTAGGATGAGGAAACTTTATACACTGATGATAAGTCGATGCTATACCCAGAATTTCATGCAACCATGGCCTTCCGATCAATGCATTATAAGGGGATTCCACATCGACTACACGGAACAAAATTTCAGTTGATAATCCTTGCAAGGGTATTCTCATATGAACTTCTCCTTTAGGATTATTCGCTGTGCCATTGAAACCGTATATTTTGTACGTCGAAGGTATCAACTCTTCATCCTTCCCACCCATAGTCTTGTAAGTATGGTAAAAAGGGATGTTTACTGAGCTCCCTGTATCAATTAAGATTCTATTGATCGCCCAGAATTTTCTCGCTTCATCATCTTCGCCATCTACGGGTTTTGGATTAATTTCCAATTTTACGACCAATGGGATATCATGCGTCTCTCTCGCCTTCAGGAATCTCTTCTGCAGTGAAAGAAATAATGCACTTGCCATTCTTTTAATCTGCGATGTCTTCGCGATGTTCATCACTTCTCTATTATCAGCATCCCTCGCAAAAACCCTACTGAGAACATTATCATGAAAATCTTCAATTGTTCGGTATGAATGTAAAATGGAGTTGCAAAACAAATTTTTAGCTTTCGCTCCAACTTCTATTACGAATGTTTCTTTCCCCTTTGCTGAGTTTATCCTGTGCATTTCTGGCGGTGGTGGTAATGGTTGAACTTTCTCTTCACTTTTTAGAAAATGATTCAGCTTTCCTTGGTCAATCATTCTGAGGATGATTCTTTTTATATTTCTGCAGTCATTTGTTAGATGTCCATGAAAGCGGTGGTAAGAACAGAACTCGTGACTTCTATCACTTGGTGGTGGCTCATTCCCCATGTTCCATAGTACAGGTATGTTTTCCATCAAGAGTATAGCTTCCCATATTTTTTCCACACTAGTATTTAGTGGTGGCATTTTGATTTCCTCCCATACTACTCTGTGACTTCGCTGCCCTCCATGATAATTCTGCCTTCGACCTCCATAAGTTTCCTGCGGATGATCAAATCTTTGAATTTTGTTATTGCCGCCACGGTTGTAGTAGTTCCATTCTCTTTCAAATTCTTCCTAATCACGGCTTCCCATAGCTACTATCTTTGGTTGTCCATCATCTATTGTCCTTTCTTGTTTCCCTTGCGAATTGCTCGCTACTGTGTTTATCAATTTGGGTACTAAGCTTGCATTCGCAGCATTTGAATTTGTATTCGCAACTGGGTATGATTCCATCTCATTTTGCCTTTCCTCTAGAGCAATATATTCCTCCTGAAGTTCTCGCAACTCAGTCTTGTAATTGTATTCTTGACTCTAAAAATTTGAATATATAACAAATTGGTTGCGAACATAGCGTTTATAAATGATAGAATGAGATATCTTTCATCCACTCGTCCAGCCATTTCGCTACACATTGTCTTCCATCTCACAGTTAAGTGTGTCAAACTTTCGCCAACTCTTTGTTTCAGCCCAAATACGTCTTCAATTCCTGGTCGCGAGGAGTTGTTACTTATATATGCCCCTAAGAATATAGCTTATAAATGGTTGAATGACGTGATTGTGTTTCTTGGCAAACCCTCAAACCATTTCAGTGCTTCTCTTGTTAAACTTGATGCAAAATATTTGCACAATATGGCATCATGATTTTCCCATTGTAACATACATCTCACATACGCTTTGATGTGTTGTATTGCACAAGTTGTTCCATCAAAAATCTTTGGTTAATGCGGGTAAATTGCACTTTGGGGGTATTCCTCCTAACTGCACCTCTAGTGTAAAGGGAGTTTTCGCAGCCTCTTCAATGGCCTCATCCAATTGTCTTCTTCCTCCTCCCCTTCTATTGTTCAATATTCCTCTCATCTCTGCCAACTCTCTCAACATTTGTTCATTTACATCAGGATTCGAATTTATTGGTCTTTTGGTAGGCCTGGAAATGGGTTTATATTAATGAGCCTACTTGTAATAACCGCAAGTGCACGGCGCCTGTTGGAGGCGTGGCAAGTACGGATCGATCCACAGGGACTTGTGGTGCTATGTGTTTGATCTAAGGCTTGCTCTACTGAATTCTAGTGAAGGTAACACAGATGTAGGTTTTTAGTGTCGAAAACGATTTGAGTTTGTTGTTGTGACGGTGAACTAAAGTAACTAAATGGATTGTAAACAATTGTGAAGAGCACTTAGGCAGAGATTCCACCACTTGACCTTATGCTAAGGCAATTCCTAATCGATTATGCTCTTGATTCATTCCGGGGAAGAATACCATGATAATGTCTTGACTAATCTCACACACTCCCCCCTAGTATAGAGTGTCTTCTTACAGTACACTCTATCACAGGGTCATGTGTTCAATTAACTAATTCAATCTTTCTAATGAAGCATAACAAGAACAATAAAAAGAAAGTGAACAACTTAGCATGCAATCAAGGGTTTCATCCCAACCCCAGTTACTTAATTAAAACATTAACAAAGTAAAGCACAAATTAACCCTAAAGTGGTGCACTGGCTAGCCCAGGCATAAAGTTCTAACACACAATTCTCAGACCCTTTTATACATGCAAAATTCTAAACCCTAATTTATTTTCAAAACAGAAATTAATTGCAAACTCTCTCACCCATGCTCTCTGATGCAGTTGTTTCTCTTGTCAATTCGGCTCTGAGCTGATGCTTGCTCCCTCTGCTCGAGAAACCCTAACCCTCTTCTCTTTCTATTTCTCACTTAACCTCTAGGGAAGAAGCTATGAGAGAAATAGAGGGAGATTAGGAGGCGGAGATGATGGTTGTACTGGTGGTTGTGGTGGCTGTGGCAGGAGATGGTGGGAAGTGGCGCTGCAGAGCTTGGGGGAAGAGGAGGTGGAGCTCTGCAAGCTCTGTCGGGAGAGAAGAAGAAAGGAAAGGGAAAGAGAAGAAAGAGATTAGGTTTTTGGTCGAGCGGTGTGTATATAGGTGGATGCGGTGTTGAGCAGGTGCAGCAAAGGAATGATGAGAAGGCCTCAGCGAGCGTAGGATGTAGCTAAGGGAGATCTGAACGGCTCAGGGAGACTTGGAGTGATCTGGTGTTGAGCGTGAGCAGCGAACTTCGATGCGCGTGGAGGCAGCGACCGTTGGATGTGGAAGATAGAAATCTCAACGGCTTGGAGTGGACGGGCTCGGATCCGGGTCGCGGTCGGGTCTAGCTCAAGCCCATGTCTTGTAGATGAGTTGCTACTTGTTGGGTTGCAACTGATGCGCACGCGGGCTTTGGCTTTCTGCTCCATAGACACTTGTATCCAATTCTCTGCTCCTTCGGCTCCTCAGTTTCTCCGAGCTTTATTTATTACCTAAAAACACAAAATTAATTAATACAAATATTTATTCTTGAAAACAAAGAAAACACGAGAATGGGATAATATCGATTTCTAAGCGCAAAAGATGAGTAAAATGCCAATAAAAAGGTGTATAAATATGCACTATTTGGCACTCATCAAATACCCCCAAACACGAATTTTACTTGTCCTCAAGTGAAACGAAATGAAGAAATCCTAACTATACCCCCGTCGCGAGTCTCTCGAATGCATTTAGCGTATGCACTAAGCCTTTAAACCCCTAGGTGTCCCTAGTGGACGAGTTGTAGTCTCGTGAGGGTTTACCAGAGGTGTACCCACAAAACCTTCTCCAACTTCAGAGTGTAAAGAGTCTCAAGCATCCAAGGAGCTATGAGGACATAGAGTTTACGCATGCTAGTAACAAGAAGTTAGAACTATCGAAGAACGCATTCTCATCCTTAAGTGCCGAGCGAGAAGTAACCATACCATATGAAAGAATTGGATTCGATTGTGATCATAAGCCTCGACTTCGCCTCACCAATTGGGTTTTATGATAATTGCACTCAAAAAGATCGCTTTTTTAGTCTCTCATGTGTGCAGCAGGAATAAAGAGAGAAATCCTGCACACGTTGTAGGTAAGAAGGATAACCTTCCGAAATAATTTCTGGAGACTCCACAGAGTTGTGGACAAAAAGAATCTTTTTCTGATGATCTCTAAGAAAGGAAATCAACCATTAGCAAGGATGGGAGTACTCACTCACTTCTCACCCGATCGGCAATTAATATCACTCTCTCATAGGAACCATAGAAACGTCTTCAATCTTCGGTCTTCAATTGTTGATGACGAACTTCTAAACTTCACAAAACTTGACAATTTATAACTTTTCTACTCAATTTACTTGTTGTTTGGATTTTTCTTCTTGAACTCTTCTTTACCATGGTGGTATCAAAACTAAAAACAAACTACAATATTTTTTTGATTTTTGATTTTTTTGATTTTTTTTTTTTTTTTTTTTTTTTTAAGAACATAAATAAAAATAACAAAACAACTAACTCCATGGACAAAGGACTTTATCACTCAATTTTTTCCACAACTTATATTGTCTTGATTTCACAAAATTCATTAATTCTCATCTTCTTTTTCTTTGTTGTATGTAACCTTGGACTATCTCAACTTTTCTTCAAATATTCTGATGTTGCTCCGCTTGCTGGCGATGATGTGTTTCTATTGGTTCTGTTGATTGAGAGAGAGAAAGTGATGCTAACTGCAAATCGGTATTTAGAAGAAGTTTTCATCTTTAGACGTCACCCTCATGATTGACAAAAACTAGCACTCAAGAGATCAAAAGTAGTCTTTGAAATTGGTGCGAAGTTGGGTAGCTCACCATTCCTACCGGAATCGACGTACGGTGACACACACTCTAACAACTTTTCTAGAAAGTTGCAAAAAATTGAAGGTTGGTGCCTCACTTGATGTAAAATGGGTAGTCTCCACTATGGGTGATCACAATTCTACTACCGAATATCTAAACAAAGACCTAATTCGCCCTCCGGTATGGTTAAATCCAACTTTAACGCTCTAATCAACTAAGAAACCCGATTGTGTTCTCCGGTACTTCTAACTTCTGTTATTTTGGTCAGATTCTCTATGTAAACATAGCTAGAAGCATGCTAGTGACTCTAAAATCTCTAAAAGTTGGAGGTTTTTACAAAAAGAGTTTTGAATGATTTTTTTTTTTTTTTTTTTTTTAAATACAAGATAAACTAAAAGACTAAAAACTCTAAATGCAAATCCACCCCCAAACCTAAATCAAACATTGTCCTCAATGTGTCAACATATAATACAAATTTAAACAGTCACATACCACGAGAACTATGTTGAGTAGAGAAAAGGGTAGAGATTACCGGATGTCGGCAGAGCACGGTTAGAGCTTCACTAGTCAAGGCTGGAATCCAACATTCTCAGTGGAGATCATATCGGATTAGCACAATATATGTACAAGAAGACTCAACCGATTCAAGAAAGAAAAATTTAACAAGTCCTACTGGATTATATACAATGAAAATTTACCATACACTAACAATCTAAAGAGTTGAGGGTCAACCCAATAGAAAATATGTACAAACATCAACAGTCTTACACAAATATAAAATGAGAGTGCAAGTAAGACTGTGTATGTGAATGATTTTCCCCAAACCTAAACTTGTGAACGGGTGTGTTTTTGAGCACAAAATCTTGCAATTTTAAAGGTACATCATGCAAAAGGTCTAACTCAAAATGAGTTTTGCTAAGAACAGGCAGACATACACTTTCCAACTATGGCTCCCTAAAAGTGTTATATTTTGATGCAAAATAGTCCAAGAGGACTTGGGAAGCACAAAGTTCTAGGCCTAAGTTAGGCATTTTCAGAAAAGTTGGTTTTGCAATTTTGTTACAAACTACACCTAGGTTTGGTGGAGGAGTTTCAATCTGTGACTTAGGAGAGAGGTTAGATACATCTAAGTTGTTTTCATGTATAAAATCATTTGCACCATCACACACTTTCCTAAGGTCAGAAGAGGGTAAATCATGCTCACCAGCATAGACAAATTCATCAATCACCATGTCATAATCATCAGAGCAGGCAACATATTGTGATATGGGCAGGGAATCAGACACAACAATAATATCATGATCCAAAAGAACATTAGTGTCAACAGAAGATTCATCTTTTCCTAAATCACAAACAAGTTGTGTAGCATGCTCACATTTACTGAAGAATTTCACAAACCCAAACTCAGAGTCAACATCATATGTATGAATGTTAGAAGAAGTATCATTCATAGGGTTCACAGAAGAGACGGTTAACGTCGAACCAAAAAGATTCCATCATATTTTTCCGCATGCACATGCTCTTCTAACATATCATATTCATCATCATCATCATTATAACAAAAATGCATTTCCCTATTAGCATTTCTAGTATACTCATTTACCTCTAGATTAGGTTCATATTCAATGTTAGTTGCATGAGTAGGAATAGAAACACTATTTTCAAGATTTACTTTATTAGGGACAATAATCATCCTATCATGAACTGCCTTCCATTCTTCCTTTTCTAAATGAATAAGGTTCATCTTTAAGAACATGTGACATTGTTCAATGGAGGGAGAGTCTTCAATAGTGGGTATGCATGTTTCATATGAATAATCATTAAATGGTTGTGCACATGGTTCACTAGAGAAGGGATGATCATGCATGTTGCTATATGGATGGTCATGTATTGCATTCAGTTCAAGCCTAGCATTTTGCTCCATGAGAGTTTCCATTAGTGATTGTAAACAAGGAGTCGGGGAGTATAAAATTGTTCAACTCCCCTTTGTGGTGGTGATACATGTGCTCATGATGGTTAGGGTATGAGTATTCAAGGTCAGGGCCCTGAGAAGGCTCATAAAATTCCCTAAAATCACTATGGTATGTGGGGAGTTCATATTGTGAAGCATGCCCGTAAGCAAGCTCTCTAATGGATTTGTTTCCATCCCCAGATGCAGGCCAAAATCCTGACATGATTTAACAACTCAAATTGAACTCAAAACCCAGTTGTAGTGGGCTCAGTTTGGTTTATTGGGTTTCATTTGGTTTAAGTGGAATTTGGTTTGCTTGGGCTGATTGGTTTTGTGGGATTCTTTGGTTTATTGGGATTAGTTGGGTTATGTGCAACCCAGCTATGTGAGCAAAACCTAGATAGATACAACCCACAAAAGAAAATGACACTTTATTCTAAGTGTAAGCCCAAAAGGTTGCTTTTTGAATTTGCTAAGCCCAGCTGAATAAGTGTATTTCAGCCCAGATGATGTGGGCTCGGTGTGTGCGAGACAGCCCAACAACTCAGCTGATATGGGCTTGGATGTTAAGGGTTCAGCCCAGGTATGATGGGTCTAGGTTATGTTCAGCCCAGTGGTTGAGGGCTTCAGCTGTTTGTGCAAAGCCCAACAGTGTGGCTTATGTGGGCTTGAAAGTTCAGAATGCTAAGCCCAGTAAGTGGGCTTCAGGGTGTGTGTAGTTGAAGCAGCCCAGGTTGGGTGACAGGTTATCAGCCCAGGTGCACAGCCCAGTATTTGGGCTTCAGCTTATGCAGCCCAGCTATGAAGACTTAGGTGGGCTGAAGGTTGGTTATGTGGGCTTGAGTTTGGTGCAGAAGCAGAGCCCAGGTCGTGCAGAACTCAGTTGGTTATGCAGGTTGGTTGTTAAGCACAGGCTACAGAGTGTGCACAAAGACAAGAAAGCAACAATGTGCACGAGGTTGGCAATGACCACACAGGCTATGCTCAGCACAGACTAGTACAAGCTTATGCACGAGATTCTCAAAAGAAACACAAAGATAGCTCTAAGTGCGGCTCAAAGACACGGGGCTAGCTTGCACAGAGCAAGGAAAGCAAGATGATCTGAGCAGCTTATGCCCGGGTTGTGCACGGACAGCTATAGGAACAAAGTTAGAGAAACACAAACTCTCAAAATGACACAAAGATTGGCTATCTTTGGCCTTCACAAAGACGGGCACGAGTGTAGTGCGGCTTATGCTGTTAGTCGTCGGGCCAAGCACGGAGTTGTGTGCAAAGATGATGCTTGAGTTTAAACAAGCGACAACATGGGTTCATGGTCAAGTTCGGTCTGATTAAGCATAACTCACACAAGATATACACCAGGCTCAATTGCAAAGGGTTGATGGTTTAGCTCAATACCGAGATGGTTTGACATATCAGCATCTTTGTTTAAGGTTTCACCGATCAAAAATGTGCAAAGATGCGGGCAGGTTGAAGCTATGGGCGAGATCACGGGGATGGCTTTTCGCCTAGCGGCTACTGACCAAAAACTTGCGGCTTCGAGGGGGGGCTAGCAAGGCGGCGAAGGCTCACAAATTTGCAGGCTTAAAAGCACAGGCTATGCTCAAGGGTTTGTCAAAGTGCAGGACAGAGGAAATCAAGTGGCTCAGTTGAGTTTGTGGCATCAACTCACTCAGTTGATGTCACGATCCGAGTTGATGTCAAACTCAGAGCTCAGGGGTTATCCAGTTGTGGCTCAATTGTTCACACTTGGCTCAACAGGTCAAACTTAAAACTTGCAGCCACATCCAACTTGGTTATTCAAGTTCAAGCCTCATAGCTATAGGGGCTGGAGCTCAAGCGGACAGGCTAAACTCAAACTGCAGCCTACTGGGGTGGCGGCTAAAGCACGATGTTGAGTAACAATGGGAATGGCTGCTAAGTTGTCATGTGAACAAAGATTAGCATGTGACAGTTCTCAGTTCATGCACAGATTATATCATTCATTCATTTACTTGGCATACATTCATTCATTCAAGGAAACAAGGTTGGAAGACAATACCACCAGTTTTACACTGGGTTTAGGCACTCCCCAGTGGTCTGCTCTTTTTCTTCTCCCCTTTGGCTTGCTTAGCAGCAGCACAAGCACAGCAGCACAGCACACACAGGTACCTGCTTACTCAAGAGAGAGTTTAGTTCCCACAATATGCAACTTAAGGCAAAGAGAATGAAGCAGCACAGCAGCTGATGCAGCTGAGTTATTGACAGCTCAAGCCACAGAGAGAAAGATGCACAATGCAAAGATGTTATGCAAGCCAAGAAGTACTAAGAGCATGCAGATATGCAGATATGCACTCAACTAAGATCTAATTAACAATGAGTAATGCAATATGCAGATAAAGAAAACAAAAGTGCAATGATATAATATGCAATGCAATGTAGAAAAATAAACTAACAGTTAAGTACATAGTTATGATGACTACAAGTTACACTACAATGCAGTGACAAGATGCAGGTGATTAAGAGCAACAATTTAAGCTAAGTTAAGCTAAGAAACAGGGAAACACAAAGTTAAGCTAAGTTACACTAGAACAGGACTAATAGCAATAATACAAAGCAACTATGTACAGGGGTGAGGTGAAATTCAGTAAAGCAAGAACAAAAATCACACAGGGCACACGCCAAGTCCCCGGCAGCAGCGCCAAAAACTTGGTAGGCCTGGAAATGGGTTTATATTAATGAGCCTACTTGTAATAACCGCAAGTGCACGACGCCTGTTGGAGGCGTGGCAAGTACGGATCGATCCACAGGGACTTGTGGTGCTATGTGTTTGATCTAAGGCTTGCTCTACTGAATTCTAGTGAAGGTAACACAGATGTAGGTTTTTAGTGTCGAAACGACTGAGTTTGTTGTTGTGACAGTGAACTAAAGTAACTAAATGGATTGTAAACAATTGTGAAGAGCACTTAGGGCAGAGATTCCACCACTTGACCTTATGCTAAGGCAATTCCTAATCAGATTATGCTCTTGATTCATTCCAGGGAAGAATACCATGATAATGTCTTGACTAATCTCACACACTCCCCCCTAGTATAGAGTGTCTTCTTACAGTACACTCTATCACAGGGTCATGTGTTCAATTAACTAATTCAATCTTTCTAATGAAGCATAACAAGAACAATAAAAAGAAAGTGAACAACTTAGCATGCAATCAAGGGTTTCATCCCAACCCCAGTTACTTAATTAAAACATTAACAAAGTAAAGCACAAATTAACCCTAAAGTGGTGCACTGGCTAGCCCAGGCATAAAGTTCTAACACACAATTCTCAGACCCTTTTATACATGCAAAATTCTAAACCCTAATTTATTTTCAAAACAGAAATTAATTGCAAACTCTCTCACCCATGCTCTCTGATGCAGTTGTTTCTCTTGTCAATTCGGCTCTGAGCTGATGCTTGCTCCCTCTGCTCGAGAAACCCTAACCCTCTTCTCTTTCTATTTCTCACTTAGCCTCTAGGGAAGAAGCTATGAGAGAAATAGAGGGAGATTAGGAGGCGGAGATGATGGTTGTACTGGTGGTTGTGGTGGCTGTGGCAGGAGATGGTGGGAAGTGGCGCTGCAGAGCTTGGTCGGGGAAGAGGAGGTGGAGCTCTGCAAGCTTTGTCGGGAGAGAAGAAGAAAGGAAAGGGAAAGAGAAGAAAGAGATTAGGTTTTTGGTCGAGCGGTGTGTATATAGGTGGATGCGGTGTTGAGCAGGTGCAGCAAAGGAATGATGAGAAGGCCTCAGCGAGCGTAGGGTGTAGCTAAGGGAGATCCGAACGGCTCGGGGAGTCTTGGAGTGATCCGGGTGTTGAGCGGGAGCAGCGAACCGATGCGCGTGGAGGCGGCGACCGTTGGATGTGGAAGATAGAAATCTCAACGGCTTGGAGTGGACGGGCTCGGATCGGGTGTGATCGGGTCTAGCTCAAGCCCATGTCTTGTAGATGAGTTGCTACTTGTTGGGTTGCAAGCGCGTGCGCGCGCTGGCTTTGGCTTTCGCTCCATAGACACTTGTCTCCAATTCTCTGCTCCTTCGGCTCCTCAGTTTATCCGAGCTTTATTTATTACCTAAAACACAAAATTAATTAATACAAATATTTATTCTTGAAAACAAAGAAAACACAGAATGGGGGATAATATCTGATTTCTAAGCGCAAAAGATGAGTAAAATGCCAATAAAAAGGTGTATAAATATGCACTATTTGGCACTCATCATCTTTTTAGTTCTGTCTCTCTCCTTCTGCGTTCATGTCTACTTTGATTTTCTTGTTCTTCATTTTCTTCTCTTCTTTCTCTGCGACCTTCTCGTTCACGAATTCGCACGCCGTTATATCTATCATTTTCTCTTCTTGGTTGTCTATCAGTTCTCCTTTGTATTCTTTCATATTCTTCATTGATATTTCCATTGTTGCGATTTTGCTCGCGTCTTGTTTCTCGATTGTCATGATTGTTCGCCGAATTGCTTCCTCCAATTCCGTTCTTCCATTTCTACTCTTAATCTTTCCCTTTCGCAAGCTAGACGTGCTTGTTCAATATAATGTTTTTCGATGTCATCTTCAATCTCCTTTTGTTTCCTCTGTGTTTCTCTCCCATACAGTATTCTTCTTCCTTCTTCCTGATTTTCTCCACCAATTGTATTATTCTCGCACTTGACGCCGCCTATTTTCTTGATTTCCGTCATTTTGGCCATTCTCGTAGAATTTCGGGACGTGGAATATAACGATCTTCTACCACTTCTCTTCTCTCGCAACATCCTTCACCGAGATTTGGCTCTCTTTCTAGATTTTCTTCATTAACATTTTCTACGGGTAATGTTCTCCTCATATCTTCTCTAACCGATCCCGATCTTGACCGGTATTACTTCTCGACCTTCTATTCTGCAACCTCATATTTTCCATTCTTAACTCATGGTTTTGCCTTGTTAAATTTGCTCGTTCTTCCGCTTCTAATCGCCTTTCTTCATGTATTGTTTGCCTCAATGCTTCTAATGCTGCGACTTCTTCATTTCTATGAATTGTTTCTCCCATCTCCTCTCGATTTCTCTCCTCTTGTCCATTATTTATCAATTGTTGCACTTCTTCTCTTTCTTCCATAGAATTTGATCTCCATGTATGCACACTCACCCTATCATAATCTATTACTCTATTCAGTGCTGGTTGAATTGGTGGTTGAATTTGAACTTCTTCTCTATCTCTTGCGTTTATTCTTGATGGTTCACCTACTTCATTTCTCCTTTCTCCAGCTAATCTCCCGCTTCTTCTAACAGTTGTTGGTTGTTCTGATGCATTCCTTCTTCTAGCCATTTCTCAATTTTAGTAAGTTGTTGAAAATTATACGAAATTTCTTTCTTGTTACTCCTGATTCTTTCAATTCACAAGGTTGATCTCTACTCAATCCCTGTTTCTAGCGCCATTATGTAGTTGCAGGAAATCCTACACTACACCCCTCACTAGAATATACACAATTAAGTCATTTTAAGATGAATGATTATGATTCTTATTGATTGAATACTTGAATCTTTACAATATGAAATAGAAATGAGTTATAGAATTACAATCACTCTAAAACTTTCTCTCTCCTAATGACTTGCTTAACAATTCAAAAGATCTCTCCCTCAACGAGACTTACTCGACCCTTTATATAGGGTAGTACACAGTGGATGATGACTAAGTCAGTCCTTTATTTTCGGGAATGGCTTGCGAAATATCGCAAGCGTACAAGTATACAATCTCGCGACACTCTTAAACTTCGCCATATTTTCATATCTTCCTCATGTTCTGGCTGTCGTCATTCATTGCGTCATTTATTTTACTTCCCTGCGACTCCCTCGCAATGTCGTCATTTATTAATCTTGCGAAGTATTGATGCCGCGATATTCTGATCTTACAATGATCATTCTAGGGTTTAGGGTTTCTAAGTTAAGAGGGCTTTTGGGTCCAAGAATTAGCTCTCTTTATATAGAGAAAAACGTCAACGACTAGTATTTTTGAAAATCACCAAAACCGGCATTGAAGTAACTGTGAAATAGGATGTCGGCATATGGTTCCGGTACGGTTTATCATAAGATGACAATGCCGATACAAGGGAATTTCTTTACAGGGATTGGGCCAAATGTGCAACCAATACTGGCATGGTTTTAAAACACTATGTAACGCCGGTACAGGGAACCGGCATTCAATCTATAATAACGACTATGCCGGCATTTGTTAAATTCAAAAAAAAAATGGCCAGTTTTTTGAAAAATAAGATCGTTGGAGATTTATTTCTATATAATACCCCCCATTCCTTTGGAAAAATCTACACAAACCACCCACCAAATAACAAAAATCATTCTCTCAAGAAAGCAAGCACGGTTAAAGCTTCACAAGGGATGGGGGATTCATCATCTACCTCTATTTGCAAAGTAAGTAGATTTACTAACAATATGATCTTCACTACTATGACGCATAACTAATATAATCTTCTCTTACAGAGTCATCATTGCAAGTGTCAAATTTGCAAGTCACCTTCTCATCTAGCCATGGACTGTCCTTTTATTTATTCAAAGTGTAGAAGCTGTGATGGGACACGCCGGTTTTGGATTGCAAAAACTGATGATACTGAAAATGGAAGAATGTTTCTAAGGTGTTTGAATCACCCAAAGTGCGATGAGTTTCAATGGCTTGACAAAGCTGTTGAACTAGAAGGGTACCACAAGGGCCAATGCAAGCCTATCGATGGGTGTGATGGGTGTTATATGAAGGGAAAGGAATATGTTGAAAGAGAAGAAGAACTAGTGAAGATGATCCTTGACACCCCCATCCCGGACGATGTCTTCGAACAGATTCGGGAAAGGCTCGAAGGTTCCGCAATTGTTGAAAAGGGATGGAAATAGATAATCCATTCCATGTTTTTTAGCATGTTTTAATTTAAAGTTTCAAATCCGATGTAATAGATTACTTAGGAATGAAATAAAAGAGCATTTGAAATGGATTTATACTCAAAACTAACAGAGTGCCGGCATAGAAGCAATCAAACTTACAGTGCCGGTTTTCTGTCAACTATAAAAATTTGAAAAAATCATACTACCGGCATAGAGTTTAGAAAATACGACTATGCCGGTACCTTCCAAAAAGTATACAAGAACATGAAATTTTTAATCTTCTTGCACCGGTATGGTTTTATAAAACATTTCACTGCCGGTACTGGAAACCGGCATTGAATTGTAATTATCGTGCATAAATAGCAGTCGTAAATAAATCTTGCAAAAATAACCTTTCACTAGAAATCTAAACATGTTCAACATAAAGCAATCACTAGAAATCTAAACATGTTCAACATAAACGAAACAACTGGATTCTACTTAAATGTTCTTAATCCAGGTATCATAAACTAAAAGCAAACCAAACAACTAAAGAGTTAACCACGAGGTACAAACGAAAACAAGTTTGGAATTGTTCAAGACGTAACAACCACCATCGAAAAAAAGAAACACAACTAAAGAGTTAATCACTTGGTCTTTTGCTTCTTTTGGTCCGGTTTCTTCTTAGTTTCCCCGAACAAAGCTTTTGCACTAGGGTCGGTTTCTTCAATTCTATCAAGCTTTTCCTCGACTTCCTTCATTTCTTCAAGGGATAGCACCTCTCCTTCATGGTACTTGCAACCCAACATCTTCTTTAACTTGCCAAGCCGATGTCGCTAGTTTAATACATCAAACACATTATTAGTATACATATAAGATTATGTGTACATTAAATGACTAAGCAATTAACAATACCTACTAGAAATCCAACGGTCTTATTAAGTTGGGTCATCGTAGGTGGTGCCTGTGCGGGAGTTGGAACGAGAGGGTTTTTCTGGGGAGGAACTTGGACGTCATCCAGGCGGACGACATAAGGATATGACCATTGCAGGTAATCTTCCATGTAGTCGGCATCAACTTCATCACCGTTTTCAGCAATCTCCAACTTCTCCCACTGACTAATATCTACCAAACGACGTCGTTCCCTATCACTCCAATCTGTTGGGTCCGGTTTTGGAACATACTCTACATGCAACCGATTTGGAGTTGAAAAGCACCGAGAAAGGTCAAGATCAAAACATTGAAAAGAGGCCATCTGGAAATGTGCTAATTGCTTATATCCAAGTTGGCGCATCACACGTGTAGGATTAGCCATAACGTATCCTTTTGGGTGGAACAACGTCCCATGGTAAAATGCAACGTTACCAAACCTCAAAACATGGCGGTTTCCTCTAGCCTCCTTGTAAGGGTCGAACACAACATCTTAGGTACTCATTGCGTCCAAAGCCAATCTCATATCGATCAGTCGACCTATGTTACCGGGCTTCGGAGTATTGTTGAACTCGTATCTCTTAGCTATAGGCGTATCAGGTTCGGGAAGGTCTATGATCTTCAAGGAGGGGTAGACCTTGAACAAGGTTGGGAAGTGTTCATAAGCCCATACCTATTCCAATGTGAAGCAATAAGTTTTGTTTCTAAGTTCACGATAAGGGTACATGTAAACAATATACATAATAACATAAGTTAAAAACAAAATTACCTGCAGTAGAGTGAAATTCCCGACAAATTGGTTGGTTTTAGCCCTAGAGGCCCTTCTCATCTCCGTCATCAAATGTGCCATTACCACGGTGCCCCAATAATAATTATAGACATCTTCCAATGGATCCAAGTACTGAAGGTAGTTCGCACTAACCCTGTTGCCATTGGTGTCAGGGAATACCCTAGTGCCCAAGATGTATAACAGGTATGCAGCGGCAGTATAACGAATTTGTTTAGGGTCTCATCCATCCTCCAAACTTCTTTTATTTGTGTTTTCAAAATTCTTCTTAAGCAGCGTCAACTTGATTGTCTTTTTCTTACCAGACGTGGATTCATAAAAGCTCTCCACATAAGTTTTGTAGTCCTAACCAAACAACTTGTTAGTCAGACCGTGCAACTTCGACCATTCTAGGTCCAGAGACTCAACTCCTTCTGCAATTAATTTGCCGATAACATTCAAGCCTAGAATGTTCTGAGCATCTTCAGGGATGAAGGTCATCTCCCCAAAATGGAAGTGCATGGTATCGGTTTCACCATGATACCTTTAGACGAAGCAATTGACAGTAACAAAATCAGGCTTCACATAATTTTCAACCAAAGCATATGACCAGTATCCTTTACTATTTGTTGGACCTCTTCACATTCGTCAGACAATTTCCAACAATCCGCGGCTTAGTTTCGGCAAACACGCACAACCTTCTTATGATCCTACAATTAAAGACAATACAATTAAGAGATTTTACATAAATACACAACAATACATATGTACAAGATAAAAAATGCTTACATAGGTTTGATAGATAGTACGAGCCCACGAGTGCTTGTATCCAAATAGTATTTTTGGTTCCGGAGTTTCACTCCAAATTCTACCACGTTCAAGGTCAGGTATCATGTCATTAATATGAGGAAGGTGGGAACCTTTAACTTTCACTTTGACGTTGCCCTTCTTGCCATTGCCTTGTTTTGGTTGTAGACTTGGCCCACCAACTTCGCTTTGGCTTGCTTATTGACTTTCCTCTTTATCTTGCTCATCTTGGTCATCGTGCTCACGGATTGCAAGTCGACTACGGTCACCACCACTCTCCCAAATTATCCCTCTTGTATCATCCCCCAAATGCATCTTATGACCTTGATCTTTCCCTCGAGGAGGCAGAGACTGAGGAGTATCAAGACCGTCCTTCCTTCTTCTCTTAGTGACAACATCTTTAGTTTTTCTTTTGTTAGCTTCCTTGGCTTTTGACCTATATCGTAAGCACACGAAAATCAATGAATATAAGATAACTCACCTTCAGTTTTAGTACCGGCATTGACTACCTTAAAATAAACCACGCCGGTACAATGTTTCGGCAGTAAACATTGACTATCGACAGTGCCGGTACCAAGTATCGGCATACAATGCAACCTAAAATCTATGCCGGTATTTGTGACAATTTTCCTGTATGTTTTAAGCCCACTACCGGCATGCTCGAATTATTACAAAAAAATGCCGGTACCTAAAACCATCATACAATGCAACCCAAAATCTATGTCGGTACTGGTGACAAATTCATAAACTCTCCTGTATGTTTTAAGTCCACTACCGGCATACACGAATTATTATCAAAGAGGCTGCAGTACTAAAAACCAAGACTTTGTATTCATCCTAGATTGAATGCCGGTAAGGGAAAATTCAGTTTCTTGTGAATGGGGTTGGAAACCGTCTTGTATTCATCCTAGATTGAATGCCAGAACACAAAACCGGCAATGTGTTCATACAAATTTCAGTGTCGGTACTCTCTGAAACTCAACTGTTTGAGTTAGGGTTCGCGATTCTAACCTAAACCCATTGCTATAAATCGATTTAAACACTCATAAACTAGTTCAAAATCACCTACCTTCTCACAGAAGCCATGCTTGCGAGGGGTTGATCGTCAGAGAACGTTGCTTCTTCGTCTTCTTGCTCTTGAGCAATCTTAGCAATTCTTTGTTCCTGTTTTTGTTGAACAATCGATTTTGAGTTCGATTGGGCATTTGCTTTCTTTCGTGGAGGCATTGTTTATGATTCGGGTAGGTTAATCGACGAAGAAATTTTTGAATCGACGATTAATCGACAAAGAACGGATGAAGAACGATGAAAAAAAAAATCAAAACCTAACCCTAAGAGTGCCGGTAGTGAATTGAAAGAATGGGGGATATGTTTTGATTATTTGATTTTAATGTTTTAGGAGAAAGGGCATAATGGTCTTTTCATAATATTTTTTAATTAACCAAAGGGTATTTTAGTATTTTCATACCCAAAAAAACCCCTTAACACACACCATGGGTTGGGAGAAGTAATCAATATTCCCCAATTCCTTTTTAAATCCCCCAATTTCGCGTTCTATAATAACCCTCATAATTATAAATTACAAATGGTTAGTCAAATTCTTGTTGACTGGATGTTAATGATCCTAGCCATCATTACGTAGGCCAGGGAATATACTTTCCTTGAAAATCTATGAAGGATTAAGACATTTTACAAATTAAAAAAAAAATGGGAGAAAATTTAGAGAAACTCTTCTATTTAAATGACAACTGACATATATATTTTTCTAAAATCACCCTCGATTCTATGGGAATCAGTTTCCATTGTAGTCTTTGGCCAGTGCAATGGAAAACAAGTGTTTTAATGGAATTAGATTCCAAAAGACTTGAATTTCTTGAACCGAACAAGTTGTTAGTGTTTATTATGGAGATATTAGCAATATAAGACTATTACCTTTCATACGCCCTCTCACATATAAGGAAAGTTTGGATCTTTTTTCACGTAGACCTCCATACAGGTAGCTATAGAGCTTTATTATGGAAATATTAGCCATGTGGGAGTAGTCTCCTTTACACGCCCCCTCAGGTAAAAGGCAACTTTAGAATTTCTCACGTGGAGCTCCATATAAATTAGGCTTTTGTGACTTCCATGCATGTAGATATTAGGCTTTAGCACATTGTACATATCTAGCTCTGGTAAGATGTTAAATTCTGTCGGTAGAGTGACCCTTCCATATTATATTTAATGTTTAATGTGAGGATATTAGCAATGTGTCAAAACCACACCGCCACTTCCCTACTACCAGCAATACTCTTGGTGATGAATCTGAAGCCTTGAAAAGGAACCATCGAGTTAAAAAAGAATATATAATAAACGAAGAAGAAAGATATTGACACAGCGGAACAGAAGAATGAAACTTTCCTTCATCGTTCAAGTTATTAAAGATCCACATTTTTCTATCGATTTAATAGGTCTTTTTTTTCTTACAAAGTACTAAAAGATATTCTTTTTCTTTAGTTATAATATGTTTTTTTGTTAAGATTGGGTTAAATTTTTTTAGGAATTTAGGGTTTTTGTTTCTGCCATCGTTTTGATTCACTCACTCTAAGTGATCAACATCATCATACAAAAAAACGATCTTAACAACCGTCCCACATTTACTGTTATGGAATCAAAATACTCTAGCTTGGTTTGTCAAATCTTATGACCGAGCACAATAATTGTATCAGGATTCAACAGCGGGTTCACCAGTATGTGAAAATGAATGAACTGTTAGCATATCATCCTCTAATAGATGCTTAAAATGTAGTATTTTATTATCTGCAAGCATGCTTAACATAATCAGGATTACAAGTTACAACCTATATTCATACATACAATTTACTTTATGCTTAGGATCACATTTCGTACATATGAAATCATCAACATGTATAAGAACACAGCGAACGTGCTTTATGCTTTAACCTCGTCATGTTTAACTACATGTTGCATACATAGTATTAAGTATACTACAACTAATACATGATAAACAAGGTATAAGAGAGTTTGGTGAAACACGTCTTTACCTTATTGAAGACCAAACAAGATTTAATAGTAGATACCTTAGTTCCTTGAGAAATAGTAGAAAAGTATAACATGATGATACCTTAGACTAGGTTCTGTTCTTCTTAGATAGTTTTTTTTTTTTTTTTTTTTTTTTTAGAAAATCACATACAAACATATAAATCTAAGCTAATCTCTTTAATTGGAAGTTCTGCATCCACTTCTATCATCCTTATGCTTCTAATGGCAATAATGATGGAAGGGAGTCCACCTCCATCTGATTAGACATATTTCACCCACTCAGCCATCATTAGGTGGATACATCCCTTAACTTTATTACATTAAACTAGTATGCCACTTTATGGATTAACTTGATGTGCCTGGCCTTATGTACACATTCCCACAAAACAAAAATTCTTTTCTTTAGTACATGATCTTAACCTTAAACACATACTTGATTAAGATTAGGATAATGCAGTTTTATTAAACTAAACATGATTTGGTGCTAAACCATAAAAAAGTCTAACATGAACAACCTTGTAAATCTATGTTGGACAAATTTGAGGAGTTGCTTGACCATTTTGCTTTAGTAGCTCTAAGATTTCAACTTGTTGTCAATAATATTGATAAACCAAAGTTTTTCTCTATCATGGAGAAGGCATTAAAGAAGCTCTATGGATGGAAACACACCCCGTATTACTTTATGATGATCTAAATATGATTTTGTCCCTCTATTATCTTATCTTCCAGGATGAGAGGAACAATTTAGCTGCAATGCTTGATTGTACTGTGGTAGCGATGTAAACTATTTGTGATATTTGGATGCGGATGGATGATGGTATTCAAATAAGTAGATATGGATACATAGTTCGGTGGTGTTTGTTGCAATGTTATGCAAACGATGTGGTAGTTACCGGATTTTGTCTGAAAAAGTGGTCATTTTGCGATTATTATTTTAACAATATAGTTTTGATATATTATATCTTCTTTGGGGGGGTGGAAGGTTATAATTTTTTTTAATTATGAGCGTCTTGAGAGTTTGTGTATTACACAACTATTTTATTCGGACTCAAAAAAAGAATATTTAGATTTGATTATACGATTTTTTTCTATTTTCAAATTACAGTTTACTACATCCATTGACAAAAATTGAAATTAAAATTTCTAATTAATATCATCAAACAAAGTAGGTTTTCCATGTATAACATTTTATTTCTTTTGAAAAGTCGCTTGTAAGTATGTAACGGATGCACAAAACTAGATTCTTCGATTTAGAAAAATATGCTTTTAACGAGTAAAAACAACAGTTATATGGGATACAAATATCCAAAATAATCTAGTTACAAATATAACAATCTCAACCATAACCAACAAGGTATATTTATGCACACTAAACAAATTACAGCTTGTCACATCCCTTTGACAAATAAAATTTCTAACTACTAGAACATTGTTGCCACGGTGGGGAGGGACGACCAAAGAAAAACGAAACACCGCTACAATTGTGTTAAAGCACTGCTCGGTCGAACTCGCAAGTGTTGTTATTTCAAGATTGTTTTTCAAGTTTAGTTGCAAAAACTATAAGTCTTGATTTTTAGTCTACTTATAGCTAAGTCTCGGATTAGGATAGAAAGTGTAGTTGAGCATTAGACTTCACGACGTTCATCGATTGAAGACGAAGAACTACTAAGGGGAGATTTTGGAACTTCATCAACAAAAGGTATGTGGAGACTTGAACTTATCAAAAGTCTATTTCTACTCTATCTCGTATTTGAGACAAAAGTCATATATCTAGATAGACTTCAATTATACACATTTGATATTTCGAACTGAGTTTAACTCGCTTACATATTTCTCGAAATATGTGTTGGTAAGATTTCGCTTTAACCAAGTTCATCTTATATTCTTGACGAAAGTCAAAAGATGAACATGTGAAAATCGCCTGGTAACATCTTATATGATTTGTGCGAGACAGTCATTTGGTGTAGACTCAGAATGTTTCGTATTGATCATTTGATCACTTGAAAATTTCTTTGAAGCTAATAGTTTGTGTGAGACAGCTATTGTCGTCTTCTAAGAATGTTTCAATGACTGAAATGGGAGTTTAGAACAATTAACCATTGATTGAATATAACACAGTATGCGTACTTGTATGCTAACTGTTGCAAGTTATTCCAAGTTCGGGAACCATAATATGCATACCCGTATGCGTACTGGTTTGATAGTTGAAGTCCGGGAACTTAGTATGCATACACGTATGCGTACCAGTGTAACTGTTCAAGTCCGGGAATTCAACTGAGTTTGGTCACTACGATAGTATGCGTACACGTTCACATACTGGCGAACCCAAACCAAGTCCGGCTACTTAGGTATGCGTACACGTTTGCATACTCGAGTGGGTTATGTTCTAAAATCGGTTTGTTCATGAACTAATACATTTATAAAATAAGGAATGCAATGTTATTGCAAACCATAGCTATAATGTTCATGAACTGATTCGAGTGAATCAAAATCGATTTTGCTTCAATTATGTCTTGTATACTTCTATGAGAATATAAACAATTGAACAACTCTATAACTAGTTTCATTTGAGTAATTAGAACTAGTTGTGTTAAGATGAACAAGGTTGATATGAAAGTGTTCATATGGCTAACTTCCGTTAACTATTTTTGAGCCAACAAAGTGTACACGTTTAGGTGGTTACCCATATCTAAATGAAGTCACTTTTCATTTGTGTGTAACAAGCTAAGTTCGATCTAACGGTTGAAAGATATTAGCTTGAGTCTAATCAGGTTTTCATCTAATGGTGAATATTGAATGCTTTGTTACCAAGGTAACATTAATTGCAAACCCTGATTTGAAAACTATATAAGGGAGAACTCTAGCAACTGGGAAACCTAATCCCTATACCTCCTGTGTGATACTAGTTACGACAAGAGTCGATTCTCCTTTAACCTAGGTTTTTCCTAAAACCATTATAGGTTAACGGCTTAAAGATTTCATTGGGATTGTGAAGCTAGACCCAACTATTTTCTCTGTAGTTGCGTGTTCTGATCTTGCTTTGTTATATCATATTGAGTACTATCTTCTATAAGATTTTCTCGAGATTTAATCTTTGATAGGCAAGATAAAAATTAGTCACAAACATCTTCGTGTCATCGTTTGTGATTCCACAATATCTTGTTTCTCTACCATAAGATTAAGATTATTGTGAGGTGATTGATATTATTAGGCTGTTCTTCGGGAATATAATTCTGGTATATCAATTGGTTCATGTTCACCTTGATTTATCAAAAGACGGAACAAAACTCATAGGTGTTTCTGTGGGAGACAGATTTATCTATTCAATAGACTTTTCTGTATGAGACAGATTTGTTTATCAAGTCTTCGACTTTGGGTCGTAGTAACTCTTAGTTGTGGGTTAGATCATCTACGGGAATCAAGTGCGTAGAGTCCTGTTGGGATTCAGAGGCGTAAGGAACGCGACTGTACCTTGATCAATGTGAGACTGGTTAGGGCTCAAATACATTCCAGTCCGATGTTAACTTGCAGTAAGCTAGTGTCTGTAGTGGCTTAATACAGTGTGGTGTTCAAATCTGGACTAGGTCCCGAGGTTTTTCTGTATTTGCGGTTTCCTCGTTAACAAAATTTCTGGTCTTTGTGTTAATTCTTTTCCGCTTTTAATTTGTTTATATAATTGAAATATTACAGGTTGTGCGTAATTCAACCAATTAGATCATCCAACCTTTGGTTGTTGATATAAATTGATTGACACTTGAACATCGGTCTTTGGTACCGTTCAAGTTGTTTCTCATAATAATCAGGCTCATGGTTTCTATCTGTTTGATTTGCTAATTACATTGAGAAACATAGATATAACTCTTGGATATATTTCCATTGATTGAGTCTGACGGTCTAGTTTATTCTCTTGGAAATTATATTGGAGTTTGTCCATACATATTGACTAAACGAAATATTGGGTGTGGTTGTTAGACCCCCGCTTTTTCAAATTGGACTGTAAAAGAAAATTTGTTCATGAAGTAAAAGTTTCATTTTTCCTGAAACGGAGGAAGTACATCGTTTTATATTTTATTAGTTGCAACTTGCAACGGAAAATTAATTGATGCATAAACCAAAATATGGCCGCATGATGTGTTATACATCCTTTGTGGTGATTTGCATAATGACTATACATTCAATTTTCGAAAATTGTGCCTAAAAAAATAAGCACCTCTGAACTTTTCGTAAAAACTCTAAATTTGATATTGTTGTTTGTACTCATTGTGTAGATATTTTTTGAAAATCTTTCCAATGAGATAATATTTGTAAAACTCCAATCCACGGATTTTTAGATATGTTATATTTTAGTTTGCTTGCCAATTATACCCCTGAAAAAATAGGATATATAAGGAGTTATAATAATTGTACTGGGTATTTTCGGTTTTTTAATAGTAACATTTTCCAATCTTTTTATCAAATTGCACATTTGCGTTAGGCTTCATTTTACAAAAAAACATGGCCATAAAAGGGACTCAATCCCTTCGGGCCCTCCGGTCGGTCAACCTAAATATTATCAAACAGAGTAGGTTTTCAATATATAACAATTTTTTCTTTTAAAAGTCACATGTAAGTATGTAATGGATGCGCAAAAGTAAATTCTCCGATTTATAAAAATATGCTTTTATGGAGTGAAAACAACGATTATATAAAATATAGATAAGCAAAAGAATCTAGTTTACCTCTCTTCTCTCTCAATTAGCCTCCTTCCCTTTGGACTAGATCTGAGCAAAGAATTTGTTGTATATTCGTTGTTGTTAGTTTTTAGTGTAGGATTTTAAAAAATTTATGATTTTGATGCCGTCTGACATTTTTTTTAAAATTTATTGTGCGATTATGTCTTCATCCTTATGGTGATTCTTTCTTCGTTTCCAAGGTGATTATTTCTAGGTATTTTGGTTGGTTTGTGGTTATTCAAGAACATCAATGATTCAACTCGGCGACGCTTCGATATCAATTCAGACCAAGAGATTTAGGACATCCAGGTTCGTATGAAATAGCGGTTACAATAAATTACTTCTCTGTGTAAGAAGCATCTCTTTTTGAAGAAGGCAATTATCTTAAATGGTCGGATTTTATTTCGGTTTATACCATCTTCACCCCCACCCCCACCATAAAAATTGGATGTTATTGCAGTTCATCGCTCTTTCTCTTTGCAATTTATTCGTAATTTGTATTTTATTTTTCTTGTTTTATGATGTTCTTGATTATCTTGTAAAATCCATGTAACATATATTTTGTCAGGAAATATAATGTTACATGGTAACAAGAAAAAAAAAAAAACAAGAAAAAAAAATGTAACCTTATTTATTTACTATATAAGATGTTTTTCTGCCTAACTTTAAAGTTTCAAGATACTTCAGTAACAAGTATTTTGTACACCATATAATATAAATATAAACTTAAATATTTGTAATTCTACTTTTGCTCACATATTGTAAATAAAACCTCTCACCCTAATTTTTGTTTTCTTTGTTTTTCTAACTCGGCTAGTTTGAGGCCCACTCCATATATTTGGGGCATATTAATGAAAGACAGAAACATGTCATTTTGAAGTAAACTCAAAACTGCATTAGCCTGATTAATTGATGGTTAATTCAGTCGTTGTTTAATCTTGTTAGGCGATCAATTAACATTAGCTAATTGATCATCTAAACATGAAAAAAAAGTTGCAATTTTTGTAAGAACATCAATTGCCCATACCCACGTTGTCCGATTCTGGGTTAATGTTCATCATTCAAGAAAAAACCAGGAATCACTGAATATGGACACCTATATTATCCGATTGTAATATGCAACTTACGTACTCATTATGATAATGCGTATGAAATCGAGATTGGGTATGATTTCAATTTTTTTTTAAATCATACTAACAATCAGCATATATAGAGTCTCATATCAGCCGATTCTGAAAATGAGTTCTTTATTTACGGAACTAAAATCATTATCTATCCATACATAAGTCTCTTAACAGCTGATTATAGCTTAAAAAACATCCAGAAAGTGGACATTTCAAATGGTAACAATCGGTGGATAGGACACACCCATAACCACCGATTCTTACTTGTGAAAACCAGAATCTACATACATACAGGTTTATATTAGCCGATTTTAACCTATAAAATCTACAGAAAAATTGAGCAACAATCGATGGATATGTCAACGAACATCAGCAAATGTTGGTCGATGTTCATCATATTTTTATGAACATCGACCGACATCTGCTGATATTCATTGATGTGTCTACCTATTATGTCTGATGTTCTTAATCTAGAAGAGCATCAAGTACAGTTAGCATACGTAAAACATAGACATCCGACGATTTTGGTCGGATATCATAGAAAAAATTAGATCGATTGATCGAAACTTAATGCAAAAATCATGAAGTTCCCTTGGAAAGAGGAATGACTTGATACAAAAACTTATTTGTTAAACATGATTCTAGAATGGGACAAGGATGAGGCGAAAAAAAAGATGGAATTGTTTTTTGTATTAGGATTTAAGATTTGATTTGGATGAAAATAGAAGAGATATTAAGTTTTTGTTTTTTGGTTTTGTCTAAGAGATTAATGTTAGAGGTGAAAATAGAAATGATTGTGTTTAGTATTAGGGTTAGTGTTGAGCATAGTTTCGTATTTTCAACCGATTTAGACACCCCATGTTCATTTCTCCAAATTCCACAACACCTCATTAGTTCAAAACTCTTATCAATGAGCAATAAATGATAATCGACTTTTTCTTCTTTTATGTAATTCAAATGGTGTTCTTGTTTTCATATTATAATAATTGAGATTGTATTTATTTATTTTTCTTTCTTATTTATGTCTAAGTTAATACGAGACTAAGCCGATATGTATGTGGTTTTTCCTTTGGAACTTAAGCATAACTTATCAAGACTAATGGACTACAGATTTGACTTTAATATAAGAAGGTGTCTGGAATCTTCAGAATACTTTTTTGACGAAAAGGGCAAATTAGAATAAAAATGGAAGACTCACAAAGCAGTGAGCTTCAAAGATTGAGCTAACAAGGCTAGCTCATACCAATTACGACATTCCAATTATAAATTAGAGTAGACAGAGAATAACCCTCAAATAATTTAGTGTGCAAAGACCAATTCAAAAGCTTACACTTAACAACGATTATAAGTTGATTTGTATGCCTTTACCTGTAAGAATACAAACGATTGTTCCTTTCGCTCCATATTGTCCACCAGATGACAAACGTAACAAACCCCAAAGCTTCTTAAGAATTTTCCTTCCTTTCTTATTCCTCCATTCTCAAATAGTAGCTTTCACGCCTTCCGCAAAATTCCAACTGATGTCAAAACTATTTAAAGAGTAGTTCCAAACTTTAGCCCCTTCCTTGCAATGAATGAATAGATGATCATTTGATTCCATAGAAACCGTACAAAACAGACATTTCGGATTATCCACCTTCCCAGCCCTAAATAGAAAGTCCAAAGTTAGCGTTTCTTTGTGACAAAGAGTCCAAAAACAGAAATACTTTTGCTTTTTCAAAAGCCAAAATCAATCCCAGGCGTCACAAAGAAAAACAATTTGTTTCATTAAAAGGTACTCTTTTCTTTGTGTATAAAAATCAATCTAGAATTATGTTTCCAAATTAACTTTTGACTTTTCCACTTTATTATAAGCGCGTTTGGAAGCACACTCAGAAATTACTTTTTAACTTCTAGAAGTCAAAATACAAAAGCCAATTTGGATATAACATTTTAAAACAACTTTTAAAAACAAAAAAATTAATTTTTTACGAAGCAAAATAGTTTTGCTTATGACTTGTACTTCTGGAGAAGCAAAATTCACCACTTGGAAATGATATCCGAATACTCTCCAGGCAAACACATCACCAAGGGATTCACGGTCATGGGCTCCCATTCGGAGTGCAGTAAGCAAACACAGTAACCATAATCTCGAGACGAGAGGTCGTGTTTGTCCTCAACCACACGATCTTAAGGGATGAAAAAACGAATGTGTGGATCTACACAGTCTTATCTCCACACTAACGGGCATGTCAAAAACACTAGTTCGATGCTTTTCGGATTTTGAAATTGTATAGAAAAATAAAAGCCGGTTTTGTCCCGGCCATGGATGGATTAAAGCTGTCATCAGATTCTCTTCTGTATAGTTATGGCGGGAAACCTCTTATTCCACTTGTTACTGCATCTCACATAATTTCTAAACCTAGATTTCTTAAACCAACAACAAAATGTAATAACTTCACTCTTACAATCGGTATTAATTTCCAACTTATTAGTTAATTTGGGTTCTCAAGGTTGTGTAATTTCCATTCACTATCCTGTAGCTGAAATTTAGAGTTATGGTTACACAGGTTGCAGGTCTTATGCAGGAGTTAGGGTAGGGATATTTCAGGATGTGAAGGGATTACGGACAAAGCGATTTAGAAGAACAAATGCATCAGGTTTTGCTTCTATAATTTGCTTGTTACTGCAATTTACATTCTTGGAGAAATTTGAAGTTCTTCGTTTTTAGCCTCACCTAAAAAAAAATTAGGAAAATTGATGAGAAACTGGTTTAGTAGTGATGGAGTTGGTGAGGGAAATTATCTTCTGTGATGGAGTTGGTAGGGATATTTCTTGATGTGCTATGTAGAGAACACATCATCCAAGAAACTAGTTTCCATGAATTTCAGATTCATACAATTTTCTTTTCCTATTTGGTTTCCTTATATATATATATATATATATATATAGTAGTGATGTATAGGCCATCCATATCTATAGGAATTATAAAGAGGCCTCGATGTTCTTTACATTGAGAGCGGTTGTTTATTTGGATCCATTGATCCAGAGTTTGTGCTTCTGCTAACTAGTTACACCAAATTATTTTGACTTCTTCAGTTTTTCACAGCTTCAATACAACCTGTTACCAAAGAAGTGATGGAGGATAAGCCCAAGGATCTCTCAGTTAGTGGGGATTCAATACGCCGTCGATTTTTAGAATTTTATGCTTCCCGTGGTCACAAGATCCTCCCAAGTTCTTCGCTCGTACCCGATGATCCAACAGTTTTACTTACAATTGCTGGAATGCTGCAGTTCAAACCTATATTTCTTGGAAAGGTATGGGGTTTTCATCTGTGCGCTATGTATTATTGTTTCCTTAAAGAATTCTGATCAAAATAGAATCGTCTAGAATACCCTGACAGAAAATGGTGTACAAATACAAGCATGATTATAGGTATGGAAATCACTGATCAAAAGAATTATGTGGCAGTTTTCTTGTATGAGTTTATAGGTATTCAGGCATGATTTTGTGTACTTTACGATATAGTAATTAGAATTATCCTCTCTTAGTTTTGAGTAGTTATGTGAAACAGTTAGCAAGTCCTCTTAGAAACTTAGTAACAGATTTCTTATATTCTTGTGGTTAAATAACTTAAGATTACTTGAGTCTCTGTTACATGGTTTCAGAGGTGTCATTGCCCTACGGAGTACATTTTGGGAATGGTCAACTGGTTAAGTTTTCTTTCTGTAACCAATTTATGGCAAGTAAATAGATTGCTGCAACATGTAGGTACCTAGACAAGTAGCTCGTGCTACAACTTCGCAGAAGTGCATCCGGACAAATGATGTGGAGAATGTAGGTAAAACATCTAGACATCAAACGTTTTTTGAGATGCTGGGAAACTTCAGTTTTGGCGATTACTTTAAAAGAGAAGCAATCAATTGGGCATGGGAGCTTTCAACCAAGGAGTATGTATTCAGATTTTCTTGCTTTTGGGCTATGCATTAAGCTTGTTTGCAATATTTATCTGAAGCATGATCTATATCTTGAATGATCTTAGTAACTTGCGGTCTACATTTGGTTCAACTTGTTAATATAGATGCTAGGGGTGGGGTCAGATAGTTTATACCTAGTAGTACCTACAAGTGTCAGCATATCGATGTTGAAAGAAATTTTATTCGACACTGGCACTGGATACTGCAACAGAATCTGACCTAGCAATGATCTCTTTCTTTTTCCATTTTGTGCTTAACATCGGCCTTCTACTCCTTAGGTTGTGAAAGTAATCTAACTCTATGAAAATGTGAAACTGCTGCCCGATTGAACAGATACATGACCCGCTCCTAGTTCTGAACTGAGAATTTAGTATTTCAGCTATTTGTAGGACACCATATTTTCTGAAAGTTATGCTAGATAAAAAATGAAATATAAAAAGTTATTGTTGTGCAATATCGTCAAAACAAAGTCTTGTTCATCTTCCTAATTAGATAATGCTATTTCCATTACCTCCCTTCTACATTGCGCGCTAGCTGCATCCCTATCATGTTTATCTATTTTCATATACGACAAGGCTGCTTTATATTGTTGTCACGTCTATTTAGTTTTGTACTGTCAAGTGATTGGCAATTGCACTTTGGAATTTCTATTAATTATATTGTCACTTGCGACGGAGCCATGCACCAATTTGTTTTCTGTATATTGCTTTGTATAGGTTCATGTTGCCACCTGAGAATTTGTGGATTAGCGTTTTTGAAGATGATGACGAAACTTTCTCCATATGGCATGATGAGGTGAGCAATTGCTCCATTTTGATCTAGATACGCTGTTTCTCTTATTGATACTTGTACATGCTAATTCATGTTAAGTATTACTTCAGTTTATTTTCAATTTATTTTGTAATGAATCCTTTATGTAAGCATCGTATTCTGTATGTTCTGGAAGTGTACAATGGGTTTTCTTGCATCAGAGAGCGAGGGAGTTAATTTTTTTCACTGATTAAGTGATACCTTATCTGCACCAGCTAGGTGTTCCTGCAGAGCGTATAAAGAGAATGGGCGCGGAAGACAACTTCTGGACTAGTGGAGTTACCGGTCCCTGTGGTCCATGCTCTGAGATTTATTACGATTTCCATCCCCAGAGAGGATATTCAGATACGGTGAGTACTCTTTCATTTCAATTCTGATCCATGCTTTACCTTATTCCAAGTTTTGCTTGTACTGGTACTGATTTTGGAAAAAATGCAAATGCAGGACTTGAATGATGATAGTAGGTTTATAGAATTTTACAACCTGGTCTTCATGCAATATAATAAGAAGGATGATGGCTCCCTAGAACCACTAAAGCAGATGAATATAGACACTGGTCTTGGTCTTGAGCGAGTGGCTCGTATCCTGCAAAAGGTATTTGTTCATAGTGTCACTAGCTTGCGATAATTACAAGCTTATAAAAGCGTTTTTGCATGGTGGAATTTATTTGCCCAAGTTTAAATCAGGTAGCACTTTTACTCTGAAATCTCGTCCACCTTCTACTACAGGTTGACAACAATTACGAAACTGACTTGATTTATCCTATCATGGAGAAGGCCTCGGAATTAGCAATGATCCCATATGCTGAAGCAGAAGAACACATAAAGACCAATTTCAAAGTATGGTGTCATGAGTCGTCTGTCTCTTTCTAAAGTATTTTATTGCACTATTAACTTTGATGCGGTATGTTGCTGTCAAGCAAATTAATGGCAGTCTTTCATTGTTTAATAGTTTCTATCATTTTTCTAATTCTGTGCAGATTATTGGGGACCATATACGAGCAGTTGTTTATCTCTTATCAGATGGGGTTTTCCCGTCCAATATAGGAAGAGGTTATGTTGTTCGGCGGCTCATCAGAAGAGCTGTTCGTATTGGCAGACTACTTGGTATAAAGGGAGATTGCAAGGGTAACATTGATGGAGCTTTTCTTCCAGCAATTGCAGAAAAAGTGATTGAATTAAGCACCCAAATAGACTCCGACGTAAAGTCTAGGGCACCCCGTGTTCTCGATGAGTTGAAAAGGGAAGAGTTACGGTTCGTGCAGACGCTAGAGAGAGGAGAAAAACTGCTTGACCAGTTGTTAACCGAGGCACTGTTAAGTTCGAAGGAGGATGGAAATTCACCTTGTTTGTCTGGCAAGAATGCCTTTCTTCTGAATGACACATTTGGTTTTCCGATAGAAATAACTGTGGAAGTTGCTGAAGAAAGAGGTGTTAGTGTAGATTTAAGCGGTTTTGATATAGAAATGGAGAACCAGCGGCGTCAATCTCAGGCAGCTCACAATACAATCAAACTTGCAGTTGGAAACACATCGGAGCTTACAGAGAGTGTTTCTGACACTGAGTTTTTAGGGTATAATACCCTCTCAGCCAGAGCAATAATAAAGGGCCTGATATTTGAAGGCAGCTCAGTTAATCAGGTTTCTGAAGGAAATGATGTTGAAGTTTTGTTAGATAGGACACCTTTCTATGCTGAATCCGGTGGGCAAATAGGAGACCATGGTTCCCTCTATCTTACAGAAGGTGAGAGTAAACCGAAGACTGTTGTTAAGATTAATGATGTGAAAAAGTCTTTTGGAAATATATTTGTTCATAAGGGCAAGGTTATGGAAGGAGCTATCGAGGTAGGAAAAGAAGTGGAGGCTGAAGTGGATGCAAAACTTAGGCAGCGTGCCAAGGTATATATTTCAGTGTTATCTTTAATTTTTTTCATCACATCTCATTCTGTTTGAGTAGATCTTTCATCTCTAGCTGCCTGCTTATTCTATAGCTAAGACCACAGTTAGCATCTTGTGGGTATCCATTAGAAGATTTGGTTGTCCATGTAGTTATACATGGGTCTATGGTTTTGATGTGCAGGTTCACCATACTGCTACACATTTGCTACAAGCTGCACTTAAAAGTTTAATAGGCCAGGAAACATCTCAAGCGGGATCACTGGTGGCGTTTGAACGTCTCCGGTTTGATTTCAATTTTGACCGACCACTCCAAGACAACCAGATCACAGAAGTTGAAGAATTGATCAATGGGTGGATTGGTAATGCAACTAATCTTGATACTAAAGTGATGGCCTTGACAGATGCAAAAAATGCCGGAGCAATTGCAATGTTTGGTGAAAAATATGGAGAGGAGGTCTGGCTCATCTTTATTCATGTTCTAGTTCCATTTTATTTTTTTAAAGAGTGACAGGCGGTAGCTGATTGATCCACATTGTTTCCCTTTTTGTTTGGGATTACCAGCAACATTGTATGATCTCATTTCCTATATTTTTTTCTTTACAATGTGTGGTAGGTACGAGTTGTAGAGGTTCCAGGTGTATCGATGGAGCTCTGTGGTGGGACCCATGTCAGCAATACTTCAGAGATACGGGGTTTCAAGATAATTTCAGAGCAGGGAATTGCATCAGGAGTTAGGCGTATTGAAGCTGTAGCTGGTGAAGCATACATTGATTATATGAATGTTCGAGATAGCTACATGAAACATCTTTGCTCCACCCTCAAGGTATGTTCCTCTACCAATATATATTTTCCTTGTAAAGTTATACGTAATTCCACAGAAGCACCTGGGGTTGATTGTGTGAATATCATGCATCTGCACAGGTAAAACCTGAAGATGTGACGACAAGAGTGGAAAGTCTGATGGAGGATTTGCGGATGGCTAGAAATGAAGTTTCAGCTGTGCGCTCTAAAGCAGCAGTATACAAGGCAGCAACCCTTGTGACCAAAGCTTTTTCTATTGGAACTTCCACAAAAATACGGTAATAATTTCATCCTTGGCAAGTTGTCTGCACCAAAGATTTTTCATATTTCTGAATTTTTTTTATGTTACTCCACAATTCTTAAGAAATTTTCTGAAATCACTGAACTCAATAAGCATTCCCACTCATATATTTCATAGGGTTCTTGTTGAGAATATGGATGACTTGGATGCTGATTCATTGAAAAGCGCAGCTGAATATTTGGTTGATACATTAGAAGATCCTGCTGCGGTGATCCTTGGGTCATCTCCCGGTGAAGGTAAGGTGAGTTTGGTTGCTGCATTTAGCACAGGAGCTGTCAAACTTGGAATTCAAGCAGGTAAGTTTATAGGACCCATAGCCAAGTTGTGTGGTGGAGGAGGTGGTGGTAGACCCAATTTTGCTCAGGCAGGTGGAAAGAAACCTGAAAACTTGTCGGACGCCCTTGAAAAGGCTAAAACCGATCTGGTAGCAGTTCTGTCAGAGAAATCAATCTGAAGTTACAGCAGGCGTTGGAACTTCAGCTGTCATTATGACCCAACTTGGTGAATTAAAGTTACCTCAAACAAGGGAGAAGAAATTTTCTTCTTCCAAATTACTACTCTCAGGACTTCACATTTTTGTTCATGTACAGGAAGATGATACCAGAAGCTAGTTAGTCATTCTTTTTCTTCTGTAAAGTTTTAACAGTTAACATGTAAATTAGTTAAGAACAACTTACGGTGATTATAAAGCGTAATCTCGAGTCTGATGGCCTTGTGTTACATAATTGCATTCACTTATCAGCTAAACTGGGTTTGCAGTCGTGGAGGCACACCAACAGTTTTAATCAATTGCTTATCTTTGAGCCCTGAAGTGGATTTGAAATATGGTTGGTATGGTAAGCATAGCTAACAATTTGATTATTCATTTAATTGAGTTTAGAGAGAGGGTTAGGATAATGTGGACTCACCTATGTATATCAGCTAAACTCGATCATAGTCATGCTAATCAACTACTAACTCACCCAATTTTATGTCTTTTAGTTGTGACATCTCTATCCAAACAATCAATCTGAATACTACAGCAAATGCAATAGAATGACAAGGCATACGCCACCTGTTAGGATTATCATGGATGAGACGCGCATAATTTTTGTTTTCCTGGTTTTTGTTTAGTTGGCTTTAATAGAAAACCTCTTTTTTGGTAAAGGGGTTGGATAAGCTCGATGGTTTAAGATCAGTTGTGTCACTGTTTTGCATTATTGTTGCGTTAAAAATAACATCAGTGGTGTTTGCATTATTTTCTGGACCATCATCTTCATCGACTCACTCCACTATAATACAATAATCACTTAGGTGCAACATCCAAAAAGAAAAGTAAAAAAAGGTTAAACGTAAGATTAACACTTTTAACTTATTAGTTACTCATGATATCCAAATTAGTCTTCTTGTTCTCACTTTACTACCTACCCAATGTCTTTTATATGCAGTGCATGCAGTGGAGAGTTGAGATGAGTCGGTGAGGTGAGGTGAACGAGTATGAGATCACTCGTACCTCAAAACCCATAAAAAGAAAACAACGCGTTTCTTTCATCTGACTCTGTGTGTGTATCCTGCAAATCAGCGAATTCTTGTCCCTTTCATGTCCATTTCCCATGCCATCTGTATTCCACTCTCGTTACCGGGTTCACATTCCCTCTCCACTTGTATAAATACACACTTCCCGAATCATCACTTCTCAATTCTCAAACACATTCTTCTGAACTCAAAGTCTCAAACTCAAACTCAAGACCGATTAAATATGAGTATCTTTCTCTGTTTACTGTTCAGTCTCTTAATCTCTTACTCAACTGCTTGTGATCGTTGTGTTCATCAAAGCAAGGCTGCTTATTTCACTTCCTCTTCTTCACTCTCTTGTAAGTTCCTTTCTCTTGTTTCATTGATTCTATTAATTATGCAATAAAACCCGTTCAGGAAATTCAATTAGAAGGAGAATTAAGCTGAAAAAAATGGCATATACCAAACTGATTATAATTTAGCAAAAGGTTAGTGGGTTGTTTCTAATTTACTCATTCAATTTAATTTTATTGTTACTGCAGCTGGAGCTTGTGGGTATGGCTCATTAGCGGTAGGTTTTAATGGGGGTCATCTTGCTGCTGGTGTTCCTTCTCTGTTTAGAGATGGTGTTGGTTGTGGAGCTTGCTTTCAGGTGACTAATCAGTAGCTAGAAAGTCTTGAGCCAAAACAGACTTTTTTTAATTATTTTTTTGAATTTCGTTTTATAATTCTGTTTTTGTTTTGGGATTTTTTTTGCAGATAAGGTGTAAGAATCAGAAAGTCTGTAGCAATGGAGGAACTAAAGTGATACTAACTGATCTAAATCACAACAATAAGACTGATTTTGTTCTAAGTAACAGAGCTTTTAGGGCCATGGCTAATGATGGTATGTCTCGTGATCTTCTCAAGCTTGGAATTGTCGATGTTGAATACAAGAGGTAAGCAGCAAATAACTTTTTAAATTCCCGTTATATTGCAGTATCACCGTTATTAAACTCTAATCCCGATATTTCGGTTTTAAACTAAAAACGGTTAAAGTTGGGTGCTAGTTTTAGGACCAGAGTCACCAGACCAGACTAGAGTTTTTATTTTGTGGAGACTAGTAAACAGCATATCATTTTCAGCCTCTCTAGTTGTGAAGTGGGATGCCGAAGTGCTGTGGGTGAGTGAAAGTTATGATTTGAAAGCAAAGTTTAGTGGGTCGAGACAAGAATAAGTGGCTCCTGCAATTCCAATCTAGACTCTAGACTCCAATAACAACTTCTTAGGTAGAGGTCTTGGTGGATTTGTTACACCTGCCTACATTTGTGAATTGGGAGGCTTGGGACCAAAAAAAAAAAGTTGATGAGAAATGATATTTTTAGTCGATTGTAATTTTAACATCATGATTGTTGTTTTCGACATGACAGGATACCATGTGAATACAAATCCAAGAATTTGTCGGTTAAAATAGAAGAGAAGAGCCTAAAACCCAATTATTTGGCTATTAAGTTTCTTTACCAAGGTGGTCAAACAGACATTGTCTCTGTCGATATAGCACAGGTAAACTATATTGTACTCTCTTAATGCATATAGCATAAGCTTCTGGCATAAAGGCTGGTGCCTTTTATGCAACCGGTTGCAGTTTACTGAAGATTTTATTGATCTTGATTTTGTAGGTTGGAAGTGCAAACTGGAGATACATGACTAGGAATGCTAATGGAGTAGTGTGGGAAACAAGTAGAGTACCAGCTGGGGCATTGCAAATTAGAATGCTGGTGACAGGGGGTTTTGATGGCAAAATGATATGGGCAAACAATCAAGTGATTCCTGCTAATTGGAAAGTTGGTGAAATCTATGATTCAGGTGTTCAAATTACTGATATTGCTCAAGAAGGTTGTGCATCTTCATCTACTAGTTGTGAACATGAGCACTGGAACTGAAGAGATCATTTTGAATCAGGGTTTTCTTTTTCTTTTATCTTGTTACTAGCTATTGGTTTTGTTGAGCTTAATAATGTCTTGATAGTGTATACTGTTGTGGATAAACTGTGTACATTACAACTGTTCTTTACAAAGTAGTGGTCCTTATAATTACTTTACCATAAAAAAAAAATCGGACGTCTTTTTTCGCAATGGCAACATTATAAACAACTGGCCATCAATTTATTCCACCTAGACCTATTCCTATGCATCATATCAAAAAAAAAAAAATACATTCGCCGTCATACGAGGTGGCATGACAAATCAGCTGTGCCACATTGGTAAAAGAGTTGAGCGATGAAAACGTTATCTAGTGATATTTATTTTTCTTTTATCTTGTTACACTAGCTATTGGTTTTGTGAAGCCAAATAATGTCTTTATTACACTCTGTGGATAAACTGTGTACATTAGAACTGTTATTTTCAAAGTAGTGGTTTTATAATTACTTTACCATTAAAAAAATCGGATGTCTTTTTTTTTCTTTTTTCTTTTGGCAATGGTAACATTATAAACAACTCATCATCAATTTTGTTCCACTTAGGCCTATTCCTATGTGAATGTCAAACAATATAGTTTGTCATTTTTGCACCCATTGTGGGTGTGGTAAAGTGGCACATGTAAGTGTCTAAGTGCCAAATATACCATTCGGGCATACGAGATAGTCTCTAGCGAGCGATAGAGACTCCATTATTGCTCGATGGTTTTCAACGCGCTCGACGGATAGAGACTCCATTGCTCGATGGTCTTCAACGCTCTCGACGGTCAGAATAACGTCTGTGCTAGTCTTTCTATCGCTCATAGTTATGATCATCGCAATTTCAAATACCCAACTTCAAAATAATTTCATATCACATCATCTCAATTTAAATTCATTTCAACATGAATAGTGCTCGTTACACCAAAATTGCTAGTGCTCGCTTCACTCTAGAAGAAGATGTTTATCTATTCGATGTTGGATATCAATTGCAAGTGGCATAGATTTCAATTTAGCTACATTTAATTTATGGGACACTCTGTTTCAAAGGTTTATGGCATTAAGTCATGTAAATCTAAGAAGAACAAATGGGCCGGAGCCTTCAACAAAGATTTTTCTTTATCAATAACAACGTGAGAAAGTATGCGCAAATTTTGTGAATGATTAAGGAGGATCATCCTGGGTTGTCCATCGACGAGCTAAAAATTAGAGCTGATACGAAATTTATTGATGACAACAAAAGACAATTTAAGCATCATGAATGATATCAACTCTATACGATTCATGTGCAGGGGTTTAGTTTTGGTTAAGTGTTATACAATGTGATAGCGTCTTTTAAATTAAACGTTGAAACTAAATGAAAACCAAAACTAGCTTCGATTTGAACATTAATTTATAGATAGTTTTCATTAATAAAAACAAAAAGATTACATTACAAATATATAAATTAAATTACATCCATAAACTAATCATTTCCTTGACCATCTCCACTAGATTTAGATGGAGTTATTGCATTTGAGTGTGCTCTTGCACTCTGTTGAGCCGCACGTTCACCCTTGGCTATTTCTTCAAGCTCGCGGGGTTATGGATAGTGGACCAAAGAAACACGACGTGAAATTTTTCCAGCTGCAACAAGAATAAACAATAGACAGATACTGATTAAGCAAAAAGGTTCATTAAAGATCCAGTTGGTCATGTTTTCTGGATCAAGATTGTTGTTCAATATATCAGAGATTGAGCCGGTTTGAGACTGATTTGGTGGTTGATTCTCTTCATAATCGTCATAACTTTGAAAAGTAACGGGATCACACGTGCATAGGGGAACACGAAAGCAATCTTGAAATATGTGAGGTTAAAATACGTGAAATGATGATGTGGTTAAGGAAATTGGGGTAAAAAGAGTAGATTGCATAACTGCTTCAATGGTCAAGACACCAGGTGTCATAGTGTCAGTTGGAAATTGGTTAAACAAACCTCTAGGAGTTGTATCCATGTCAATGACTTTATCACCTACACGTACTTGAGTGTCTATTGCTACATTCAGAGTAGAAATTACTACTTCATTCTACATAAAACGAACTCTCAAACTTCTTTCACTCCCATGACTTCGCTGACTTGAACCTCCATGACTCATACCTCTACCACCAGGACTCATAACTCTACCAACAAGACTTAAGCGTACACTATGACTCGTACCTCTACCACCATGACTTGTACCTGTACCACCATGACTGGAATATCCCGGAGTAGTCATGTCAAACATCACGTTTTTCCTCACTCTTTGCATCTCGCTCAAGTGGAATCTCTGAAATTCACGTTGTAGATCATGATAATCGTTCAACTAGGTCTGATACTACTCCGGTGTAGCATCTAACCCTCAGTATGGATAAGTATGTTCGAGTGCACAAGGAACAATCAAAACAATAACAGTATCTCCAGACATAGAAGAGTCTCTACGTCCCAAGAAAATGGTGGCATAATCGACGATGAACCCGCTTGACTAGGATATTAAAATACGTCTCCCGTCTCGGGCGGGGGTTGGATCACCAAGTGGCATCCTACCTGTAGTCCATTCGGCTCAAATTTTGTGGTTGCATAACAGTATTTGGCTTGAAAATAGTGTCAAACCAATAAAGGTACTCATTTCTAGAACTCAGCTCTAGGATCAAATTTTAGCTTCTTCCCAATGTGGACCATCCCTTATCAATTTCTCCCAGCCTTCTAGAGAAATCTCTTCACTTGGATAGGGATTGATGGTTATCACCATTTTTTTCTGCATTCGACGTAATACCAAACACCCTTTTCGGAAATAGGACTGGTTAACACAATCCTCTTAAGGCTTACCTCTAACATCCTATGGGCTTCCACTTCTTCGAATTCAGGAATTGTTGCATAAGGCATGGAAACAATGTTAAGGCTCGTTCTATACAACTTTTGAGTCCTCTAAACAATTAAAGCATGTGACCATATTCAATCTGTTCTATCGACATCGTGTTTATGTATGACAGGAAAAATATTGGTGTGGTAAAGAGAAGATTCACAAACACGGAAATATGTATACCACCAATGCCGAAAATAATAACATTGTTGGTTAGTACATTTACGATGTCAAAATAATAGATAGTGTGAAAAATATTGACACTTACCTCCAACACTCCCCCAAAACCATTAAAGCTTTCTTTGACACACGTCGAGCAATTACCAAGGGCTATGTAAACTCCTGATAAAATTGGAGAACTCCCAATCATATCTTGGTGCTTGTCTAAATCTTCTAATGATTCAAGAAAACCAATTAATATCACTGATCTAGCATTTGGAAATAGACATGTTCGATTTCCTCGAAATTTTCAGGCTATTCATATTGTGTATTATCTAACCTGTTTTGATTCATTTTCCTAACAGAACATTGTAAAAAACTTTTCAACTCAGCCACCTTTAATCCATATGCTAGATTTCCTTCTAGATCATTTGAGTATAGATGAAGTCTTTATTCCCATATATCTTCCGACTCCCATTTTAGTCTTTTAAATGGAAGTAAATTTCCCTCACATGGAATCCCCGTCAACATGTACAAATCTAACGATGTAACTCATATTTAACAACATATTCATAACTAAAGTTTTTTGAATTTTATAAAATTCAAAAAAAAAACTAAAATTTTAATTACAAGAAAAAAAAACTTACCACATTCAAAATTTTTGAAAAAAAACGTATTTGCATTCTTCCACCATCGTTCCAATATAACTTGAACTATTTGAGTCATATGGTTTCTAGGTTGTATATCATATAAACGCCACTAAGGATATCTTTGGAATCTGTCTTGGACAAAAGGGGGAAGTAAATTGAACACCTAGAACTCAAACCACATACCTGTTAGAGTGAATGAATTAACTCGCTCTAGATGGCCAAATACGTGCAAAAAGAGTACACTATCACCAGCTAGTTGTCTAACATGTTGAAACTCATATTCTTTATCATGGACAAAATTTAATATACTGGATGGGGTGCTAGTAGATCCTTTGACTTTTCTGTTTCTTTTTTATTTCTTACCCATATTTGGAAGGAAGTAACTAAAGAATATTGTTTTGGAGAAAGAAGAGAAGGTCTGAAGAGGAACAACAGGGGAAGTATGTTATTTATAGGGACTATAGAATCCGTCGTTAGCAAGTAACAATATCGAGCAATATTCAGAAAATTTGCAGTGATGGAGTCCCTATCGCTGATGAAATAGACAATATCACTCGATATAGCTTCGGTCGCTTAACTCTTTTACCATAGTAGCGCAGCTGGTTTGCCATGCCACCTGGCATAACAAATGGATTTTTTTGCCATGATGCATAAGAATAGGCCTTAGATAGTTGTTTCTTCACTAGTTTAATCTTAGTGACAACTCTAAAATGTGGAAATCATATGTCTGGCTCCCAGCATTCCTGAATAACCTTTAGAGTTTCCGAGCAATGCAACCACAAACTGAAATAATTGTAAGGAATACTGCTGATAGATCGGTAGACTTGGATGCAAAGATGATTGGATAATGGTCATACCCAATAGGAAGCAAATGGGTGACAATCGTATTAAGGTTGACAGAGATCCAATTTAGATTTGCAAGTGCTCTATATATATAGTGTAACTTGGATTTTGTTTGGTTTCTTTTGCTTATTTGACCGGCTATAAATATGCCCTATGAATCCAAAATCAAGCAAACCTAAATCCTAAATGATGGTTCTGATATTGATAATGGATTATGGATAAAAAGGTTTGCCGCCAGATTTCTCCGCCGCAGAGAGAGTGATGTTTAGGTCTATATCCAAGGATGATCATTGTTGCTTACTAATTATTCCAGGAGCTTCCAATCCTTATGCGCAAAGGATTTTTTGGATTCCCATAAAGAAAAGAAATATTATTCTTCCTCATAGAGTTATATCTAAATCCCTAAAAGTAGAAGAAATATTGATCATTCTCTAAAATTTGCTTAGAGCAAGGGCTGTGGTAGTCTTACTTCTTCAAAATGAAAGAGTGACTACTATTTTGATCAAATTTGACCTTACTATGAAGGTCTTTCACCCAACTTCCACCCTAATCACTTTCATACACTCTTTCGTATGAAAGAGTGATTACACGGTACACTGTTTGCTGTGAAAAAAATCAGAGTTCTGTTTATTTTAAATTATAAGTGGTCCCACCAA
This sequence comes from Papaver armeniacum, assembly GCA_023531295.1. NCBI lineage: Eukaryota > Viridiplantae > Streptophyta > Magnoliopsida > Ranunculales > Papaveraceae > Papaver > Papaver armeniacum. Next base: position 145,377 of record JAJJWW010015340.1, read on the forward strand.
ATCAGATTCCTTTGGGTTTATATATTTGAAAAGTCAAAGTCTATTCTCGAACGGCAGATAGTATGCCGCCCAAGAAAAAAATTATTATTTTTATTAAGTTTAAATTTCGAACGGTCCTACCGCTACTCACTACCACTTGTTTGCCATAGTAGAATCACTCCTTCAAATGAAGGAGAACTCCTTTAAATGAACAAGTTAGTCTCTAGATGAGTCAGACCAAACAAGACCAAGTCCACCAGAGACAATAAAAGAAACTAAGGTATGGTTAGTGAATTCACATGATTCGAGATATTTTATCAATTTTGCATCTAGTTTCAGTAAGAAAAAGAAGTCCCGGTTTAGAGGAGATACAAAGTTTTTTAAGGTGAGCAGAGGTGGTTTTAGAGCCTATACCATAGCAACGTCATGATAGGAAGATCATGGGCTCTAAAAAAGGGAGAGAGAGAGAGGATAAAAAACAAACAAAGATGAAAAAATAAATAAACAAAGATATCAAAGTATCTCAAATAGTCGAAGAGAAAGAAACAGAGATAAAGCTCAAACCAAAATGGTTATAAAACAAACTACAAAAAATTTAAAACTAAAATAAGACAAGAGGTGAAAAGTGCCCTATTCTAGAAAAATAGAAAGTATAGAAGTTAACCTAGAAGGCTTTTAGAAGTCTAGACTACATAGCTACCTATCAATAAGTGAAAATCTATAGCCAGACAAGTCGTCAAATTTCATTATATTAAACCAACAGTAAATCAAATATATTTAATCAAGAGAAGAACTATCAAAAGAAGATCAATAATAATTAAGAAGAACAACAATGTTCAGATATATGAAATTAAATAGAGCATAACAATAAGTAAATAAAAGGAGCAATACAAATTGAATCCTACAACAGAAGCCGAAAATAAATGTCACTACTAACAGGTAACTTGGGATTTGAATGATTACCCTGATAGGAGATAACAATAAAGATAAAAGGCTAGAAAATAAGTTATCAATAAGCTTCTTGTCTAGATTCTTAAACAGTTCATCAATCGATTCCTCAAGATTCCAATATTTAAGAAATATATTAAAATTCCACCCTAAATTTTTATATTCTTGCACTAATTTATCTAAAGAGTGACATTTCTTTGTTAGTATCTTAATAAATCACTAAGCCAAGTTTTATTATTCTCTAGAAGCACTAGTGGAAAATGGGGTTTATATGACCCACATCAGAGACCCTCAATGACGGTAGCCGGTGCGGTGACCAAACACAACGGTCTCTGATATGGTAAAAACACGGAAAAATTCCGAGAGCTTAATAAGCCGTCTCTGAATTGAAAAAATTATTTACCATTTTGCCATCATGAAACCAACGATTCAACGACCCTCGAAAGGTGATATAGATCCGATGGGCCCCACACTTTCTATGGTCACGATTTGCTAAACCCAAAAGAACGGCTATGATAACATTCCTCTATAATTTTTATCACTTAACTACTAAATAAAAAATCCCTCTCTACCACCTGCATATCTTTCTTTCCATCTCCCTCTCACCTCTGCTCTCGGTCTTCATCTCTCACCTAAAAACTAGCTCCATGGAAATTCCTTGTCTTCATTCTTCTTCTGATTAATAACCCCAGATGTCGTTAAATCAAACATGCTAGCAAACCCTTCTCGTGATTCTTCCTCTAAAATCCCTCAAGTAGATCTCAAACCTGTTGGAAACCCTATCTTCTGTTTTTTTTTCTCCCTCTTCCATCAAATCGACTCTACGAAGCTCTCTCATAGCCGATCTCGAAGAAAAATCATTTTCTTTTTCACTCCCAGATCCGCTATCTAAACCAACATATCTTCATGAAAAACTATTTTTCTTCATCTCTCCATTTGCAATATTCGATGTAAAACCATTTTCTTCAAACCATTTATTCCCCCTTTTCTCTCTTTGTTGTAGATTTTGTTATTGTTAGCGTTTTGAATTTATTTTGATTTTCTTGTAGGATTTTTATTTAGAAGACCAATTATCATCCTCAGTTGAATTTCTCGAACACTTTAAGGGGAATTTGATTTTTGGCTTCACCAACATTTGAAGAATCAACTGATTTACTAGAAAGAAGGTAAAATTGATTGTTCGTTTTATGATTATTTCTATCATGTTGCTTGTAATTTTGATTTAAAGGGTTTGATTTTAATTTATTTTTGGGTTTTTCATCAAATTGAAATTTGACGATTTATTTTGGTTTTTGTAGGAAAGTAAAACTCTCCTGAACAATTATGCACCAGTTCACTATGATGTGATAGACAAAAGGGTTCATATGGCATGCAACTCTACTGATTATGCTGAAGAGATCTGAGGTTTGGTTTTTATCTTTTCTTCTCCTTTAATTTTAGGGGTTTTCTTGAATCGACGGTGATTCTGCATTTAGTTGTTTGTTATTATTGTGTTGGTGCTCGTCCAAACAAATTTGTACTATGTGTGTGATGAATGAACTCTTTTGTGAAGTTCTGTTTTGTAAGTGATAAGTGATAAAGTTCTCAAAACTGCAGGTGGAAGGACTAATAATTGAGGTACTTGGATTGGGTTTGCCAATATATGATATATGGTGATAAGGAAGTGCTGAGAACCATGCTTCACCTCTTAATTCTATCACCATTTTTTTATTACAAATCTGTGTATTTTTGAATCTAATAACTGGTTATTGTAATTTTGTTGCAGGTTTGAGAAAAAATTCTTATCTAACTTGATTAAACATAATCCTGATAAATGGTTATTGTATGGTTGATGATGAGTGGATTGAATTTGGTGGAAACAATTGTGTCCTTTTTTTTTTCTTTTCTGTTTTCATTTGTGGTGCTATCAAGGCCTAAATTTGTTGGAATTCTTGTAGAATTCGTGTTTGCAGGATAAGGGAGCCTTACCCCAACAACAGAAATCTCTCTCACTATGGATCTCAACTCTGTACTCCAGGTGTTTGTAAAAAGGTCACAATGAGTGCTGCAAGGTTGGTGGTCAGTTACCAACAAAGGTCAAGTTAAGTAATCTCAACATTTCCCTAATTTTTGGACTCTATTAATAAGTTAATGAAATGGTAATGTGTGCAAGTGGAATTCATGTACTAATTAATTCCTAATTAGAATCCAAATTAGCTACATATTAGTTTTCAAGAGCACTACTTTGAAAGGGAAAGGCTTAGATAGCTATGAGCGGTTTACTTGCATCAAATGATTATTAGCTTACATGTTAGATAGATTTGATCTGAGTAATGATAAGTTTTATAAGCTTACATGATTAGCACATTGTTATGAATTGGTCATAGATTGGTGAGGATCTTGCTAATGGTAGATAATCTTGGTTGTATTTATATGGTTAATCATTGGGCTTAATTAACTTAGTCCCTTTTGAATATGAAACTAGCACATGCCTATTTTCTCCACTGTATTGAAAAGAGAATTACAGTCCAGATAGTATAAGAATAGATGGGTTGTTGGTACATTTTTTGGATGTCTTGGCTTGCTCGAGTACCGGCATGTTGGTTAATGATTAGCTACATTATACTTGTTAGTTACACATAATTTTTTACATAGCATACGCTGCTTGAATGCTTTTCTCTATTTCTACACTGATGCCTTGTGATTTTTCATGTGAAGGACATCGAGGCTTTTGGAGAATTCAGTCACGAGATACGAGGCAAAGGTGGTATTCCTATTTTATGTTGATTGCACGTACGTTTGGCAAAAGTGGAAATCCTTAACGGGGTAAAGTGGAATTTTGAACAGGTGTTTTTTTATTAACGTTCTGTTGGCATGGGTTACCTTAACTTTTAAAATGCCATTGTTCATCTTTCAGGTGAGGATTCGTGAGCCTAAAGGATCTTAAATCGGGTATATTTCCTTCATCAACTAATGTGTTCAAAGTGCTGCTAATTTACTACATGGTCTAGCAAATTCAGCTCATGGCATGACATCCAATAAGGCTTTTCTAATTACTACATTACAGAAGTTATGTAGTAGATCACGAACTCCTTAAAAAGCAAAATTATTGAGTTCATGTAATGTTTTTGCCTTGTAATTTACTACATGGTCTAGCAAATTCTGCTTATGGCATGACGTCCAGTAAGGCTTTTCTAATTTACTACATTACAGAAGTTATGTAGTAGATCACGAACTCCTTAAAAAGCAACATTGTTGAGTTCATGTAATGTTTTTGCCTTGCACAATATGGAATGAAGTCACGTGTATTAGAAAGAAATTCAGTTCATATAAAAGCTATTCCGTTCATGTCAAATGTTTGTGTATTAATTGCTTTACTCATTATACGTATGTAGTTGTTGTACTAGTTATGTGCTATAGTTTCATGTCATATCATAAGTATTCAATCATGTTGTTGGTTTCAGGGAGCACAATCTGAGGAAGGTGCTTCTGCGAAATTTATAACTTGAATTGTGTAAGCTCATCTTCTCAAGCACCAAATATTGTCACCCGTGCTTGATATAAAGCATGGGAAAAAAAAGGTAGCTGTTCTCTATTGCTTTCTTCTATATATTTAGAATTATTAACTTGGAGTCTTGTTGTCTTGGTTCCTTGTTTGAAAACTAACTTGAATGGTTTGGAAACATAGGATAGCTTATTTGCTTTGTAATCGGCAACTTAGTTATCATTCCGAGGTCTCGAGTTATGTCTCAGCTTAATAGGTTTATCTAACGGAGCCCTTTGGATTGTATCTTACTAATATGTTGTGAAAGAAATGCTTATATACATAGTATGAGACACTTTTCTTATTATGGGTTTATAAATGGTGTGATTTCTGAAGCCCAATTTTTGGCGTGGTCTATATTTAGCAGTGATGGATCTATTATGATGATTAAGAAAGAATATGAGATTATGAATATTTTTCCTCAGGTAGTGCATTCTGTCTAGAGAACTACAGTTGATGGTTTGGTTAGAGGAGGCTCCAATTAATGATCTTTTATCCCTGTGGTACGCGAGTTATCAATGAAAAGTTGTGTAGATTTCCTGGAAAATACTGTTGAATTGTATGTGGGGTATTTTTATAGACTTTGATCTTTGGTGCTTGTTGTTCCATGTTGGACTTGTAATCTTTCGACCCTTCCATTATGCGTCTAGAATTCTGGATTAAAATCCCTTTCTCTGTACCTTTTCAACTGAAGTGTCAACTGAATCCCTTTTAGTTTTGTTTGCTGCAGGTGCACCAAATATATGAATTGTTGGCTTAGTTCATCATCGGGAAGTTTTTATCATTTTGCTGGTTTTCCCTTGTTTTTAGAAATTTTGAATTTATAAGGACTTGTAGCACATCTTTGAATAAACCTTCAACTTACTAGTACTTGTATTATTGTGAATTCAGGATTTGAATCTTTGTTTTCTGTGGTTTTTGAACTTCAAGTATCCAGATCAATTCAGTTAAGAATTTGGTCATGAATACAATCATTGTTTTGGTCATATGACTTGATGACCGCTGTCGTAAGCGACACAAATATAATTACACTTTCTTACTACTCAAAATATAAATATAGCAAGGGCAAGAAAGGATCGATCCCACAGAGAGGTCTAGGTTGTCAAATTATTATGGTTCCTTATAAATAACACCGGTAGTTTTGTGATTTTATGAAATAAAATAAAAGCAAATAAAGAAATAAGCAAACAAATAAGATAGAAGAGATATTGGTTAAGGATTTCGTTTTCATTCACTAACATGCTTTTCACAATAACTAGAATTGATATTTAATCTCAACTTTTATCAAAGACCCTAGAATACCTTGATCGCAAGAATATCCCGCATAAATCTCCTCATGTCATCAACAAACACATTAAAAGATGCGAATGTGAATTCTACCTAAAGGAACAACCTAACGTGTAAAAGCACTAATCAAGTTTAATTCCCTAGATGCGTTAAGTTCTATGAAATCAGGCCAATCAAAGCAATTGAACGTGGAAAGCGCACTAATTCAATTTAACAAAGGTTACGATTCACATATGATCATAAGAATATATCACTACAAACTATAATCATATTATGCTACTTGTATTCAAGGAATATCACTTTTGCGTATAATAAACCCTAAACTAGCAATAGATGTGATTAGAAGTTCTACCAATTTGCAACTTGACAAAACAATCAATCAATCATAAAACAATATTTTCAGAGAATTGCAAACGATAATTATGAGACAAAACTAATATATTGAATCAAAGAATCATGCTTTGTGAAATCCAACTATTCCATAACCAATAATAAACTTAGGTACTCATATTCAAGGAGTTCATCACAAGAAGAAAGAGAAGTTTCATGTTCTAAACCCTAAAAAACAAGTAGAGGAAAAAAGAATTAGAAAAAGATATATTCAATTAGGTAAAAGTCCTCTCTTTTATAGCTCCACTCCTTCCAAAATTAGGTTTTGTCTTCAAAGTCCATTAGTTGGAAATTCACCCGGCCCACCATGGAGAGAAACCCGTGCAGAAAATATGTCCCAAAAACGCTCGCCGGAAAACTGGGATTGTGGCCGGAATTCGGCCGGAGAAGTGCCCGGAAATCGGCTCCGGTGACCGGCAAAGTCCGCCCGGTCACCGGTCAACGAGTTGGATCGGTCGGGTCAACGGGTTGGAACGGTCAGCTCTGAGTTGGGTCGGGTCAACTGAGTTGGATGAGTCAGGGTCCGAGTCGCACCGAGTCGATGTCTTGGTGTCTAACTGGGCTGACTTGTCTTGGCCTGAGCCATTGCAGAGGCCAAACTCTGCAGCACAATCATTGTGCTTCACCACTTCACTGCCATCATGGCCCTGGCTGCTAATACCAGCTCATAATCACAGACCATTACCACCTTCCCTGTTGCTTTGTTTTCATTCCTCACATTCATCTAAACCCTGCACCTCAGCTCCATTCTCATCATCTTAGCAATGTCCATTGCCAAACCACAACAGCACCTGCTTCCATCATCATATTACAGGCTCACATATCCTTGCCATTCCAAGACCCACAGCCATTCATCTCATAATCTTTCAACAGCACCAGCCATCAGTTCAGCATGAAGCTTCCTTCTCTGAGTTCCACAGCCATTCTCAGGCCACTAATGCAGCACAACTCAATCCAGGCTGCAACCTGCAACCAACTTAGCATGCACCTGCCACTACCACCAACATGACTTCACCTTCCTACTTCCCGCAACATCTTCTCGAGCCGCCTTTGCCAATCCATCGCCACAAAGCCAAGACTAACTATTTCTCGCCGGCTCCTTGTCACAAAGAAGCAGCCCTGCAACACTCACAAATAGCACCATCTCATAGCTTCCCTCAATACCAGCAGCACAGCATTGCTTTCAGCTCCACACTTCCCAGGCCAGCATCATCACCACCAGCTACACAACTCCACCTGCAATAACTCCACCAGAATTACCCTGCAATGATTTCAGTCATCACTGAAGCACCAACATTAATTCCAGCTCTTAACCCGCGGCAGACAACTTGACCATGCACCCGGACTGCAATCCGGGCCCAATGGCTTCTCTCGATCACAGAGCATATACCCATTCCATCTCGAGCAACACTCATTGAGCTCAACAACATCCATTTCTTTAGCTCGGGCCAAGCAAAACTTCACTCAATAAACAAACTCGAGCCATAAAAACACCTCACCACCTTAGCCACAACATCTAACACCAGTGAATCTTAGCACCTACCGCAATTCAAATGCGACTTTCGCAAAATCTCGGCCATTCAACACCATTTCCCGATGTCAACTTCTCTTTATCACTCCAGTCCTCCCCCGAACCATTGCCATTCGGTCCAAGGCACCATAACCCATCATTGATAATCCTGGCAAAGACAATTCCATCCTAAATCATCCACCAAGAGCTACGGCTACTACAATTTCAATTTGCATCAATCATTCAACACTCAAACACACAACTCCATTCAAGACTCAATTTCACCATCTATAACTCTGCAACCACAGAGCCAGCCGCTGCCTGTTAGCCTTTCAAGCTTCGATTCCACAGCACAAACCCATCATTGACAGCATCGGATTCATTCAACCAAGACCCATCAATCCATAGCAACACAGCCAAACCCTAACTCACCAGATCCCCTTCTAATTCCTTGGTTGAACATAACCACCAGTTTTAGTGAAAACCCCAATTTCCCACCGATTCACCACTACAAACCCTAATTTCCATTAATTCTAACACCACCAGAGAGCTTCTCATTCTTCATCTTAACTCTTAGTTTCCCCATCAATTCCTTCTTTGACTCGAGCGATTCACCTCCCGTGATGACAGTTAACGAGCCAATTAACTCAAACCCGTCTCTCCAATTCCTTGCTTAATGACCATATCAACACCCTCGGCTCTCTCTGTTCTTGCAAATCTCATCAAAATCGATTCCAAATCCAACCTCTTCTCCTGTCTCGATCTATCTACTGAGATCGATATCAGCATCTCGAATCCAACGAGTTGATCCCTGAATAATTCTCGAAATGGACAGAGCAGCAGCAGCCACTGGTGCTTGTTTCCTCTCTGAGTTTCAATCTCTCAGTCTTTCATGGTGGCGACCATCCTTTTCCAGATCGAAGAAGAAACAATAATAGTGAGATATTTACTTCTCACTGAATTCCAAGGTTGTGTAAGAAAATGGGAGTGGATATAGCCACTCGGGTAGGACAGATAAGGGGTAACCACAATGATTCCAGGCACCACTCATCAGATAAGGGCCATCTTGATTTACACCCCTTAACCATGGCTCAGCTCCAGATAGTATCCGCTATTGCTTTGAAGTGACAATTTTGCCCTTTTTCTCAATTTGGGTGATTTCCGCTTCTTTTCCTCCGTGCGACTCCGGAGTACCTAGTAACTCAAAAACACGCGTAAAGTACATAATTCACAAGAAAAATAGCAAAGAAAGCATAAACTCTATATAGTAAATACGGTGTATTCTACACCTATCAGATTCCCCCACACTTAGACTTTGCTAGTCCTCGAGCAAATCAAACAAAACAATAAAATACAACAACTCCGTGACGTCGAGGCTACGGTTAATTTTAGCATAAATAACAAGCCTTTAAACCCCTAGGTGTCCCTAGTGGACGAGTTATAGTCTCGTGAAGGTTTACTAGAGATATACCTACAAAACCTATATTTCAAACTCCGTCTATTTGTGACAAATCAATGAACGAATCCAAGATGACTACAGGAGGAGGTACCTTGCAAATTCAATTCAATTATTAGTAAATAAACTCTAATTAGATATTCGAACAAGCCACAATACTCGGAAACTAACAAACCACAATCACAATGAAAAGATTAAGAAGATGGATATAGATGTAGATGTTGGCGAATATTCACAAGTGTTCGATGTTTCCCATATCCATCTCAAGGTCATTTGCTAAGATGAACCTAATCCTATTGGATTGAGCTACTTGGTCTTTGAATGCTACATCAAATCAATTGGCATATACAAGGGAACCAAAAGTGACTTTATTCAACACAATAAATTTTTTTTTTTTTATATGATTGGATCAAACTGGATCCAATTTATCTTTTTTTTTTTTTTTTTTCATTTTTTAGACAACATGATTGGATCAAACTGGATCCAAGCGCATGATTCTTGTCAGCAAGTACATAATAGTTGCGTTTCACACATACTGCTATTCCCAAGTGTCTTTTTATTCCGTTTTGGTCTAATTGGTCGGTCTTTTTTTTTTTTTTTTTTTTTTTTTTCTTTTCATAAATTTTTTCATTTTTTTTTTTTTTCATATATATTTTTTTCATTTTTTTTTCTAGTAACTCAATCACTCTATTTCATCCTAGCAGTAATAACACGTCGATGTTTAGTGACCCACCAAAGCACTTAGAGAACAATAGATAAATATGGAAAAATAAAAATAGAATGTGATATGGTGATATTCCGAGATATGGTAACAACTATCATGTTAATTTGTGATTTCTGAGCTATATTCTCCCCTTTTAGTTAATTGGTTCCTCAACTCCTGCATTCAAAATGGTTCCATCCACTAATGGTGTCAAAAACAAACTATACAAACATATAAATGCTCCCCCACACTTAAACTTCACATTGTCCTCAATGTGTAAAACCGAAAGTTCTGAATTCTGACGTAACAGCAGATAAAACGCAAAAACTGTGCAAATTGGTAAGGAATTTGGAAAAACTCCATTTCACAAAAGTTGTTCACCTACGTGTTTTCTACACAGTGTCAAAATTTCACAGTGTTTTGATAAACGGTCTGACAGTTATGGTCTCTGGACTGAACTACGCGCAGTCTGAAATTTTCTGACGAAAAGGTATTCGTCATAATTCTCTTCTAAGATAGATTACGGACTCAATGAAATTAAACATAGGGATGCAAATATGATATGAAAACAGTAAAAAAAATAAATAAATAAACGAAACAAAAATAAAATGCAAAAGGATAAGAAATACAAAACCGGTGGGTTGCCTCCCACTAAGCGCTTGTTTTAAAGTCGACGGCCCGACTTAGCTTCTTGTAAGATTCATTCCCCATACACCAATAATCTGAAAAGTTGGGGATCCGTCCATAGAACCTGTTTTGCAAACACTAGCTTCACACAAATATTAGTAACATAAAGCAAAAGTGAAGCTATGAACCGATAAAAGCTTCCCCCACACTTATTCTTGTCCACACTTGGAAGTGTATAAAGAATATAGACATCGGGTACTTCCACGGTTTCTTGTTCCATAACCTGCATAGTATGAGAATCAAGTATCTCTAATGGCGGATATCGAGATATAAAATCATTCAACAATATTTTTGAAGCACATAAATTCAAACCAATAAGAGGTAAAGGAGAAGAAACAATAGGCAAAGGGTTAGATAAACCTTTCACAATCTCTTGTATTACGGAATCCTCTTCATCCTTGAAAAACTCAAGCGAATTATTCACCTCTTGTATATCATGGTCCTCTATCAAACCTTGCAACCATTCTTCGTCCGTTTCTGCCGTAACCAAAGTGTCGACATAAACATCATCATTACAATCCTTTGCAAGCTCAATTGGGTCTTCCACAATATTGGTCATAACGGTCTCATTCTCAACATATTCCTCCTTTTTGTTGTAAGGCACATACTCTTTTGCGGATCCAAATTTTATCATAAGAAACTTTTCTAGAACACTCAAAAATGCATCATCCTCAAGCTCCACCCTTTGAATAGGCTCTTGATCATTATTAAGATCAATGCTTGAGTAATCTACACAAGTGTCATCATATTCCTCTTCATCTTCATCTTGATCCCAAAAAGACTCCTCGGAGACGTCACCATGAGTTGTTTCAAGCAATGTATCATAATCATCGTCACTATCATAGTCAACATAAGATTGTTCCTCGCTGAATTTAGTGTTACTTATCTCTAACTCATCCTTTTGAATAGGTGAATGATCATTATTAAAATCAAGAGTTGAGTTAACTACACAATTATCAACGAAAGTGCCCAAGGATTCGCCTTTTTCAACATTAGCATCAATCAAATAATCATCACAAACCATATGCACATTAGAATTATCCATATCCTCCTTGTATTGATCAATGTCTCTTCGCAAGATAGTCATACTTTCACGAAGTTCTTGGAGTTGCTCGTTTGTAGTCTCTTTAGCTTTTTGAAATTCCTCTTGTAAAAAGGTGGAAACTTTGTCTATAAAATTAGAGACTTTTTGTTCACAAGCATAAGAATCCTCCCATCCTTGTTGTTGGTCACACACATACTCACCATAAGGTTGTTGAGGAAAACCACAAGGTTCCATGGAATATTGGTCATAACCAATGAATTGGTTTTGATTATACCCATGGAATTGGTAGTTATCATATTGTTGAGGTTGTTGAAAACCGTATCCATTGTTTCAATATGCTCCTTCCATAGAAATAAGCACCTGAAAGAATTCTCAAACTAAGGTTAGAACCCAGAAAATAAGAAAAAATAAAAATAAAAATAAAACAAAACTAAATACAAAAATAAGAAACCAAAAACAATTAACAACCGTTGCTCCCCAAGCACGAGCGCCTAAAATTTGACCGCTGTCGTAGCGACACAAATATAATTACACTTTCTTACTACTCAAAATATAAATATAGCAAGGGCAAGAAAGGATCGATCCCACAGAGAGGTCTAGGTTGTCAAATTATTATGGTTCCTTATAAATAACAGGGTAGTTTTGTGATTTTATGAAATAAAATAAAAGCAAATAAAGAAATAAGCAAACAAATAAGATAGAAGAGATATTGGTTAAGGATTTCGTTTTCATTCACTAACATGCTTTTCACAATAACTAGAATTGATATTTAATCTCAACTTTTATCAAAGACCCTAGAATACCTTGATCGCAAGAATATCCCGCAAATCTCCTCATGTCATCAACAAACACATTAAAAGATGCGAATGTGAATTCTACCTAAAGGAACAACCTAACGTGTAAAAGCACTAATCAAGTTTAATTCCCTAGATGCGTTAAGTTCTATGAAATCAGGCCAATCAAAGCAATTGAACGTGGAAAGCGCACTAATTCAATTTAACAAAGGTTACGATTCACATATGATCATAAGAATATATCACTACAAACTATAATCATATTATGCTACTTGTATTCAAGGAATATCACTTTTGCGTATAATAAACCCTAAACTAGCAATAGATGTGATTAGAAGTTCTACCAATTTGCAACTTGACAAAACAATCAATCAATCATAAAACAATATTTTCTGAGAATTGCAAACGATAATTATGAGACAAAACTAATATATTGAATCAAAGAATCATGCTTTGTGAAATCCAACTATTCCATAACCAATAATAAACTTAGGTACTCATATTCAAGGAGTTCATCACAAGAAGAAAGAGAAGTTTCATGTTCTAAACCCTAAAAAACAAGTAGAGGAAAAAGAATTAGAAAAAGATATCCTCAATTAGGTAAAAGTCCTCTCTTTTATAGCTCCACTCCTTCCAAAATTAGGTTTTGTCTTCAAAGTCCATTAGTTGGAAATTCACCCGCCCACCATGGAGAGAAACCCGTGCAGAAAATATGTCCCAAAAACGCTCGCCGGAAAACTGGGATTGTGGCCGGAATTCGGCCGGAGAAGTGCCCGGAAATCGGCTCCGGTGACCGGCAAAGTCCGCCCGGTCACCGGTCAACGAGTTGGATCGGTCGGGTCAACGGGTTGGAACGGTCAGCTCTGAGTTGGGTCGGGTCAACTGAGTTGGATGAGTCAGGGTCCGAGTCAGCACCGAGTCAGATGTGCTGGTGTCTAACTGGGCTGACTTGTCTTGGCCTGAGCCATTGCAGAGGCCAAACTCTGCAGCACAATCATTGTGCTTCACCACTTCACTGCCATCATGGCCCTGGCTGCTAATACCAGCTCATAATCACAGACCATTACCACCTTCCCTGTTGCTTTGTTTTCATTCCTCACATTCATCTAAACCCTGCACCTCAGCTCCATTCTCAGCATCTTAGCAATGTCCATTGCCAAACCACAACAGCACCTGCTTCCATCATCATATTACAGGCTCACATATCCTTGCCATTCCAAGACCCACAGCCATTCATCTCATAATCTTTCAACAGCACCAGCCATCAGTTCAGCATGAAGCTTCCTTCTCTGAGTTCCACAGCCATTCTCAGGCCACTAATGCAGCACAACTCAAGCCAGGCTGCAACCTGCAACCAACTTAGCATGCACCTGCCACTACCACCAACAGCTTCACCTTCCTACTTCCCTGCAACATCTTCTGAGCTGCACTGCCAATCCACTGCCACAGGCCAGCACCAACTATTTCCTGCCAGCTCCCTTGTCACAGCAGCAGCCCTGCAACACTCACAAATAGCACCATCTCATAGCTTCCCTCAATACCAGCAGCACAGCATTGCTTTCAGCTCCACACTTCCCAGGCCAGCATCATCACCACCAGCTACACAACTCCACCTGCAATAACTCCACCAGAAATACCCTGCAATGATTTCAGTCATCACTGAAGCACCAACATTAATTCCAGCTCTTAACCCGCGGCACAACGCCAGCCACAGACCCAGACCTGCAATCCAGTTCCAATGGCTTCTCTCGATCACAGAGCATATACCCATTCCATCTCAGGCAACAGCTCATTGAGCTCAACAACATCCATTTCTTTAGCTCAGGCCAAGCAAAACTTCAGCTCAATAAACAAACTCAGGCCATAAAAACACCTCACCACCTTAGCCACAACATCTAACACCAGCTGAATCTTAGCACCTACTGCAATTCAAATGCAGCTTCCTGCAAAATCTCAGCCATTCAACACCATTTCCCTGACTGTCAACTTCTCTTTATCACTCCAGTCCTCCCCCTGAACCATTGCCATTCAGTCCAAGGCACCATAACCCATCATTGACAATCCTGGCAGCACAATTCCATCCTAAATCATCCACCAAGAGCTACAGCTACTACAATTTCAGCTGCATCAATCATTCAACACTCAAACACACAACTCCATTCAAGACTCAATTTCACCATCTATAACTCTGCAACCACAGAGCCAGCCGCTGCCTGTTAGCCTTTCAAGCTTCGATTCCACAAAGACAAACCCATCATTGACAGCATCGGATTCATTCAACCAAGACCCATCAATCCATAGCAACACAGCCAAACCCTAACTCACCAGATCCCCTTCTAATTCCTTGGTTGAACATAACCACCAGTTTTAGTGAAAACCCCAATTTCCCAACGATTCACCACTACAAACCCTAATTTCCATTAATTCTAACACCACCAGAGAGCTTCTCATTCTTCATCTTAACTCTTAGTTTCCCCCATCAATTCCTTCTTTGACTCGAGCAGATTCACCTCCTGTGACAGTTAACGAGCCAATTAACTCAAACCCGTCTCTCCAATTCCTTGCTTAATGACCATATCAACACCCTCAGCTCTCTCTGTTCTTGCAAATCTCATCAAAATCGATTCCAAATCCAACCCTCTTCCCTGTCTCGATCTATCTCCGAGATCGATATCGGCATCTCGAATCCAACGAGTTGATCCGGAATAATTCTCGAAATGGACAGCGGCGGCGCCCACTTTGGTGCTTGTTTCATCTCTGAGTTTCAATCTCTCAGTCTTTCATGGTGGCGACCATCCTTTTCCAGATCGAAGAAGAAACAATAATAGTGAGATATTTACTTCTCACTGAATTCCAAGGTTGTGTAAGAAAATGGGAGTGGATATAGCCACTCGGGTAGGACAGATAAGGGGTAACCACAATGATTCCAGGCACCACTCATCGATAAGGGCCATCTTGATTTACACCCCTTAACCATGGCTCACTCCGGATAGTATCCGCTATTGCTTTGAAGTGACAATTTTGCCCTTTTTCTCAATTTGGGTGATTTTAAAGCTTCTTTTCCTCCGTGCGACTCCGGAGTACCTAGTAACTCAAAAACACGCGTAAAGTACATAATTCACAAGAAAAATAGCAAAGAAAGCATAAACTCTATATAGTAAATACGGTGTATTCTACACCTATCACTTGATGTTGACTTGACTTTATTTAAGTTCCATTTGACTTGACTTCAATTTGAGTTCAGTTTGACTTGACTTTGATGCAGCCAAGCTTTTTCAGATTCAGCCATTTCTGCAAATCTGAATCTATATATTTTTTTTAATATTATAATTCAAATCTACGACCCACGGCTCAGGGTCTGTACCTCCTTACCCTTAAAACCGGTCGTTATTGTGAGACCCACGGCTAAGAGTCCTACAAAACAGCTACGCTTTATCAACGACCCTATCAGAGACCGTTAGATCAGGTCGTTTAACTCGTTTATATGACCTGTCCTGGCAGTCGCGGAACTTCTGTTTTCCACTAGTGAAGAAACGACATTAAACGAGATTATAATTTTAAAAGAAATTGGTAAAGGATGAATAAATTGGCAGTGGGTAACCACGAAATGCATCTCCTGCTTCGTTGCTGACTGGTTTTTTACTATTGAAGAGGCCAATTCCATCGCTAAGTCTTCCAGATCTTGCTCTTCATCACCTTTAAGATTCGACCCATATTGATCAATTGTTGGAGGGGGAAAAGGAGAGTTGAAATTTTCATTGGATTTATCAGAATCTAAGTCCTCTACCAGAAGTCGAAAGAAAGATTTTGGAATAGATTAATGGGTCGGGATACGGGTCAGATTCATAAGGGGAAACATTACAACCCCTCCTTCTTGGGCCTTAGATGAAGGAATTTCTCCAAGATCAAAACACTGCTTCTTAATTGGAGAAAATAAAGGATGAACTGTTAAGGTAACCTGATTCATTACTATGCTTACCAAAATTGACAGAGAAGCAATTTGATCGTGGAATGATGAATCACTGGAGCAAGAAAGGAATGACTCACTATTAAGGATAGGAATTGGAGATGATTCAATACTAAGGATCATTATTATTCCATGGTCAAAAATGTAATCAAGAAATTCCACAACCAGGATCGGGTCAGTATGGCCAATAAGCTAACTATATGAACTCATCTCAGACATAAGAGAGACAAGCTGAGACTCATAGATGTCATCAAGTTCTCCATTATGAAGAGCAAGAGAATGCTCAATCCGATGAGAAAATCAAAACCAAAAGAGACAAAAGTTATGAGGTAGCTTGAACCCGAAGTTAACCACAGTTCTAGAAGAACCACTAACTGATCATACTATTACTTGTTTCATCATAGGTCTCTTTATGTTGATCATAACCTCAATTCTAACTCTACCATCCTCTAGTGGAATACAACCCTCGGGTCTTTTGCACAATATAATTCCTACTTTGGAGGCTATCTAGGATACAACAATGTCATTTTTCATATAAAGTTGAAAATCATGGATAAAGAACCATGTAATAATAAAACGCAGATCAAGGTAGGGATAGAGATTCATGGATACCATTTAGTGATAATTATGGTATCACCATAGATGATCCAGCAAACACACGGGATGATAAACTTAATAGGTCCCCCCCCACCTAAATTAAAGTGTTTTGCTAACATCCTGGAGAGAGTGGGAAGAGATGCTTACCTTCCACAATAGTTGGGAAAGGTTTTTTTAACGGCGTGAAAGGATGATGACCAAGAATTGACTTCGCTGAGTTAATGCTAATGTTGGCAAACTTAGATAGCATACTAAAGATAACCAGAGTAAATACAGTAGCAGATAAAAGAATAAAAGCAATAAAGGAGGAAAAGGAGAAAAATATTTAAAAGAGCAGAGAAGAGAGAGGGGAAATATAATAGATTCTGTTTCAAAATAATTGCAAATAAGAGGGGACAAAAATCATTAAAAAAGTCATCTTTCAAAAATAGTCTGAAGTCACGAAAAAGAAATAGAGAGTGGATCAGAATAGATATTAATAGAAGGGTCATTAAGCCAGACCAGACGTTAGTTGTAATTGAACAATTACTTATTGTACTCATAAGATCGGGTTAAGCTTAGTTTTGCTGCTTGGTTCAAGGCTAGGGCATTAATTAAGAGGAGACAATAAGGAGAGGGATAATACTTGTAAAGAAGGGGGTACCAAGTGCACCACCAACTGAAAAGACGAGGGTACTCAAATACACCATGATCTTTTTGTTTCAACCTATAAGTCCCCTTACCAAGTGTGAACGTCTATGAACAAAGTCGACACAATACAACAACTTCGATATTCACACTTTGTGTGATCGTCTATGGATACGAGATCGAGACAATACGACAACCAAAGTGTGATACTTGATAATAGGTTCGGACTTAACCAAACTCTATAGGATCACTTTCAAGTATATCGGAGTTAACGTAAATGTGTATTTACTTTAAATTATATAAACAAATATAAATACGGAAAACAAAAGTAAATAACACAGCAAGATTTTGTTAACGAGGAAACTGCAAATGTAGAAAAACCCCCGGACCTAGTCCAGAATTGAATACTCTCAGAATTAAGCCGCTATATAAAATCTACACCAACTTCGTATAGTTGAGACCAAACAACTACCCCTAGTTCACTTAGTTTTCTCAGTATCCATGCACTTCCGACTTCGATGAGTCACGCACTGGTACAATTCCTTTTGATCATATTTGAAAATGTGGGGGTACAACAACCACACCCAATAATTAGTTTGGATATATGAGAGGACTTACTCCAATATATTTTCTAGAGAATCAACTAGACAGTCAGACTCAATCTAGAGTAAAGTATATCAAAGAATTTAATATCTCTGTTTCATAATGTAATCAGCAAATCAAACAGATAGAAATTCGCGAGCCTGATTATTATGTGAAACAACTTGAACGGTACCAAAGACCAATATTCAAGTGTCAATCAATTTAAATCAACAACCCAAGGTAGGATATTCTAATTGATTGATCTTAACGCACAACCTGTGATATTTTAATTATATAACAAAATATAACACGGAAAAGAAATAACACAGACACCAGAATTTTGTTAACGAGGAAAACCGCAAATGCAGAAAAACCCCGGGACCTAGTCCAGTTTGAACACCACACTGTATTAAGCCGCTACAGACTCTAGCCTACTACCAATTAACTTCAGACTAGACTTTAGTTGAACCCTAATCAATCTCACACTGATTCAAGGTACAGCTGCGTTCCATACGTCTCTGATCCAGCAGGATACTACGCACTTGATTCCCTTAGTTGATCTCACCTACAACCAAGAGTTGCTACGACCCAAAGTCGAAGAATTGATAAACAAATCTATCTCACACAGAAAAGTCTATAGATTGAATAAATATGTCTCCCACAGAAATAACCAAGAGTTTTTGTTTCGTCTTTTGATAAATCAAGGTGAACATGACCAATTGATAATTCAGACTTATATTCCCGAAGAACAGCCTAGTATTATCAATAACCTCACAATAATCTTAATCGACTAGCGAAACAAGATATTGTGGAATCACAAACGATGAGACGAAGATGTTTGTGATTACTTTTATCTTGCCTGTCGGAGAAATTAATCTCGAGTCAATTATTTCAATTGTACTTAATACGATAGAATCGGGCAAGATCTGAAAACACAACTAGAAAGAGAATAGTTGGGTCTGGCTTCACAATCCCAATGAAGTCTTTGAAGTCGTTAACCTACAGGGTCTCGCAAAAACCTAAGGTTAAAGGAGAATCGACTCTTATGCAACTAGTAACACACAAGAGGTGTGGGAATTAGGTTTCCCAGTTGCTAGAGTTCTCCTTTATATAGTTTTCAAATCAGGGTTTACAATCGAAGTTACCTTGGTAACAAAGCATTCAATATTCACCATTAGATTAAAAACCTGATTCAACCAAGATAATATCTTTCAACCGTTAGATCGAACTTAGCTTGTTACACACAAATGAAATGTACCCTCATTTAGGTTTATGTAACCGTACCAAAACGTATACACCATGTTGGCTCACAAATAGTTAACCAAGGTTAGCCATATGATTACTCTCATATCAACCTTATTCATCTTAACCATAACTAGTTCAAATGACTCAAATAAAACTAGTTAAAGAGTTGTTCAATTGCTATATTCTCATAGAATTATACAAGAACACAATTGAAGCAAAATCGGTTTGATTCACTTGAATCAATCATGAACATTATAGCCACGGTTTGCAAAGATTGCATTCCTTGTTATATAAATGTTTATGTTCATGTTCATAACCGATTTTAGAACTTTAACCTTCAAGTATGCAAACGGGTACTCATATTTGAAATATCCGGACCAAGATTGGGTTACGCCAGTACGCAAACGGGTACGCGAACTTTCAATCCCAGCAGAAATTCTCGGACATGAACCTGTACGTCAGTACGCAAACGGGTACGCATACTTAGGTTCCCGGATTTCTCAAACCAACAGGTACGCAAACGGGTGCACATACTATGGTTCCCGGACATGGATTACGTATGTCCAAGAGTGCACAACATGACATATCCAATAATGGTTAAGTGTTCTAAACTCTTATTTCAATCATTGAAACTTTTTTAGAGGATGACAATAGCCGTTTTCACACACTGTTAGCATCAAAGCAATTTTCAAGATATTGAAATAATCATAACGAAACATTCTAAGAGTACACCAAATGATTGTATCACACAAACCATGTAAGATGTTACTCAGCAATTTTCACATGATATAAGATGAACTTGGTCGAAGCGAAATCTTTCCAACACATATTTCGAGAAATATGTAAGCGACATAAACTCAGCTCGAAATCTCAAATGTGTATATAGAAAACTATATCGTAATACGACTTATGTCTCAATATAGGAGATAAAGTAGAAATAGACTTTCCAAGTGATAGATGAGTTTAAGTTTCCACATACCTTTTGTCGATGAAGTTCCACAAGCTCCCCTTAGTAGTTCTTCATCTTCAAATGATGAACGCCGTGAAAACTAAGCTCAAATACACATTCTATGTCCTAGTACGAGACATCTATAAATAGGCTACAAATTAAGACTTATAGTTTTGATCACTAACATTGACAAACATGCTTGAGATAGCAACACATACGAGTTAGACCGAGCAATGCTCTAACAGTATTCCAAACAGCAAAGGAACAACGAATCTATTTGGTAACAACTCTATTGATTATTTAAGATAAAGATATCTTAAGTCATACGCAAAGGCTCATCCATTTAATCTAATAAAATCCTTTGCCTGGTTCGATCAATCTATCTAATAACTACCAAAGTAGTCAAGTTTTCACTATCAATGTATAAATCTCAAAGAAAAACTATAAAGTGATGCCGATCTCACGCAACTAATCAATCGAACAAATCCGATTCCAGTTGGATCCCAGCCGATCAAGGTTTGTGCACACAATAAGATACGAAAACCAATAAGAAATCTTCTTCGTCTTCAAATCTTCTTTAATCTTCAAATAACCTGCACAACACCACTTGAATCTCTTGTGATCAATCACACATAGAACGGAGTCTGTTAACAATGGATTATCACAAGATGTCTTTAGATCTAACAACAGTTCTAAGATCCCGTCGATAGTTCGATCTAGTTTGAGTGAATCTTATATCAGAAGAGAAGATTCTCAAGAATAAACAAACTAAGTGCAATCAAAGTTTCAACAACCGTTAGTCAATCAAATCAATCGAAAACTAATAACACTGCAATTATCTAGTTTCCCACCAACGGTACTCGTAGAGCTTCTTGATCCCACATAATTCTTTAAACGAGCGGTCGTAAGAGATTTCACCTAATTGGGATACTTTCCTCTCCGAATAGACGTCTCCACCAGAAACAACTCTTAGGATAGTTTGTTAGAAATGCAAACTTAGGTATTTATAGACCAAGGATGTTTGGACATCAAGGAATTTTCAAAACCGAAAATTTTCTCAAGATTTGCAATGAATGGAGAAATTCGGTTTTTCTAATTCCAATAAATGCTTGTCCAATATTTCCGAAATCTCTCAATAAAAATCTCCAATTAGTAAATGCACATTACTAATTTTTATTCTCAAGAGATATGCATTTAATTGCTGGTAATTAAAATATATAAAACTAAAAACCTTAATTAAAAGATTCTTAATTTATCTCGGCACAACAACTCCTTGAGTACTAAGGAATATCTTTGAACAATAAACGATAAGAGTTACTGTACGTGTTCAAAGTATGTTGACATCCTTTCTATGTAAATCCTTATTTCATTTTCACATGTATTTACATTATTGGAATCGGTCATACCACACTTCCAAACAAGTTTAGAATTGGTTTTCCTGTATTCGAAGATAACTATGTGATTGATCAAATATCAAATCACATACATGGGTTCAATCGGTTCTACCTATCACTAGGATCGATTATACCTTATTATAGAAATACTTGTTACCGGTCACACCAGTCACTAGGATCGGTTACACCAGTTACAAGGATCGGTTCCATATTCCCATGCTATTGCTTGTGATCGGTCACACCAGTTACCAGGACCGGTCACACCAATTACCATGACCGGTTACCAATTACAAGGATCGATTACACAACACTCGTGATCGGTCACACCAAGTACAAGGATTGATCATACCATCACATGGTGATTACTTAGGATCGGTTATACCAATTATTAAAAACCAGTCATACCAAATCATAATTATGGTCTTGTGATTAGTTATACCAAGATACATAACCAAGGTTAAGATCGGTTCTACCATCTCACACATGTTGGTCATTCAAATATTTGCAATGAATAGCCGAACCAATAGACCTAATGGTTTCCCTTTCGATTCACCAAACAAGTTCATGAATGTACTTCCTTTAAACGAATGTAAAACATTGTTTCCTAGGATAAAATCTTCACCATAACCCATTCACATAATCATAACAATATATACAAGATTATGTCGATGGAATATCTACGAAGTTCAAAAGATAAGCGTTACACTTTGTAGTCTAATTCTCTAATACTATGATCATACAATTATGACCATGTCACATCACTAGAGTATTATACAATACGTATAGTAGATACAACTTCGCAGTTATGTTTTCAATATAACACAACTTGAAAGATACGTTAGGAATGAAACAGTTCAAGTCAATATTACTAACCTCAAGTGTGGAAGGATGATGTCGTCATTGTAGTTCGTTACTTCTTCACATTCTTCTGGTCTTCGTAGTAATACTTGTATGTCTCAACATTCCTAGACTTTTTAGTCTAACCTAAACGAAGTTGACTCTAGTATTTAATCAAGCGACTTTTGATGAGTTTTGACGCACTAAAATATGATAACCAAACTTGATATACCAACGTGTGGTGAGTTCAGCCAAGCTATGCTCTAACACCAACTTTTTCGTCGGGAACCTATATGGACAATCCTTGTACAATCTATATGTCTAATCACGAAACTGTATTTAAGATTGTTATAACAAGGTAAACCTAATATATACTCGAACTACCAAATTCCAACAAGAACAAATCTTTTAATATACATTTCAAGATACAAATTTAACAAGAACGAGTCTTGCAGGTTTTTAAAGTTCAGTTAGTACTATCTAGGTTTAAATTCGTACAATCTGTGATATTTCAATTATAAAGATAAAACAATATAATGCGAAAAAGAAATAACACAAACACCAGAGATTTTTGTAAACAGGGAAAACTATGATCTTGTAGAAAAACCCGGGACCTAGTCCAGATTTGACATACAAAGATTTAAATTGTTACAACAATTACCTACTACCAGATTTCAGACTAGATTTAATACATGCTTCAGTTGTATTCATTCACTTGTACAGCTCCTAGCAGAACACCAGTTTTCTTTATGACTTGCTCTTTATAAATCTTCTACCGGAACACTAATTCTCTTTAGAAGATGCTCCTCAACAATCAGGATTTATCGTCCCGTAACCTAATTGACTTTTCCTTACAAGATCACCCAGCTGTGGTTCTATGTAGTATATAGAGGGAAAGGAATTCAAAAAAATTTACTGGCAAGCAAAACAATGAAGTTGCAGTCATCCGTAAAGCTCAATACGATATGTTTACATGGTGTTTGGACTTTAAGGAGTTAAAAAATGCTTCTTTTAGTGATGTAACGGAGAACCGACTAAGAATGTATTTCAATCCACCTTAATCTAGTCTAGTTAGTGGTAACTTTACTATGTAGGGAGTTTTGTTTTGGTTCTGTTTTTGTTTTTGTTTGTTGGTTAATAGTCTGTTACTAGCCTTCTTTTTTTTTCTTTTCTTTTTCTTTCTGGTACGAATCTTTTAAACCCTCGTTTTTGATCAACATAATCTTTTCTTTACCGATCCGAAGAAGAAAAAAAAAAAAGAAAAAAAAAAGTCCCCTAAACATCCTTTATTTTGTAATGGGTAGCTGTTTCAAAGAAGTCCATGAAGCCATCTGGGCTGACAGAATTATTAGGCCCAAAATTCCGTGGATCATAATCATATTCGAGAACCATGGATAACTGTCCGACACTTGCTAAGGAAGGGGGGAAATTGGGTCAAGGTTTGGGGGCAGAAATTTTCGATGAGTCAATCTCATAGGTCATATCTTAAAATGGACGTTCTAGCTTAGCTATGCCAAGCTAGGTGTATGGGATTAGGATTATGATGTGATGCGTTTGAAAAAGCAGGCGGCTCCAATTGAAAAAGGGGATCACAGATGATGAGTAATAATCATTATTACGTGGTAATGGTACGTAGTTACTCAGGATTAAGGGTCTGTTTCGTAGCCGTCAAAAACATAAATAAAACGAGAAGGGGCCACTCACCATCACAATCATCTTCTAATTTAACTCACGTGGGTTATTTCTCCTTAGTTTAGTTACGAATTTCGGAAATACGTATTTCACCTCGTGCTAAGAAACGACATATTCCAACCGTTCCAAATTGTCATCTATGAGGACTCCGTCCATCAATTCCAGTGCTAATATCAACAGTGGTAGCATCTAACTTTGGAGTTAGGAATGCAGTATATGATTAAGGAGTACGTTATCTGTAATTTGTTCTGATCAATGATCAGATGGAGCTCACCTTTATATGCATGTATGCGCGCATGAAGCAGTAGGGGTGGGGTTACTTGTTAAGAAATCATCAGCAGGAAAGGATTGCGTTTAAAGGTGAAAAGTGTAAGAAAGATGAGCAAGTAATGGTGGATGAATGGCTGGTTTAGGACGGTGATTACATTGAAACCAGCACTTGGTGATGGCCTAAAAGATCATCATATCTGTACGTAGTCGTGTAGCTAGCTAGGTTTAATTTCTCATCTCACCATTCCCCACTTTTATTACTACTGATTTATTTATTTATTACTTCTACTTATTATTACACTCCCCATCTCATAGAAGGCTAACATCATTACATTCCACACGTATAATTTTTAAACAGAGTAGTTGGTGACATTTGTAGCTTTGGGCATTGTAGTACGTGACAACCGTTAGATTTCGATGTCTGGAAAAGGATCAATAATCTTTCACGTTTCATAGAAGGCTAGATGAGACAGAGATTGACTACACATACTTTACTCATCCAATTGCTATAAAAACATGGAATGAGTAATGAAGTCATCGTTTAGATGTGTGGTAAGGTATTTAACTCGGAGTGCTTCAACTTGATATCAAAATATTCCTAGAGAACTTTTTTTATTAATAGAAAGTTGTAGACAGGGAAAATGGTGGAAGAGAAAGAAGTTGGGGGAGTGATGAAAAAATCAAGATTTAATAGCATTTGTGTCTTTTGTGGGAGTAGTACTGGTAAAAGAGATTGTTATAGAGATGCAGCTCTTGACTTGGGAAAAGAACTGGTAATTTAAAGTCATGTACTATGCATTATTCTCTCCGTCTCTTGCATCATGAACCCCATGAACTTATAGTCCTCACTTTTGAATATGTTGATGATCTCGTCCTCTACAGGTCTCTAGAAGATTGAGGCTTGTGTATGGAGGTGGAAGTATTGGGTTGATGGGTTTGGTCTCCCAAGCTGTTCATCAGGGTGGCGGCCATGTTCTTGGGCAAGTCTCTCCCTCTCTCTCTCTTTTCAGCATGGTTTCTGATTATTTATTTTTTTTGTTTTTCTGATTTTGTTTGTTGTATTCCTACAGGATCATCCCCAGGACTCTGATGGGCAAAGAGGTGCATAATAGTGAAGTAGTCATGGTTTTACTAGAAATATACATGCATCTTTGCTAACTCACTTGAAAACTGTCACCGCAGATAACAGGTGAAACATTTGGAGAAGTAATAGCCGTAGCAAACATGCATGAAAGAAAAGCCGAAATGGCTCGTCATTCTGATTGCTTCATTGCCTTGCCAGGTATAGTACTCATAAATGATCGCTATTCTCTTTCTTTAATTTGTCTTTATTATTTCTTAATGTAATTTCTTTTCTTGTGATCATCTCCTAAACAGGTGGATATGGGACTCTAGAGGAGCTATTAGAGGTCATAAGTTGGGCACAGCTTGGCATCCATGACAAACCCGTAAGAGAAGTAAATTCTTTAGATCAGTGAGCTAGAAAACTGAGAAAAATTATCAATATGTTCAGCAGAATAATAGCTGTGTTCAATAAATATATATAGTACTGCATGCTAATATGTAGGATGATCAGCTAGGGATTTTAAAGTTGGAAGTATTTTTTAACATGAAAAATGCAATATGAAGTAATGATACTGCTGTGCAGGTTGGATTACTGAATGTAGATGGCTACTACAACTATCTCCTTACATTCATAGAGAAAGCTATAGATGATGGTTTCATCACTCCTTCCCAACGTCATATTATTGTCTCTGCTACAAACCCTAAAGAACTTGTTCAGAAACTTGAAGTATGTCTACTCACTTTAATTAGTACTACTGATCACTACTGCTTTATGAAAACCATTGTGAATCAATGAATCGAATTACCTTATTTAAAATTCATGACTTTGGACTTGGAAACTACATAGATGGACAAAGTGGAAGGCATTACTTTTTAAAGTTAAAGTCCGTTTACTCACTTTCGTTAGTACTACTCACTGCTGCTTTATGAAAGCTAAATGAAGTCTGTTTATTTCATGGTCTATTTATTTCATGTGCGAATTAGTTGCTTACTTTCAAAAATTATATCAAAAGGGTATCTAATGAGCGGAAGGAATGGTGGTTTTGGTTTGCGTAGGAGTACGTTCCTGTGCATGATGGGATTGTCGCCAAAGATAAATGGGAAATGGAACAGGTCGAATTAAACGCTACTTTGCAGGCTGAGATAGCTCGCTAATGATAGCCCTAGATTGAAAAACACTCGCCTAGAGGAAGAAAACAGATCATATATTGACATGCATCAAAGCAGCTGATGGGGGGACTTTATATACCATCCGGGTGCATATTTCTTATTTTCTCCAATTATATGTACTAGTATTATATATGCTATGGTTTCAACTTAAGTGGGCGTTTTGATAAATAAGATATGACTAGTAGGAAGTACAACTACAAGTAGTTTGTATGTATGTAAATCAGCTGAAATATGGTTGGTTCGGATATACTATATATTTATGAAGCGAAAGGCATAATATACGGTATACCGAGTCTAATATAGTTTAAGAACGATAAATGTACGATGCTAATGTAAATACTAGATAGTTGTATTGTGGAAATGTAAAATGTCTACTATGAACGTTAAGTTGTCTAAAATTGACTGTTATACTTGTCGAACAGTTAAAACGAACTACTCCGTTCCATCTTACTTGCTTTTTTAGGGTTTCTTTTGTGTTCCAAATTAGATGATAGTTTTAGTTTTTTTTCCCAATTTTCATTAATTTATCCCTACTTTGGAATCATACCAGAGAATTAATTCTCATGGTAATCAACCAAAAACAATTACTCTATAATATTTAAATATGTCGTAGTAAAGTGGTCCATGGTATGGATGACCACTCCTTATGGCTAAGTGAATGGCACATGTCTTTTTGTTGGACACATGTAGAACTAGTCCTTTGCTACTAGACACATGTAACTCTTTCTCTTCTACTTACCAACAAGTGTACTAGCACAAGCTCTCCTTGTCTTGTATTTAAAGAGTAAATACTAATGAGAAAACATACCTGATTTCTCTTCCTCTCTTTCATGCTTTGTCTCCTTTATGTATAGTCTC
>JAJJWW010015341.1:0-36832 GCA_023531295.1 Papaver armeniacum
ACTTTCATGGAGACGTTTATATTCTTGGACTTACGTAACTTTACTTAGCATAACCACGAGCAAATTCTTCTTTTTTGATTTCTTTTTTCTCTTCAAATTTCATCCTTTTAGCAAACAATCTTCATCTTTTCTTTTCCTTTTTTTTTTTTTTTTTTTTTTTTTCTTTGTTCTTCATCTGTTAACACTTGAATTGGGTGACGTCTTCTTAGCAGGTGGGGGTTGCATCTTCTTCAACATCATATCTTTTCTTCTTAAACTCCATTTCTCTTCTTTTCTTAACATCGCGGAAGCTTTGACGCCCATTTCGGATTAAACGAGCTCTGATACCATGATGATTTTTTGATGTTTAAAACTCTCACACTTGTAGTTGATTAGATGTGAAGAGTGGAGCAAGGTTGTTTTCTCTGAAACTGTTTTCTATTATTGTTCTTGCTCAGTTATAAACGATGATAGACTTGCCTATTTATAGGCTATATTTAACCGATAGTACATACTCCGATTGTCTAGAGTTTTCTTATTTTATCTAGCTTTTGGATAAACTTTTGACCGCCTACAATTCTAGTGAATTCAGTGTCTAGATTTTTCCTAACCCAATAACTTGTTTACACTTGCAAGACTCTTACATTTCTGGACTTTGTAGATATTTCTTTTAACTTCATTCACATTTAGACAAACTAATCTAGATTACAAATTACCCTTTCCAACACCTGCGAACAACGCAGATAAGAAATAGAGGTAGCAATATTTTTTTACAAAAGAAGAAAATATTTCTTACTCCTTTGTTATGCAAAGGCTTCCTCTTGTGAGATTCATTATCCTTCGAACTTGAAGATTGCTTAGGGTTCTTGACTGTAACTTTGGTAGTACCAGAGGAAGAGTTTTTGCTACAGCAGAACCAGTATGGGAATGGAAACAACAACAGGATTAGAAAGAGTTTGATTTGAAATCAAAACAAGCAAATAGATTAAAAAAGATTAATTTCAACAAAGTATACAAACCTTGGGAGAGGATCCATAAGAGCAGCAGTTAGATCAAAATTAAAACTTCGAGAAAATGAGGATGAAGAAATTTTGAGAAGATGAAGATTTGCAGAGAACTCACAGAGAAAAGAAGGGAAGATGAAGTAAAAAGAGAAAAGATTATCTCTCCTCAAACTCGATTAATAGATAGGTAGAAAAGGTGACCGGTTAGATTCGAACGTGCCGGTAAAAAGGGTAGAAAATCAGCACGCAGAGGCGGTAATGAAATTACGTAAATATGTGGCGGCAGAGAAGAATACGAAAAGGTGAACGGGTGCGGCAAAGAAAATTGAAGTTTCTCTTATCACACTCTTTTCCAAAGAAACGACATGAGAAGAGGCAAAATGTGGATAAAAAATACCACACACTAGTTAACGTGCGAAATAATGATCATCAAGACCGAGCGAAGAAAATCGCGTACAGCTTATCCAAATGACTCATCACATGACGTCAGCTTAATCCCGAGTAAAGTGTAAAGAACCGTGCGATGTTATAGAGTATGTGCGATAAGAGTCAATGTAAGCATGCGTTAGTAACGCACGTCGAGATCAGAAAATAGGGGCTTTATTAGCTGTCATCCACTATGTAAAACTCCTATATAAGGAGCCGAGCGACCTTGTATGAGAGAGAGCTTTTTAAAGAGTTTAGTTAAGATATTTTAGGAGAGAGAAATATTATTTGCTTCCCAAGTTAGAGTTTGCTTATCACTTTGTATCCAATTTAAAGATCTTAATAAATATTCTTGTGATTTTCATGGAGTTCACCTAGATTGATTTGTAGATTTTAGTAAGGGTGTGGTTGTAGGATTTCCTGCAACTACACCGTGATCCTTAAAATTCATAGTACTTCATCAATACTCACCATTTATCTCAGGAGCCAAGACACTGACTTCATCAGTTCTCACCATTCATCTCAAGAAAATTCATCCAAGACACACTATTGTGGCTTGTCAAGTAGGTGGAGTGGCCATAATATATAGTTTCGAAGAAACAGCTGATCATCGACCATATATGAACCCCACGTAAACCTCCATATGTATAACCTTTTCATGTCTGTATTGATTATCTTTTCAATTTCTGAATAAGCATGCTAATCTCGCATTTGTGTTCTTCCTGCTGATTCACGATCGGGATTGTCTGTTTCGTCTTTAGTTGCTTCAGACTTATTAAATGTGATTATAATACACTGAGTTAAACACAATTAAAAGAACTTGCGGAATCTGAAACATCTTTCATCCTTTCGACCTAGTCTGAGCTCGTTTCTCACTTACAAGAACAATTATTTGAAACTAAGAGACTCAATCTCTTAAACACATATCTCTATCACCTAGTCAGGATGATGATGCTTATTTTATTTTTTTTGACGCATGTGGTGATTCTTAATGAGTCTAAACATTTCTTATATCAGTTTAGAGTTTCATTGTAAATCAAGAACATCTAATTTTATTTAAAAAAAAAAAAAACTGACCAATACGAAAAAGATATCAGAAAATTCCGATCAGACTTATTAGATTCCCTATTGTTTTACGGCTTAAACACAGATTATCACTGGATGAGATTATTGCTTCAAAACGTCAACTATAAAAGAAAAAAAAAAATATCAGGAGGATCAAAAGAGATTCACATTTGTATTACAGGATTTGAGAATTTATTGCCACTATTGGTACGAAATTATATGTACGTTAACTTCAAATACATGGAAAAAACAGTACGAATTTCAAATACTGAAATAGTATGATAATATATCAATTGGTGTTACGAGAATGTTTAATGTCCCTGCTTAGGACAGTGCGAAATAGCAACGGCATTGGTCATTCCCTAGTAATAGTAAACAACAGATAGGTAACTATGCTTGAAGAAAAAAATAGAGGAAATTGAATAAAGCGTCCAACTTTTGCACCCCTAATTAATAAAGAGTATCGGAAATTGAGTTATTATCTACTCCCTCCGTCCACATATATAGGCGGGGACACAATTCTAACTTATATTAAAGAAAATAACATTGGATTATAATATTTTATGTTTTTTCATGTTTTACCTTGTCTATTAGTAACTGATTATCTATGCACCATAAATAAGGGTATATGTAGAAATATTCATCTAGGAAATAGTAGACCGCCTATCTAATGGGACAAGCAAAAAACAAAATTCCGCCTATATAATAGGGACGGAGGGAGTAATACTCCCTCCGTTCTTAAATAATAGGCTGCTTTATATAAATAAATATTTTAAAAATATAGGTTGGTTTTCCTAATTGGGAAAGTCAAATGTTATTTTAGTTTTCTGGAACCACTTTTCTCTTAACTTCTTTTGATGACAAGTGTCATGGGGACTATTTCACTTTACTTCTTTTGCTGACAAGTGTCATGTGGACTATTTCACTTTACTTCTTTTGCTGACAAGTGTCATGTGGACTATTTCACTTTACTTCTTTTGCTGACAAGTGTCATGAGACCATTTCACTTCACTTCTTTTATTGACAAGTATCATGAGGACCACTTGCAATGATTAGTTCTCTTAATTTCCTTAATTTTATCAAAAAAACAAAATCAGCCTATTAAAAAAGAACGGAGGGAGTATAACCTAGTTGTTAGTTTTTTCGTCTGAATCCACCAAAATGGTCAGAAACGTTAATTTACTTAATCAGTCACATTGAAATAACCGTTGTAATTACAAGGATTTCACTACTTCAAAAGCGAGGAAACCCGTTGTCAAGCTATAATCATGGGTCAAAATATTCAAGACTCTCATTCATCTTTGAAATGAGAAAAAAAAAACCATAACTCCATGATTTTTATTAGGGGATACCACTATTAGCGGGGTGATACCAATTCAGCAATCCAACGATCAGAATCTGTTAATATTTATTTATTTTATATAAATTGGTATCACCCCCAAGTAATAACGGTATCCCCTTATAAATCGTGCATAAATAAACATTGGAACTGAATCTTGAATGACACGCAAAATGAGATTGTATATTCCAATCGTGCCTGACAGAGATCATTTAATCTAATGACATGAATGGTGGATCTCGTATATAGAAAATGTAAATGACAATGTCTGGCAGGTAAATTAATGGTTTACATGTTTTGAATACAAACAGTAGGATATCTAACGCCCAATAAAGGACAAGTCGGGATTTACTATAAGTTCGGCTCAGCAAGTGAAACCCTAGATACTGCAAAATTCCTTAAGATCAAAATTAAGATAGTAACTCAGAACACCCTAATAACAAAATAAATAGTGGCCTCTAACGTGGTTCTTATAAGACTCATGTAGTCATGCGTACCAAATGAAAGGAGAGCAAATAACATGTGATTCATGACAAAAAGGGCAACAATAGATAACAAATGGACCATGAGACTTAAGTGAATGTCTGATATAAAAGGTAGTTATGAAACTTTTTTAACCAAATAATTTTGGTTAAGATAGATGAAGCCGAAACGAAATAAAACGCGTTACTACGATCTTTGTTGGAGTAATCTAATTAAAATTTTAAGATGTGGAGTAAGCTGGAAAGAACAAGTAGTGCTTATCAATGGTGACGAAGCTGAATTAGGATCTTTCTTAGTAGAAGAATTCTCACATGTACCACATTACACAATACTTGAAAATTGGCCTTTAAAGATTAGTCCCACCCAGGAAGGATTTGAATTTGAACGGCTCGTCTTTATCATATGGATATAATTTTTTTCATGCCAACTCTTCTTCTTTGTATAATTAACCGAAGGATTGACTACTTGTTTGTGATCTTCTTTTGACTTTTTAGATGGAAGTTGAGATTAAGAAAAAGCCGTTGTTTGTTGTCACTTCCTCTGTCAATGCTTTTATCTGCACGCTGTATATAAAGTGTCTGCAGGCTTTTAATGTCAGATAATTTTATTTTTCATTTGTCGCATACAATTTTTAGGGTGGCTAGATTACTAATTTGGTATGGGAAAGCTTCAATTATGTGAAATTGGACTAAGTGCTTCTTCGTGAAAATTCAAAGTAATCTTGTAGGTGTTTGCTGATCATTTTGTTCATATTGCTGATTTTCCTCATATTCTTGAAGTCTTTGACATAATAGGTATTGGTTTTATTGTGGTTATTTTGCTATCTTAGATGTTTTTCTTTTTTTTTGGAATAGATGGGGATTGTTTTGGTACTGTTATGCAGATGGTAACTGCTAACAGTTTTAAGGTGTTAAGGTGTTTGCAGGGGGGTAACAGTTTTAGTATGTGTGTAATTAAGGTGTGTGCAGGGGGGGCGAACAATCTAGTTCTTCATGGTATGAATAGTTAATCTCTCAGATGTTTGAGGGAATCACAGACTAGGTTTTTGGGTCATGTTTTGATGTTATCTTGTGAATGGGTTTGATTGTAATGGAACTACTTGGTAATTAGGGGTCTGATCAGTAATAGTTATGGTATTTGTAAATCCGGTTAATGAAATTGCAATTTCGGTTTCTTTTTGTGTTGATTTGAATATAGTGGGTTACATTTGGTATGCTGGAGATGTGTTTGTGATTTCTAATGATAAATTGTGGTATGTTGAAATGTATTATATGATCTATGAATTTACTAAATCATTATTTGAATTCTATCAAGAACTAGAATCCTAGTACAAGGTAAAGGAACATATTATGAATCCTAATTCTCTCCGCTTTTCATCTAAAGTGCAAAAACTAATGGTAACAATATCCTACACCCAAACACTATAAATGAGTCTAAGTTTATCAACAAAAGGTATAACAAGCTGTAGATCATCTTGTCAGCTTTAGTAATAACTTGACTCAAGATTGAGTCCTGTGAAACCTACATGATTCCACTGACCCACAAAACTACTTGGTGCTGGTGGAGGCATATACACATCTAATTCTAATCTACAATGTATTTTTACCACTGACCCAAGAAACTATTTTGGCAATAAATTCATAAAGAACTAAAATATGACTAGGCAAAGGTAACAAATTATGAACAATAGCTTCTCTTTGGTTTTCATCTAAATTGTTGAAACTGGTTGGGATTCTCATTAGAGCTACTGCTTTAATACACAATTGATTTATTCACCCATTTACAAACAAATGGAGATATCCTATAAACAAATTGTGACATCCTACAAACAAGTAAAATACGATGTCTGACTAAGTATAATTATCAACTAAACCTACAAAGTACACTGAGATATTCTTAAAACATAATACAATGTACTGCAACATCCACAATTGCATATACAAATCTTCTTAATCACACTCAACAAACACAAAAAGATATACATGTTCATAAACACCATCAGAAATTGCATCATTCAAATTCAAAACCAATAGTTTCTAACCTCCAATTTGTAAAATTATTAAACCCCCAAATGTTGAAAAACAATGATTCAGAAAAAAACAAAAAAACCAATAAATGAAAGAGGGAGGATCCATGGACACTCTTAGATGGACAAGGTCGGACAAGATTTGTGCCATTTTCTCCGCAAAACCCAAACGTTAATGAATTTAAGTCTAATATTTTGATGGTATATTCTTCTTATAACACTCTACATTCC
This sequence comes from Papaver armeniacum, assembly GCA_023531295.1. NCBI lineage: Eukaryota > Viridiplantae > Streptophyta > Magnoliopsida > Ranunculales > Papaveraceae > Papaver > Papaver armeniacum. The sequence goes on from JAJJWW010015341.1 coordinate 6,554, forward strand.
TACAAAAAATGAGCACAATTCGAGATGTATAAGACCACCATTTACCGCTTTGAATATCAGTCGTTCAAAATTAACGGTTGAAATTAAGATCGGTAGATGGTTAGGTTTGCTATCTCGAATTGCGTTCATTTTTGGTAGGAATATAAAGTCTTATAATAGGAACATATCAATAAAATATTAGAATTAAATTCATTGTCGTTTGAGTTTTGCGGAGAAAATGGCGCAAATCTTGTCCGACCTGGTCCATTTAAGAGTGTCCATGGATCCTCCCTCTAAATGAAATACCTTAGATGATGTTAACCCAGATTTGCATTTCCAAGATTGTGAATCAGTGTCAAAACTTCTATGAGAGATCGATTCAACTTAAATTTAGGGTTACATCGATGATTCACAGAAAAATTGACTGATTCGTGTTATTAATAATGAAGTTCTCTTCACTTTCATCTCGATGTTTTCGAAGCTCAAATTGATGGAGTAAAATGGACGGAGAGGAAAAGGGAAATGGGTGGAGAAATGCCTCAGGCTCTCAGTTGTTCTCGACATATTTATTCTCTTTTAATTTTCGCACAATTAAAAAGTAAAAGCGAAAAACTAATTTCATTGATTTTAGTTTTGTTTTCTGATTTTCGGTAATTAAAATGAAGAGTTATAATGGGAAAAAAATGTTGGAGAAAAAAACCAGAATCGTTGGGAGGCTGGGTAGCCCTTGAGTATGAGATAAAATTGGGAGTAGATAGTAGTAATAGAGGCGCTAATAGTAGTAATGGAGGGTAACAATGTAACTTGGCAGTTTACGTTGAGGATACGAAGGTAATTACCCACAACCCTCCCGAAACTCTGTAATAGATACCAATTATAAAGTTACCAACGTCGATACGACGTTACTTCAAAAAATATCCGTTACAAAATCGAGTGTTACAAATTCCCTGATTTCGTGTAGTGTTTGGAATGCCTGCATCATGGTCTCCAACAAGACCGCATGAATCAATCGCCAAACAACCGCACATACTGCAAGTTTCCAAATCTCCTGCAAAGCTAAAAAATTAAAAAGACATCAAGGAAAATGCATACCAAAGATCATTATGACACTAGGTTTGTTTGCATCTCATTGCAAGACCAAATACCATATTATTAGCTGCTCTAGTTCACCAAAAAGATTACCTTTCTCTTTTAGTACACATGTATACCAGCAGTTATACCCAACAATTCTAGATTGACCATGGGAACTCCCATGAAAAATACTATGTACACCAGCAGTTATACCCAACATTCTGATTCTTATTGAAAGCTTGTTCGATTATCAGTGAAGTTCACAAAGGTGAAGAAATGTAGGTGTAAACAAATAGTGGTCTCTTACCGTGGTTGTTGAGTTTCATGTGTACCAAATGATGGTTGTTAGACTCATGTGTACCAAATGATTTATGAAAAAGAGCAACACTATCGGACCATGAAATTTTAGTGAATTTTTATCACAAGCAATGGATATAAAAGGAAGTGCATCAAACTTTGTTAATCAAATAATTTAGGTTCGGATTATTGTTCAAGCCGAAACAAAATGAAGTGCAATCTTTGTTGGAATAATCGAAATAAAAGTTTAAGAAGTTGGAGGAAGCTGGAAAGAGGAAATAATACTTTGAAGTATCTGAATATTTCAAAAGGAAACTCAATTCTCATTAAAATGGTGAAGTAACTTGGGAGAAGAACTTGAATGACTGCATTGAAGAAGTAAGTGTTTCCATTATTTGGGAAGCCACGCATTAGATACATACCACGTTTTACCAGGAGATTCAACCTTTTAAAGTGTAAAACCCTACGTGCAAATAATTAAAAAGACCAAATTACTATTTTAATTACCATTAAAAGTTCAGGTTAACAATCTTACAACACACGGGAAAATTAATTAAGTTTCAATAAGGACATATCAAATTCAATAAATTCGTTTCCTATACAGTAGTTGTTACTTCTGACACTAAATTGAAACTTTGAAAATATTTAGTAGGTGGGTGCTTAGCTTTACACATGAAGATGGTCCCAATAGGTTTTTGTTCGCTTGGATTTTTGAGTTTTCGACACTTATTACTGATCCTGCCGCCAGAATGGGATGAGATGAGAATTTCTGGAGATCTTTCCTCGCTATCAATCTTCTGTCTTACTGCAGGTGCTCGTACCATTTATTTTATCATAAGTTTGTGGTAACCGAAGGGATCATGAATATGGGAACACAAGCTTCAGAGTCTCATTCAAGCAGCTAATCGCGAGGCAGTCATTCTCTTTAGAGATTGCTTTGTATTAAGACTTGTAATCGGTATAAATTTACGGTTGAATATGCTCTTAACCTTATAAAGAAGTGAAGTCATTATCTAGAGGAAGTTTTTTGTAATTGAAAAAACATTTAGTATTCCCTTTTTTTGTTGCAAAAATTGGCAATCTTCACATGATTGGAAACTTTTAACGCACAAATTTTGTTAAGTCAAAGACTCAAGATTAACATCAATTTACGGTTGAATATGCTCTTAACCTTATACTGCTAGAAGAATACATAATAGGATTAGGCAGTTGTCTGTGGATGGCCAGCTGGAAGATGATGGAGTTAAATTGCAAGATCACATTGTGGGCTTTTACAAGAATCTATTCATGGAGGAGGAAATTATTAGACCAGAGTTGGAAAATATAGACTTTGATTGTATTAATGCAATTGAGTCTGATATTTTGGATGTTGCTTTCACTGAGGAGTAAGTACTGCTTGCTATTAAGGATCTTGGACAAGACAAGGCACCTAGACCTGATAGATACCCTCTTATGTTATTCTCAAAATGCTGGAACTTCGTAAAAGCTGATATCATGGGTACAATACATGAATTCTAGGATACAGGTAATATGGATGTGAAGCATAACTCCACTTTTATTGCTCTAGTCCCTAAGAAAGATCATGTGGAGTCAATTAGAGATTGCAAACCAATATGCTTGCTTACTAGTACTGATAGGCGCATTTATGTGTCTAATTTGTCCTCAATGCTTTGTATTGTTAGTACTCGTTTTCGTCCTTATTATGGTGTTTTGTGTGTTTGTAGGTATTTTTGGAAATAAATATTGTGTGGAAAAAGTTGCTCAAAAAGTGTTATTCGGACCCCCGGGAGAAAAGTGATAAATGCACACTCATTTTGGATAAGGGCACCCCAGGCACCCCGGATGATAAAGGCGCCCATGTTTTGGATCGGGGCACTTCATCTTCATCATTTCAAATTTATGAATTTGGCGGGAAATTTGGTTCTTCACTGGCAGAACTTAGAGTTGGATTTTCTGGTGTTTCGAGAGAGATTCAATCGCTGCAACTCTCTGTGACGACTTGATTGGGCCTAACAGGCTTGGTTTGGGTCTTTTGCTCGACTAACTTTGGCTAGATTCTCGCATGGAAGAAAACAGGGAGTACGTGTACAAAGTGAGACAATCACGGGTTTCTATGAGCTGTAATGAGTTTTAAACATGTACGGCAGACTTAAGCAACCATTTCGAGCGTGTAGAAGATAAATATGGAGAATTGACAGCTGCAGAGCGTGTGAAAATCAAAATCAGGGAAGAAAATATTCCCAAAAATATTTTCTTTAAACCCGAGTAATGGAAGATTATTGTGTGTTAATGGGCGATATTTCTTGGTTCTAATCGGTATAAATAGGTTGCTGGGGTCTCATTGAGGGAGACTGGGAGTTTGGGAGAGTTTGGGAGAAGAACAGAGTGATAGAAATCAAGTTACAAAATTCTGCTGCTGCTGCTGTGAAGGAAGAACACGAAGAACATTGCACTTCTGAAGACCGTCGTTTATAAACAGTGTTAACGACACAGAGACGAGGGTTAACACGTAAGGCAGTCTTAAAACCACAGGAACAGTTTTTCTTTATCGTTATTTTGTAACAGTGTTTGCAACATTTATAATCGTTGCAAACACCCGATTTTCACCCTTTTCATCATTTGTACACCTCCTTTGAGCAATAAAAATGGATTTTCAGCGTGTTTCCAACATGATGAGCTAGAACCCATCCTTTGGGACGACGGAGGAAGACAAATTTCATACATGGGTAATTTTAATTAATTCTTTATTTGACTTTTGCACTAATTAAAATAGAATTATGATTTGATTAAATTGGTTGTTATTCAATTAGATAGGTTATGCTTTGTTTAGATAATCTATGCTTAGGGATACAATTAATCTTTTGAGAGTCTACCTTGGCAAAAATAAGTCGGTGTTATTTTGTTTATTGAGCTTTAATTGTTGAGAATAAATAAATTGAACCTTTTGTTATGAGTTTGGCGAATCCACGGAGTCCCGGCCCACATCTCTCCATCTTGTGACATAAATTGTATATATTCTGTATTTTTATTATTTTTCTTTATTAAATTCTTAAAAATCAATCTCATCAAATCCGAGTGAACAACAACCTTACTACCACTTTCTACAACATTATTGAGTCACATCAATTTTTGGGGCCGGCGGACGGACTTGTGTATAGATTTGTTTTTAGGTTTTATTTTCTTTTTATTACTTTTGTTCTTTTTTACGCGTTTTGGTATTTGTTTTCTTTAGTTTGGAGTGGAGCGAAAGAAAAGAGAAAGTCTTGAAAAGAAAAGCAAAGCCAAAATAGGAAAGAAAAGAGAGATCCGAATCGGAGTGAAGAAAGAAAATCTTGTATATAGTGTAATTAATTTTTATTATTATTATTTTTTTAGAAGCGTAATTAGGTAATTTTTTTGTAATTTTTATTTTTGGACTTTTTAATTTTTGGACTTTATTTTTGGACTATCGGACATTATTAATTTTAAACCCTAAGGAAGGGTAATTTAAATATAAATGCCACGGGGAAGGACGGTGATTACGATATCACCTCGGCCCCTCGGGTTCGTACATGACATAGGAGTTGTGGCCCGAGTCGACCTCCAGTTCATCCCCGTCTAGAACGGGAGGTAAGAATTCTAAACACCCTTGAATCCCCCGAGGGGCGGGTTTCTTGGATGATTTTGTATGCATATATGTTGAGGTATTGAAAACGGCTACTTTAAATTCCTAGTAAAGGGCAAGGACTGGCCATACAAGATAAGGGTTCGGATTTCATCATCGTTCTCTTTTTGCCCGTCTTAGGAAAACGAAACCAAACACGAACCTAAGCCTAAAATTTTAACTAGAACGAGACCTATAGGGTAACGAGCTTAATAGGAAAGTCGTTCGAAAAATATTGGTTACTCTTTTGAGCATACTTCGAAGTTCATGATGGTTTAAGTAAGTTGAATGCGTGATTGCGCGCTTCTTGTAATGCGGTGAGGCCTTGGGTATCAAAGCTCCACGTAGCTTCCCTCACCTCTATTCAACTTACTTAAGCTCGGATTGATTCGAGAGGGTTTGCTTTCAGTTATGTGAATTCCCTTTCGAACGATTAGAAGCTGGTCTAGAAAACAATTTAAGTGGAGCCATCATGCTTTTTGTTTGCTAGAAATCATTAGTTTTACGTGGTCGATCAGCCTTGTTTGTGTTTGTGTAGAATTCCCTTGCGGTTAGGATGTCAAATCTGGTATTATAATAGCCATAACAATGAATATGAATATTTAACCGAACAATATGGACATCACTCTTTTTTTATGACCATAGTGTGAATAGTGGTTAGGAGCAGCCAAACTTTTGAAGGTTATGGGTCATACCATGGTGATCCCAATTACTATCCACACGCCAACCGGTCAAATTTAGTAGAATTCCTCTCTAATAGAGTCAACACGTAAGTTAGGCGAGACGACACGTAAGTTTGCGAGAAATGAATAACTTAGTTATGGACGAAAGCAATGCAACGAGTGAAATTTCTTTCTAGATTCAATAAGGAGGCCATGTGAGTCGAGTCACGATACATTGTTGAAGTCATGTGAGTCGAGTCACGATACCATAATGAAGTCATATGAGTCGATTCGAAAGCTTTGTTTGAGGCCCGAATGGGCGCTGAGATAATCTTAGTGTTTCCAATAGTACCCTGAAAATGAGGATAGTTATTTACATAATCAAGATGTGAGGATAACATTGGTAACACTACTTGTCTAGATGAGGTTCAACCATTTTTTCATATTATTATAATGATGATTATGATGAGGATAGTGTTGATGAAGAATTTGAAATAAATAGGCATAGTGATGGAAATCGTTACCCCAATTGAGCTTTATAACGATAATATTTCTAGTTTAAATCCAAATAACTTTAATAATTATTCACTATTCAAAGGGCGAGGATTTGACTAGAGATACCCCGTTTTAGACGATGCGGTATTTCCTTTGATTCTGAAGCCAATGATGGTTTAGAGGAGCAGTATATTTTGAGTCTAGCGATTTAGAAACAATAGACTTAGAAAAAAAAAAATGAACTCGTAGAGATGAGTGAGGATGTTTGACTTAGAAGAATCAATTGACCATTTTCGAAATCGAGATGACCTTGAAAATAGGGAAGTGTGACTAGTCTTTCCAGAGACTTGAAAACTCTAAGTTTGGGGGTGATTATCATTCTCCATGTGCTTTAACTCTTAGAAAAGTCCCTAACTTGGGACTTAACATACGATGCCTCAACCATTTTAAAAGATTATCTTCATACACTTTTTCTGAACCTACTTGTGTCCATAAGGAAGTTCGGTTGTTAGTATCCTCTGGTTGATGTGGTTAACCCATGCTATGATACCACGTTTGACTTTGTTTTCCCACCAAAAACCTTCCTTCCAATTGTGGGAACGTACAAGTTTCGGATGTGTCAATTATTAAGATTTTTGAGACTAAACCTAATTACTTTAGGATATTAGGGTCGACACATTTGCTTAAGGAAGACCACCAATCTTATTGTGGTCAGCGTATAAGTCAAAACTGATTGACTTAGAGGATCCTAGTTATTCGGGTTATTGTTATGTGCTTCTAAGTTCTTAATTGAGTATTTCCGGACTCTACAACTTTGATCTTAAGAATCCTTCTTTTGAGGAAGTCCGGCCCATGAAAACATTTTATTTAGACCCTTTTATAGAGCACTCAACCAGAACCACAACTAGATGTAGTTGTCTTAAACAAAATAATATATAAGGGTGTGTTGGATATCTTTAAGTGCATGGCGAGTTTCCTCTTCTTGTGGTTAGCACTTTTTGATCCAGATGACCCATGATTATTATTTGTTGCTATATGATTCTTGAGGTGACTAATCCTTTCAATGTCTGGGTGAAGACTTTAAACTTAGCACTTGTTGGGAGGTAACCCATGCTCTTGCTGACACGGTAATGTCTTTCCTTACTATTTTCTTCAAGTAGTACTTGATTTCTCATTGTTCATACTTTTAATTTCATCTTTAGAACATTGAGGACAATGTTAGATTTAAGTTTGGGGGTGGGGAAGAACTTTTAGTTGCACTTTTGAAACTTCTAGCGTCACATGGTATCCGGTTAGCTAAGTTTACATCTTGTTTCTCACCATAGAAAAGATAGAAATTGGAATGCTAGGGATAACAACCTATTGAGACATTAGAGAAAAAGACATTGAGATCCTTGAAATTGAGGGGAGAGAACTTGTTCCTTTTAGAGGGTAAAGTGATGGACCTAACCATCCATGATGGAAAGGCAAGTAGGTCGGGAAATGCCGGAAAGACAAAGCAACCTCACTGATGTAGTCTTAGTTCTTGGATTAAAACTCTCTCTCAGTAGAAACTTATCATCATCAACAAACGGAGCGACATCAAAATCTATAAAGAAAGGAAGACGTTTAAGGTTTAGAAGCAACAATAGAAAATCATAATTCAAAATCAAGGGTTACAAGAATTCAAAAGAGCAAGAAAAATCAAATGATATAAGGTTTTGAAGTTCATGATATTAAGACATTACAAGTTGCGAAGATCCAAGTGTTAAATTCCTTCTGTGATGGCCATGTAAATTTTTGTCTTGTTTCCAAAAAAAAAATAATAATAATAAATAAATAAATAAATAAATAAAAAAAAGTGAAAAAAAAAAAGGAAAGAAAATAAAATAAAAAATAATAATAAAAAAAAATGAGAAAAATCATCATTACGTTCTTTTTGTTCTATAATTAGTTCTTTTTCAATAAGGCCGTAGGGATGTAGAATATTTTATGTCAAGCAAGAAATCAAAGAGAAGAGTTAAGTGTCAAGGTTCTATGAGGTTCGATAGTTTATCATCAACAGTCGAAGACCGAAGAAGACGTTGTTTCTACTGAGTACTATGAGAGAGTCGAAGAAAGATACATTTGGTTGCTTTGTTAGTCCGCTTGTAACGGCACAAGATCTTTCTAGCTTGGTTTAACTCATCACACGTAATTAGTCCAGCTGTGTAACGAGATGTCCCTCTAATCTTTTTCTCTCTCCTAATCTTAGTCAGTTGTAAATCGCGGACGTATATTACAATGTTTATCTAGGTTGTGTATGAGATATCTCTTTATCTAGCGAGTGTTGCGGATGTGTCTCCCCTTTTCTTGGTCGGCTTTAGAGATGACACCATTAATTTCTCTGGCATTCTAGTCACTTGGAAATAGGTTGAGAATATGTATGTTCTCATAGCTCTTTGGATCTGGTGACAAATTAGAAGTCAAGGTTTTGTGGGTACACCTACGGTAAACCCTCAGGAGACAACACTCCACCACTAGGGCCACCTAGGGTTCAAATGATTTTTATTTTCTAGAATAAAATTGCTCGAGGACTAGCAAATAATAAGTTTGAGGGTATTAATTTGATAGGCGCATTTATGTGTCTAATATGTCCTCGATGCTTTGTATTGTTAGTATTTTTCGTTTTCGTCCTTATTATGGTGTTTTGTGTGTTTGTAGGTATTTTTTTGGAAATAAATATTGTGTGGAAAAAGTTGCTCAAAAAGTGTGATTCGGACCCCCGGGAGAAAAGTGATAAAGGCACCCTCATTTTGGATAAGGGCACCCCGGGCACCCCAGCTGATAAAGGCGCCCATGTTTTGGATCGGGGCACTTCATCTTCATCATTTCAAATTTATGAATTTGGCGGGAAATTTGGTTCTTCACTGGCAGAACTTAGAGTTGGATTTTCTGGTGTTTCGAGAGAGATTCAATCGCTGCAAATCTCTGTGACGACTTGATTGGGCCTAACAGGCTTGGTTTGGGTCTTTTGCTCGACTAACTTTGGCTAGATTCTCGCATGGAAGAAAACAGGGAGTACGTGTACAAAGTGAGACAATCACGGGTTTCTATGAGCTGTAGTGAGTTTTAAACATGTACGGCAGACTTAAGCAACCATTTCGAGCGTGTAGAAGATAAATATGGAGAATTGACAGCTGCAGAGCGTGTGAAAATCAAAATCAGGGAAGAAAATATTCCCAAAAATATTTTCTTTAAACCCGAGTAATGGAAGATTATTGTGTGTTAATGGGCGATATTTCTTGGTTCTAATCGGTATAAATAGGTTGCTGGGGTCTCATTGAGGGAGACGGGGAGTTTGGGAGAGTTTGGGAGAGTTTGGGAGAAGAACAGAGTGATAGAAATCAAGTTACAAAATTCTGCTGCTGCTGCTGTGAAGGAAGAACACGAAGAACATTGCACTTCTGAAGACCGTCGTTTATAAACAGTGTTAACGACAGAGAGGCGAGGGTCGTAACACGGAAGGCAGTCTTAAAACAACAGGAACAGTTTTTCTTTATCGTTATTTTGTAACAGTGTTTGCAACATTTATAATCGTTGCAAACACCCGATTTTCGCCCTTTTCATCATTTGTACACCTCCTTTAAGCAATAAAAATGGATTTTGAGCGTGTTTCCAACATGATGAGCTAGAACCCATCACTGAGACGACGGAGGAAGACAAATTTCATACATGGGTAATTTTAATTAATTCTTTATTTGACTTTTGCACTAATTAAAATAGAATTATGATTCGATTAAATTGGTTGTTATTCAATTAGATAGGTTATGCTTTGTTTAGATAATCTATGTAGGGATACAATTAATCTTTTGAGAGTCTACCTTGGCAAAAATAAGAGTCGGTGTTATTTTGTTTATTGAGCTTTAATTGTTGACAATAAATAAATTGAACCTTTTGTTATGAGTTTGGCGAATCCACGAGTCCCGACACATCTCTCCATCTTGTGACATAAATTGTATATATTTTGTATTTTTATTATTTTCTTTTATTAATTCTTAAAAATCAATCTCATCAAATCCGAGTGAACGACAACCTTACTACCACTTTCTACAACATTATTGAGTCACATCACTATAAGATTGTTGCAAAAGTTTTGGCTACTAGATTAAAGCTTGTCATGCCTAAACTGATTTCCCCAGTGCAATGTGCTTATATAGAAGGGAGTCAAATTTTTGATGGTACTTTAATTGCTAATGAGTTAGTAGACACTAGACTAAAATATGGCAAATCGGAAATCATTTGCAAGATTGATCTTGAAAAAGCTTTTGATACGGTCAATTGGAGTTATTTGGAGTTTATCGTAAAGAAGACGGGGTTCAGCAACAAATGGTGTAATTGGGTCAGATTTTACTACTCAACTGCATCCTTCTCTGTGTTAATTAATGGGTCTGCTTTTGGTTTTTTTAAGAGCACTAGAGGTGTAAGACAGGGATGTCCCATGTCACCTCTACTCTTCAACATTGACATGGAGGGTTTCTCAAGACATTTAGATAAAGCAGCAAATCTATGCATGTTTAATGGTTTCTCAATGGTGGAACGTGGTCAGGTGGTGAACCACTTACACTATGCTGATGATACTATGTTGTTTGTTGATCACAAAAAAAGAAGAACTTTCCAACTTGTTCTCCATCCCTCACTGTTTTGAATTTATTGCAGGCCTCAAAGTTAATACCTCAAAAACTAGAATCATTGCAATTGGTGAAGTTCCAGAGTTAGAGGAGTGGGCTTGTGATTTTGGTTGTAAAACAGATGCTTTACATTTCATGTACCTGGGAATGCCTTTAGGTGCAAAACATAATAGCACAACTATTTGGAATCCTTTCATTGAAAGGTTTGATGCAAGGTTGTCTTTCTGGAATCAAATCTCTTTATCTAAAGGAGGCAAATTGGCTCTTCTCAAGCATATTCTCAGTTCTCTTCCTTTATATTATTTTTCACTTTTCAAAGCTCCAATATCTATTATAAATATTCTGGAGAAGAAGATGAGAGATTTTCTCTGGGAGCATAACAATTCTGGTAGTAAATGCTCTCACTTAATCAACTGGAAGATGGTTATGGCTTCCAAGGAAAGAGGGCGACTAGGGGTTTTAAATCTCAGATTGATGAATCAAGCTCTTCTTGCAAAGTGGATTTGGAGATTTGGAGTGGAGAAAACGCAGTTTGGTACAAGCTCATGGTGGAGAAGTATGGTTCAAATTTCTCTTTTTGGACCCCAAATATTGTAAAAACACCGCAAGGGGTATCATGTTGGAGAACTATTGTTGATTGCAGTAATCACAGTTCATGCAAACTACTCTCTTAGTATTCATTCAGGCACTCAAATCTCTTTTTGGAATGACAGATGGTTGGGGGAATCATGTTTCATGGAATCCTTCTCTAGTTTATACAAGCTAGATAATTTGAGGAATGCTAGTATTGCAGATCATATCACTGCTGACAGGTCTTGGAAGTTTGATTTCAAAAGAGTTCTTATAGATGAAGAATCGAACTCTTTAGCTGTTTTGCTGCACTTCATTGGTTCAACACCACCTCAACTGGATTCTATTCTTGATATCAGAAGATGGCCATTGCAACCAGATGGAGTTTTCTCGGTTAAGTCTTTATATGCTAAGATGAACTGCGACGCTGAAGTTGATAATTTCCCTCACAGGTTTGTCTGGAACTCTGGTATTCCACCAAAAGCTAACTTTTTGCTTTGGTATGCTATTCATGGGAAGTTGAATTCTCAACATATGTTGCAAATTAAGGGGATGGATATATATATCTCTTGCACTCTCTGTGGAGATAGTAATGATTCCCAAGATCACATTTTTATTCATTGTAAGGTCGTGCACAAGATTTGGTCTGCTATCACTCTAATGATCGGTGGGCTTGGGTGTTTCAGTTCGATGATTAACCTTGCGAAAACTTGGTCTAACACTGGTCTATATCCCAATGGTAAAGTTATATGGGAACTTTTATCGAGTTTGTTGTTTGGGTTCTATGGAGGGAATGAAATCATTGTACCTTTGAAGAGAATTATGTTTACAAAAGCGATGAAGACTTGTGCATAGATGTGAAATCTCTAGTGTTAACTTGGGCTGCGGGTTATGGCAAAAGAGCTCATTTAAACTTCTCCTATACTGTGCGTAATTGGAGTACAATTTTTGTGTAATTTTCTTATTTTTATTCTTCTTTTACTACCACTGGTAGTATAGTTGTTGTACATTCTTCTATCTTTTAATAAAGCTCTCTCTTCTGATCAAAAAAAAAAAAAATCAATTACAAACAAATGTGTAGCGTAGGATGTCTGCTATCTGGTTGTTGATACAATAACTGCCATGTGACACAAAACAACAGCAGTATAGAATATAGAAACCAAGAAAAAGTGTTAAGCGCCAGAAAGAAAGAAATCATCCCGTACAAATTTGGCTATAAAAAAACTAGTAATTTGACGAGCAGGCAATAGCTGCAATACACATGGCATATTAGCTCAGTTGGTTAATTAGAGAGTCCTGCATGTGCCATTGTTTCTCTCTCTTTTTTATTAAACTAGTACTAGTTTTCACCCGTGCGATGCACGGGTCTGTTTTCGTTATGAGATATAAGATCTATGTTGGGAGATTTTTTTTTTAGGTCTTCCTACAAGGATACTGTCCATATTGAGCTTACGGTTTAGACTAATCATGCAAAGGAAACTAAAATACTTCCACATCAGATTGAGATTGAAGGAAGAATGTACAGGGGGTTAATGATATGTTGCCAAAGCCAGAATTCAAAATTCTCACAAGGATAACAAATTTTTCATAAAGCTTCATGCAAAACTGGAATTGGGGGTAACACTGATACATGAAGCCAAGTTGGGGGGCTTACGACAACTATGATTGGAGGAACCAAAAGACAAACCTTCGACATATTTGGTTTTTTATTCCCATGGATGTATTATTACGCTGATGCTGACACGACATACTAAATTGGGTTAGGATATATGTATTGCAGCAAAGACATATAAATACTAACTAAATCCAGCTGGTTTATTAAGCTTCATATTAATAGACTTTCAATTTGTAAATCTATAATATCTAGAATAAGACTCTGGCTCTCCCATCTGACTCTATGAAGAGCTCCATTAGCTGCTACTGCTACTTTATGCGCATCTAATTCAAAGTCAACTTGTTGTAAAGCTAGCCATAGCTTGCAACAAGCCCTCTGATTTAGCATGCTCCACATCTAAGTATCCATGTGCATAGATACTTCGTCCCAATATGTGTGATATCTCTTTATGGTGTAGCTACATTAAGAGTTGTATCATCTCTGTATAGGGTTATTTGTCGAAGCTGCTCAGTGATAATAACATTATATTTTACGTAGCCAAAAACTAACAGTACTTTCATAACCACAAATTAACACAGGACCATTAATACAGAAATACAGATTGCATCGTTGCCCATTTATGGTTCCATTTTATACTCGATACATCCCTTGCAAGTAAAAAATATAATTTTATAATTGCATCTAAAATATTGACAAGAAAAATAAAATAAATGTCTTTAATTGCATTGTATTTTCCGGATCGAATACTCGACCACGGTTTATGTGGATGACATCGTAGTATGGTACAAATATTCAAGATTATGAAATTGGGCTATCTTCTACCAAGTGAGCACTTGCATGTGAATGTTAATAGGGTTTAGCTCTATGGTAACATATAACCGATTAGGTTAAATAAAATCCATTTGGATGTAATTGGGAATCCTATGTGCCTTTAATTTTTTTGTCAGTTTAATATTCTAAGTGTGTTATATTTTCTGGATTTTTTTTTTTTTTGCTAAGATCATAAGTTCATATGGAATTATTGGATGCCAGAATGAGAGAACAAAACTTAGTATCGAGTATTGTATGACATCCGTGTTCGTGTGGATCGACAAATTTATGGGAAAAGTACTCCTTTGTATTAGGAGCATCTTTTATCGAAGAAGAAGAATACAATCAGATTAAATGGTCGGATTTTAATTCCGTATTTACCATCATCTCTCCCTTATACATAAAGTTATTTTGGATATCTTTGATGTTTTCGCGATCTACTTGTAATTGATGTCCTTATTTGTATTAGGGTTTTAATTATTTTGTATTTTGATGTTTTTGTTATTCTTGTAGCGAACATGTAATCACAATTTTGATTTGAATGAATTGAAATATGTTGATTGTCCAAAAAAAATATTATATGACATCCTCAAGGTGAGGTTGAGGCGAGAAGATCCGACCAGAATTCGCTCGTTTATTATATAAATTTTTTATACACTACATTCTTGCTAGGTATTGTTGACTCTTCAAAATTTTCTGACTTAGGTAATTTGCTAAGAGACATTGTGCAAGGAACATTTAGGTAAATTACCAAACGTCTAGCATTCCCTCACGCTTGGTGCCAATGAGCTAAGAGACCATTAGTAGGAACATTTAGGCTTTTAGTATACGATATCGGGTGAGTCGGCATTTTGTGTTCCTAAATCAATATTTATATTTTTGTGTTCGCTTTCGATTGCCGATTCTTTGAAATATTAAAGTGCAAGTTATTTTGAAATGCAAAACCGTGTGGAGTCAGACAATATCTCCCCCTTAGATTGTTGTCCACGAAAATTCAGACATGAAATCTGATTTCGTCTATCTGTTTCACATGCACACTCATAGACATATCCGTAGAATGCTAAACTACATGTAGCTTGTAACCAAGATCTCATACCACCTCCAAAATCCATCAATACTCCATTCAATTTCATGTGAAAAAATTATATGATGTGAATTGGTAGGCATGAAATAAAAACATGACCACAACATCCTCTGTCTGGTTCATTGGCTCCGCATAAATGTAGCGAACATATCAAAGTATATGGATGATGAACCACAAAGTGAAGAATCTTATTATTACATATCCAAAAAAATATATAAAAAAGAATGGATTAGTTTAATGGTGATAACCGAAATGCTTCTTTGGCCTGATTGCTTCTTTAGCGCTTAGTGAATCCCAATCGCAAATCAAATAACCATATCAACAAACATAAGAGGACATATAATTAAAATGGATGATTATTATTTTCTTAGAACCATCTATTTTAATTATTTTAATCCATGAGTTGCATGACTAAATATAAATAGGAGGGCCAAAACTTATCTTAAAAAATCTCCAGAAAACTGAAAGTTAGGGGTAAAAAATGGGACTACAAGACTACCTAAGGCTTTCTTCTCTGTGAAGGATATCCACTACATGAATTTGATGACTATTACTTTAGCAACTACTTGTGAGACTGAGTCCCCTATATTATACCTACTTGTGGGAGGTGAGTCCCCTATATTATACAAACGAAAACTAAATAGAGAAAATAAAATAACAAAATCGAGACGGTGTTGATATTATTCTCTTACCACCGATGGAGCGAAGGATATATGCTTACCATATCTGTGTAATGCGGAGAGCAAGAACTTAGTTCGCAGATTTTTTGACCGAAAGTGGCTAGTATTGGTGTAACTAATAAAAAGTACAAAGCACACTACTAACTCAGTAAGAATAAGAAGATAAGTGCATAAAGTCTAGACCATCTAGAAAGGGTCCGGTGTAGTAGTGTGTTTACCCATTGGAGTCCAAACTCAAAATGGTCCTTATGATAACAGTTTCGAAATATGAATGTTTTTACTGGCAATAGTTTCAGTGGGAGAAAGGGAGGAAATAAAAAATAAGTTGAAACCTCCTAATTCCTTTATAAAAAAAGAACTTCATTCTCTGAATAGCAGTGTAACATAAAGTCATACGTGTCAAAATTTATTAGCAAAGTAATTCTATCCATACATCAAAATGTCAAGGTATATCAATTTCTGTTTCGCTTGGGACTCATTTAGTGATCACATCAATCGTACCAGGGACACAAGAACCCCCAGGTATGTGAACTGATTTTTGACAACTCAAAAGCATTTTAGCCTATAATTTGTGGTTATATCAAAGCCATAATTTGTCCCGAATACAGCGCCATAGCCTGATTAGATACTAATTTGTGGTTACACTTCAGTACTGCCTAAAGGTAGCAGTGTAACAGTAATATATCGAATATGAATACATAAGATTCAAGGAATTTCTTTTTTTTTTTAATAGCAAGAATATTAAAAGAATATGTTGTTATCGTCCATTTTCAAAATGAATTAAAAGAATATTACCTTCATGAGCAAGACTAACTCTGATGCAACATGATATAGATGAAAGAACTCATAATAAATAACCAATCCAAATGATCGTTACATGTTTGTTAAACATGATTAATCCATAAATTAACCAACCTCCTCAAACCGTTGGATATATAAGTATGAACAGCACAATCCACCAGCTCCTTTCACTTAACTGAAATATTTTCCATTAGCCTACACAAGATTAAGCATTTAAAAGTACCCACAAATAATTACACAAAATACAAACTTATATATATTATTCTTAAAGTTTTATGCTAAGTCCCAATTTTAGCTTCACATTTTTGTTGTAGAGTCACTTGGATTCTCGAGGGAAGAGCTTGGGTAGTAAAATTGAAACCTTTGGTGATAAAAATTAGATTGGTTATTAGTAGATAACATGCACATACGGTGAGTGGAAGAGAAAAAACATAATGGAAAATAGGGTTAGGTCTTTGTAGTAAAGTACATATCTTTTCCAGTAAATATTTTGATAAAGTAAACATCGTACCTGCAAAATTAAAAAGAAACCTAATCATGTGAGAGAAATTAGGGAAAGAATTTGCGAAATTTTCTCAATAACCTTAATAAAATAGGTTGCATCCGTGGTTTTAGATCCATGTATCATCACCATAGATTGCCTCCGTTGTTTCGGGTCCATGTATCATTACCAGCTATATATGTCGATTAAAAAAAAAAATCATCACCCGCTATATTAAAAAAATAGGGGACTACTTACAGTAACAACTTGTTGAAGTCAAAACTCTAAAATACAAACCCTTCTTTGTAAACATGTACAGATCCTCCTCCATCTATTTAAAAAAAAATTGATATTAAATTTGTGTATAATTACACAGATGAATTACATAACTAAACAGAGAGAATAAAAATATAAACCATGCTTTATAAACATAATTGAAGTTGTAAAAACACAAAAAAAATATACCGCGGACCAGTAAGAAACCAAAAGAAAAAATAATAAAAATATCAAAACCAAACACAACGATGTTATTGTTGATTAGTTTCATGACCCATTGACCTTTATAAATTACTGAATGAGTTATGTGATTTATGAATTAAGAGTACCGAAGCTTTACCTGATACAATATTTTCAATTTCTTTACGTATGCCCGGATATAACAGCTACATAATAGGTGCATGATCCAAGTACCTGGACAACAAATAATTTTGTTAGAGAGAAAAAAACACCAGGAAAATCCTGAAAGAGAAAAACAACGTGGAAACATGTTTTACCTCTTCTCGAATGCTTTATATAGAGATACTCATAAAATAAAATAAAATGTTTTGGAAATAATATCCATCGAAATCTATAACACTTTTTTGGTAATAATATTAGTTAGAATAGAAATGCTCTTTTAAGCTTAGTTTATAGTAGATAACTAGCTTAGTTAGGGGAGTGATCCTTTTTTTCTCTTCTCTGTAAGGCTAGTTTGCTTGTCACTAGTCCCTGTTACTTTGTTTCTTTCGGGTAGTACAAATCTTTTGTACTCTCGCCTTAGGTTCACAAATATTATGTGTAATAATTTTGATTAATGGATTGATGCTATGTGAGCAAAAATCATTGGTTGAAAGTCAAGTCTCGGATATTGTTTAATTGCTCGAAAGACACAAATCGGTTGTATGAAAGTGGTGGGTCTTTCGACCTATCTGTTGTAATAGCAATTTTAAACGGTATAAAGCAAGACTTATTTCCAAAGATTTTACTCTGAAATGACGCATTGATTATAAATAAGTTTTTCTCTCGTTTCAAAGAAAGACTTATTCAGAATTAACATAGTATTATTAATAACTCCGTATGACCTAAGAGTTGCATTAATTAAATGTGAAAATAGCCTTTATTAATGATAAATTTTAGTCTACAAATTTAAAAAAAAAAATCAAAGTATAAAATTTAAGCAGCCTCCCATAATGGTATATGAAATTCAACAAAACAATAAGTGTTTCAAGTTTTGGATGAAATTATTGGCTGTTTATGCATATACCTCAAGATCGGTGGAGAAATTCATACTCTTGGTCTTGTATATGTTAAGACATACTACCTACGAGTAGTGATCTTGACTTTATGCATATCTCTATTTTTGAAATAAAGGATATCAATGAAGCTTACCATGTGATAGTAATATCATATGGATTACTAAATCTCTCATATAAGGCATATATCGAATATTCAAGGAATTTTGAGATAATAACATATTTAACATATTTTATTTCATGTTGGATAGAAGATATAAATTTAATCTTCATTCGTCGTAATTCGATATGAAACTTATAACAAGTTGTTGATATGTTAACTAATTGCCTAAAGAATCGAAGAACAAATTACAGGGAAAGCTATCAAGAATTTTGAGATACTATTTTAACTTATGTCTTATAATTAGTTAGCAAACCCAACAAGAGTTGATTGGGTTTTGATTTCAATTTTGTGAATGTATGGATTATATAAAGGAAGAATCCATTAATACTAGTCCTACAATTGAGTTTGAATATTTATGATTGCGATACTTATAGACTTAAGGTTTATCTCTACATTCTTTGAAATTCTTGTCTTAGCTATGCAACATTAAAGCACGATATGCTACAAAAGGAACAAAACACATGAACCTTGAGTATATATCGTGAATTAGGAAATTCGAAACAATAGTTGTTCATTTATCGCTTAAGCACAATTGCATTCGGAGATGCACTTAATGAATAATTATCTTTTATGACCTCTTAAGAAAAGATTAAAATCTCGGAGTGCTGTGGGAGTAATTGATTATTGAACTCAGCTAATTTATGTGCTTACTTTTGGACACTTTTTGAGCTCTTATTAATGTTATTCTGAATTATTTTTGTATCCATATTTAGTATACACTTATGTGAATGAATGAATGTTAACAGAAATTGTCTTTCTTTTGAAGACCTAACTGGACCATTATGATATCCCCATTTAAGGCCTGATTAAGTAAGTTACTTGTGTTGTGGTACATGGAAGGGAACATGTTTATAACAGGACAATTTGCCACCACCATGACTCGCATACGTGATTTGCTTGGTCAAGGTATTATGTTTAAACCATTAAATTTTATTTAGCAATTACGCGCGCTTATGTTTTCTACGATTAACCATTATATAAATTATCTCATGGACCATTGGGAGAATGTAAGAATATTTCTATACACAGAAATATTCTATTGGGCCATGTAATAATTTTGGTTAATTATAGATTATTGCTAAATTATGGTGGTTACCATTTATGGGATTATTTCCTAATATCTCTTCTTTGATGGACGGTCGAGATCTAATGCCATAACTAAACCCTAGGAACTTGGTCCTCTCTCTACCTATGAAAGGGAAACAATAACCATCACTATTGTATCCAAGGAATTACCAACTCATTACGATTAAGGTCAAGAGAGAGAAACCAAGACCTCCATAAGGTATTACGGCTACCACTGGTTAATCAACTACAAATGATGGATTAGCGCTACAAGGTATTTTCCACAAACTCTATTCGTATATTATTGTGTGATAATCATGAAGTTCAACGATCCTAAATTAAGTATCCATAAAATTAAAACTGATATTATATTCCTAAAAACATGTTGAATAAAAAAACTCCAGTTCATAGCTTTCTTCTCAAAAGTGATTTTGTTGCGATTAAACCACAGATCAGCTCGAATAACTAGGTTTCCAATCAGCTAAAGATCTTTTATCATACGACTTCTACCCTTTGCTTTTTTTATAAGAAGTAAGTGGATTCACATCAGGTCGCAAAACAAATGTGTGAAATCCATTTCCAAGCTCTGACAGTGAATTCACAAGACCAAAAGACATGTTCCAATGATTCTTCCTTGTTATTACACACACAACATCTGTTGGAAAGGGGGATTTTGAACCTGCTACGTACCTTATCCAATGTTGCACATGCCTCACGCATAAATTTCCAATTTTGAGTTGCCAATGACGAATGAAAAGCCGCACGCCGAAGAAGTTTCACACTGTCCATAACAGGATATTTAACACGTACCAACTCCTTTGCAGATTTGATGGAAAAAATACCTTTTATGTCCGGCATCCAAACCCTTTTGTCTTGCCTATTACTAACTCTGACCTAACAACTCCAGAGTTCGACCCTAGCCAACTGAGCTAGCCCCAGTTGGTTAACTCCATCCCCGTTACTAACTCTTGGCAAATTATTAAATTTAATTAATTCCAGCTTGCGTCGGATTCTGATAATGTTCACCGGTAATCACCAAAGCACCATCCTGAAGTAAATCACTAACCCTCGATGTGATTAAACAGGACCTTAGTAAATCACTAACCCTCGAAGTAAATTTAATTATTAAATTTAATTAAACAGGACCTTAGTATTATCATCCACAATTTTGTGAACCCACCAGATTCCAAGAAAGATAAAAGACTTAACATTATCCTTGACTGCACCCACTCTAGTTGTGAATTTAGTCCTAAGATATCGAGCCCAATTGTTAGAAGAATTTTTATATTCCACCACAGCTTCTAATTAAAGCTTTGTTCATAACCTCCATCTTCATAAGACCAAGACCCCCTTCGTTATAAGGCCTGCAAACCTTATCATATCCCACCACAAAAGCTCTTGAGAGAGTATCTAGCAATAATAGAAAATTTCGAATCACCCTCTCGCGCTGATGAATAAATTTCTTCGGCCATTTATAAACCGCCATACATTATGGATAGATTAGCTAGCGATGACAGACTTACTGAGTACTACCCTGTCTAGAAAGACAAAATTTTACCTTTATAGATAGAGAGTTGGTCCTTAATTTTGTCAATAGTGTTACTGACATGTCTGTAACGCACTGCACCAAGCATCACTTGAACTCCCAAGTATCTATCTGGGAAAGTGGTTTTTTTGACACCTATTTATTTAACTAAAAAAACTGTCCCCTCCAAATTCACTTCCTCAAGGGAAAAAAAAAAAGTTAAAGAAAAAAAAAAGATAAACAGTTAGATAATAACATCATCTCCAATGGTGTGGATCCTACTTGTAACGTTTGTTTCACGGATGTGAAACCAAAATTCCCTTAATTTAAGGGAGTCAAAGATATTCATCTCCAATCATAATTCTTTTAACTTATTTAGTTCAAAATCTATTGGTTGAAAATAATTAAGTAGAAAATCTATTGGTTAAAAACAATTAAGTAGTTAATTCTAAGTTAATCCTAACCTTAGATTTTGGTGAGTATGATATTCACATCCTCTAAGACAACCTCTGAAAATAGAGGATGACTATGTGGCCTATAATTAATAGGAAGTTGAGGATATGCAGTTGCATCTCCAATAGAGGGTGAATCTTTTTGTTTTTCATTACACGTAGGATTTTAGACCCCTAATTAACATAAATCCATCTCCAATGGTTGGATCCTACAAACAAGGAGGGATGGGAAAATAAATATGAAAGTGTTAAAGAAAGTCTTATTTAAACCTTCACTTGCACCTCCACATCATATTTTTAATTATTTTATTTTTTAAAAATTAGTTAAAGTAAAGATAAACGGTTAAGATTTTATTATGTAAAATATTCTAACAATTAAACCCTTCACTATTGGAGATACTTTTTTAACCATGGAGTCATATATTTACTATACGTGTAAAATCTCCTAAATAAAAGTCTTAATTAGACTTCCACATAGGATTTTCTACACCTACTGTTAGAGATGGTCTAACACTGTTTAAGTTTTTCCTTTTTATAAATTATGTGACCCAACCACATCGTAGTCGCACCGATATTAACTAGTTAATACCTCATCAGACCCTAGTTAGCAATTCGCCGTATCATTCGCGAATTATTCGCGAATTTTTACGTATAGCACGGGAACGAAAAAATCGTCCGTCCAATTGAAACTGCGAACCAGATACGCGTATATTCTCAGCTTCCCGGGTGAACAAGAATTCGCGTGATGAAACCGGCCCATTTGGGAACAAGTCCAGCAAGGCCGAAACACTTAAGTTCCCTTCAGAATTTTTTTACAAAAGAAAACTGTTGAAGGGGTTCGAACCCTAGTTAGTATGTTTGCGAATGATTCGCGAGTCATTCGCGAATTTTACCGTCTTATTCGCGTACGTTTGCAATTCCGAACCCAAGACGCGTATTATATGGCATTCTCGGATTATTCGCGAATCGTTCACAAACTTTACGTATCCCGAATAACACGCCCGCAATTCGCGAAATTTTTTTAGCTTTTACGTTTTTAAAGGCCCACTTTTTGGGCTTTACTGCCTCCCAAGCATACACAGCCCAATATTATCACATCCCGTTGACCGAATTTGGGTTTTACAAAACCGTATAATACTCGTACGTTTGCCGAACCCCGAATTGCTAACTAGGGTTCGAACAGACGACCTCAAACTCTTTTGCTTTCCGTCTGACCACTATGGCTAGCCTTGTTTTTTGGTTAAACATGTATATATATTTCATATATAACCCAATAAGACCAGAAAATTCTTTGAAAATGTTATTTTTGTACTTTAAATGTTTACTAATTTACTATTGTTGTAGGGCTTGTAGCCCATGGATGTGCGGCCCAATATAGTATCTAAGGTTTACTTCCTACGTGTATATATATAGGATATTGTTCTATGGCTCTTTGATCTTTGATCAATGGAATATCCCTCTTTTTGTGCCTATCTTATCTTTCTCTATATTTCTCCTTCAAAACATTATCGGCACGAGTTCTACCATAGAGTTAAAATTGGAATCCTTGATTTTATTTTCTATTTTCTCCCCAATCGCAAGCAGGGACTTACCCCTCCAACGGTGATCATCTCGTGGAATCTTTGTCTCTGCGTCCTCTGGGTGTTTCTTTATCAATTAAATACGTCGTCGCAACAGCAACTCTCATTTGTAAGAACTCGATTTCATTTTTCCTTCTGGATCTAAAATATGATGAAGTTGGACCTAAAAGGTGCGTATCAGATGAATTCACTTGTTATACGTGTATGCAATAGATTGGTAAATATATACTCCCTCCGTTTTTGGGAAAGAGATACTTTCACTTTTTTAATTTGGCCTATTTTTAGGTTAAAATGAAAAAGTGAAAGTATCACTTTTCCAAAAATCGAGGGAGTATGATTTATGTATCATAAGTTAATGACATAATATGATGATTCTGAACTTTTGATGTGCATTCATCCATCCATGTCTCAATTTTTTTTATTTTTTAAACACATAACATGTTTGATTCTTGTTTTATGTGTGTTTCGTCTGTGGTTGCTTGATATTGGACTGTGTAATACCCATCATCATGTATATCCATCACGGTTTGTCATGATTGATTGTGTCACAATATTCCGTCGATTGGAATGCTCGGGGAAAGGAGGAGAAGGATCCTGCACTCACCTCCCGAAAAAAGAGGAACCTGTTCGTCCGTGAAAATAAATAAATAAATGGAAAGGACCCGCCTGTCCATACCCGGACCCATATACCCTGTTCCGGATCCGTCTGTCCGATCCAGTTCCATATGGGTCCGTCCGTCTGTCTGATCCAGTACCTATTCCGTGCCAGTTTGGTTGTCCTGTCCTATCCTGTTCCGATCCAGCACATCCGTTCCAGTTTGGCTGTCTTATCCTATCCAGTTCGGTTCCGGCCCAGCTTGCTGTTTCCTATCCTATCCAGTTCCGTCCCAGTTTGTACTGTCTGTTGATTCGGCCCAGCTTGTACTTGTCATTGATTCATTGACTTGTTATGTTGAGTTCGATTTTTGGGTATGTGTGCGACCAAGAGATTTGGATTTGTGTATATACGGTGGGAACCAAATTTTGAGGTATGTAACTATAAAGTAAGTTTTTATATGTTAAGCTTATTTACTCGCTAGGCTTATTTATTAGTTTTTAGAATATGCCTTGTTTTGTTTATTTCTGTCTTAAAATAAGTCAATAGCATATAAACGGTCAATTTAAATTATTTTTATTGATCTCATTCACTAAGAATTTTGGTCTTAATGCTATTTGTTCTATTGAATATGATATATTGGTTATAATAGAATGATGCCTTTTTCTTTAATTGGTTGTACCAACTCAATTTCAATGTACTCATTTGGGGTTTAAAAGGACTTGAGCACCATTATTGTGTACTTGATATTTTTCTCCCAATTTTTTTTTTGAATGTTCCGTAGAATGTAATCCACTTACTCGACTATTAATCTGTCAATAGTTTCAAAAGACAAGTTCAAATAAAATCACATGTATTCCAGTTTTTGTGGAAGAACTCACAAAAGATTATATAAGTCTGAAAAATTTTCATTTCTCTACTTCATCCATAATACTAACGAACCGGTATATGTTGAAGTATGACAACAAGAGAATTAATTATTTTTTTTAGTAAAATATTCAACCTAAAGTAATGTGTATTGAGATTCTCTTGGCCTATTGAGATAAAAAAAATTCTCAAATTAAGCTAAATGTAGCAAAATTGAAAATGGAAAGAACCTAAAGTAATGAGGGTTGACGACTGGAAACTCATATAAAGCATGTGAAAAGGGACATACATATCATGAGAAAAAAAAATATATTATTATTTTTTTCCTAGCAATAATGACACCAAAGTATAGGTATCAATTGAACATGGGATCGGCTAAAATGTAATTCTAGCTCCCATCATAAATAAAAGAGTTGGAAATGCACATTGGTCATAGGTGTTGGTATATACAATATAATGTGTATGTGTATCATAGTAACAACCAATTTTCACATCAACTTTAATGGCAACAAGAACTTTGCTGGCCAATTGACTATCTTATCGAGCGCACCCTTTGCTCATTTTTTTCTCAAGATAGAACAAAGACGTAGCAAAATCTCTAGATGTACCAAGAGATAATCACACCTTGTTAAATTCCCAAGTAACCCGTGCAAATGGATATCATGTGGAACATCAAAATGATGAGAATGTAATTGATTGCATCTTTTATAGTCTCTAATATATTTAGAAGGAAATATATTTTAGAGAAACTAATGAGTCAATCTAGTGCAATGTCATTCACTATAATACTTGGATTATTGAATCATATTGACTCCAACGAAAAAATGTTGAAGCTCGACTCATACGGGCTTTGGGCATAACCATAAAGGAACTTTGGTTGTGACATGATGATTGTTTTGAAAGAACTCGTACAAATATCACTTTATTTGAGTGAACAAAAATGGGAAAAGATTTGAGAATGCAAAGTGACGACATATCTCTCAATAAGTGTTTTCTAAATTACTAGATGCACAACCCCCTTCCCATTATGCTTTTAGGTAAGCAAGCATATCACTCATTTTACAAAGTCTTCAATAGAAACAGGATAGAGACCATCCTAAGATGCAAATGGTAAAAATTCCATATTACAAGAAAAAAGTTGAAATTTAGAAAAATATTCATGCGAGAATGCGGACCATTAAAAATTATTTGATGGATCGGTGAATGTTTTGAATTTTTGGACTAGTTATAGTTCCCAAGAAATGTGTGTTTGAAAACTACTAGCACATACCCACAATGCAAAGTGCAAAGGCTAACCACCATTGTTAATGCTAGAGAATTCACATCAAAAGGACTTGATGAATATTACATGTTTAATAGGATCAATATAGAGCATCTTATACCCAATGGTCTCTGGGCAGAGGCTACCATCAAAGGTTGAGATGGTGTCTAAGGAATAGGTTATGTGTACCAACCTATCTATTATTGCTTTGGGGATATGCAATATTACACGCATCTTACTTAATTTGTTTTATAACCCAATATTAGTCAACCTTTTCTCGCGTACCGGTTGGTAAGCTGGATTTAAGCCTCACATTCGTGTTTTACGCATTTTGGTTGCACTATATATGTGCCATTACGAGTCCACATCGTATTATGACGGGTCACGAAAATGATTAAGTAATTTTGTTGGATATTTACTCTCAACAATTATCCGCATTTTAAAACCTTTGGCGGGGAGATCTCTTACCGGCTTGTCATTTTAATGAGACAATCTTCCCGTCGTTAGGGAGATAAGAAAAGTATTTTCTAAGGGAACGTCATGAATTTTGTGGTGTGTTCCCACTTGTGTCTCATATTGATTCTAGTACTCCACAAATGTAAACGTGAAGTGACAAAGAATAATCGATTTTGAATGTGCATCGACGTCGCCAAAGTGACAAGATCACACATGTTTGCAAATATTCTGCAAGGTTAGAAATCCTCAAGTATTGGGTACACCATAGACTAAGGTGTTGCAACTACACTTGGTGGAAGTGTAGTTGAGGCCGTGGATCCATAAAGGAAGATGGAGAGACCACCAGGTTCGATATTGTCTCTGAATATGTCCTCAGTATGCTCAACTAGAAAGGAAGTAAGTGAGTAAGGCACAACTTATGTATATCATCGTAAAATCATCTCATAATATTGTCTCGAAATATGTCCATGAATCAAATGGGAGGACGCTCCAAGTTTTAAATGATTTAGAGAGCAATGAAATCCTAACGGATTATGAGAATGCACATGAGTCAATGGAAGGATCATGCATGCACAATGATGATATAATCCATAACTTCTTGCTCCAGAAGTAGAGCACAATGAGATCGAACCATTCTTTATTTTGATTAATTTCAAATAAATAGCATAATTGGCCTACACAATCCGTAGAACTTATTTCTTTGGCAAATATACGGGTATTTGGTGTGGTAGTGCTAACCAAACCAAGTGTAAATCCTATTGGACATACATAATTAATTTGTCATAAAGCATAATAATAAGAAAGTAGTCTTAAAGTACAAAGAATCGCCTTGTGGCGCGAGGTTTCTCACAAAGCCCTGGAATTGTTCTCTTGTAATGAACGTTATAGAAATCCGCTACTTAGTTAGGTTGGTAATTTCAAAAGGACTTGAAATGCAACATATGTATGTGGTTGTTCGTATCTCTAAAAGCATCAAGAGATAGAAGATATTTACAAAAGTACTTGATAGACTTTTGTTTCCCAAATCAATTGACTTCAAACCCAGAGTGCGTTTACAGTTAGATAGAACGCTCACTTATAGATTCAAGCAATCAGGCGGATGTGGTATACCCGTCTAAGTGGCTATTTGATTTGGAGGGGATAGACAAGTAAGTTATTTTCCTTGCGTGTTCATAAGAAAGTTCCGATTTGGAATTGTAGCTATTTATGTTGATGTTACGGACATGATGTGTACTCTTGATGTAATAAGAGACCTTAAAAGCTATTTGAAATCCGAATTTGAGATGAAAAATCTCGGAAAGCTCGATTGAATCCGAGCTTGTGGTATATTACCCCACCAGTTTGCATTTGTCTAAAGTTGTCGGGCAATTTAACAAAGACATGCATCTGATAGCACTCCATGATTAGTCGAGGTTCAAATGTAAGTATGTGACCATTTCGTCTAAAGGAAGATGACGAAGATGTGTTGGGAGATGAAATTCCCTTATCTAAAGTACTGATAGACGCATTGTTGTACTTAGTATAATAATGTACTCGATTAAATTTTACATCCTTAGGGAACTTGTTAGCTAGATATAGCTCCGCGCTCAACGCAACATCATTGGAATGGTATAGTGAATGTAATCATGTACTTAAAAGTAACCATTGACGTAAAATTGTTTTATCCCTCGCAAAACATAAAAAGGAATGCTAATGAAAGTGCGATCCAAAAGTTGTTGATTATGAAGGAATAATTATCTCTTCTCAAACGAAAGTAATCGGGGGAGATACGGGGTAGGTTATTTTCCAGGTCATTCTGGAGTATTCAATTTCGAAAAGTACATGACTAAAGTAGCAGTCTAGAACAACTACGAAGTAATCCCGGGGGAGATGCGGGCATCGGGGAAAGGATTCAAGGATATGATGTCGACATAATTTACTTCGAAATTGAAGGTGTTGTGCTCTTTTTACCTTCGATCGAGAATAGTTTTTCCGAAGGGTTTGTTACTCGACAAGGTTTTAGCGAGACAACACTAAAACATCAAGTGTGTTGAACGTTGAAGACATAAAGATCGCGTTGATATTACTGAAAATATTTGAATCAAAGAAATGAAATGCGATAGCCTGTTAAGCAACGTAACTTCCAGAATCAACAACATGGTCTTATAAAATTTCAAGTCACCAAGGTATAGTGTGACAAACTCCTTTTGATTGCATTAGACTAATGAAAATTGTCCGACATCGGGGGAGCATCTAATGGTGTGTGTAACTATTTTCCTTTACCGAGGTTACTTTTTCCCACAGGTTTTGTTACTCGGAAAGGTTTTTAATGAGACAACAACAAACACGAGAATGTAATTTTAACTAAGGATGTTGTCTTTCCACGAGGATTTTTTCTGCCTTAGGAGTTGTGAAGCAACTAAAGTTAACTTCAACGGAGCAAAGTGATCATCACCCAACATATCACCTTTACTTGCATCTATCACGTTGTACTCTTTTCCTCACAAGATTTTTGCCCACTGGGTTTTTTCTTATCAAGGTTTTAATGAGGCATTATATTCAAGTCTAACTATGTTCAACGTTTGCATAATATTGTACTCTTTTCCTTTAGTTCAGGTTTTTTCCCTCTGGGTTTCCCTGACGAAGTTTTAACTAGGCAATTAACTTAGACTCGTCGATCTTTGAAGATCGTATTGTATGTGATGAACTACATGCAAAGTACGAGACAACATGTGAAGTACTACATGTGAAGGATTTTACCAAGGTTTTATCCCACTGGGTTTTTCCTTATTGTCAAATTTTTCATGAGGCGATTGATTTCAGCACAAGTCATCAAGAAGAGGACGACATTTGAAGACTTACATTCGAAGCACTATACGTGAAGCACTACAAACAAAGTTCTACTAGACCGCACAAGGGGGAGTGTTGTAGGGCTTGTAGCCCATGGATGTGCGGCCCAATATAGTATCTAGGGTTTACTTTCTACATGTATATATATAGGATATTGTTCTATGAAAACTGCTGATGCTGATCAATGGAATATCTCTCTCTTTGTGGCTCTCTTATCTTTCTCTATATTTCTCCTTCAAAAACTATATATATAAGTCGAATTTTATACACCGAACTCACATCTTTAAAAACGAATTATACACGTACGTATGCCGTTCCGAATTACTGCTGAATCACGAACCGTTGACCGGATTTTTAACCGAATTCGATTCCTAAGAATCCGTATAATACCCGTACGTATGCCGATCCGTATGTTTGCCGAACTCCGAATTACTAACTAGGCATCAAACTAGACATTATTTATGGCTAAATTATCAAAATAACCTTTTGGTGTTTTAAACTTTGACGCCACGTGGATACATCTGGTACCATAGATCCGGACTCAATCCCATGGCTGAAAATCGACTCGATCCTTAATTACACTTTTCACCCTCACTTCATCGGTTATTGGTGTAGCGTAGGGATGGCAATTTGCCCCACCCAAACCCATCCCCGTGGGGACCCGCCCCTATGGGTTAGGGTTTTACCCGTATAAATGGGGAACAGGGCGGGGTACGGGGAATCCCCGAAATTAATGATGCGGGGGATGGGGCGGGGATGGGATTCAAGGTCCCCGCCCCATATTTGATGTGCACTCAAGATTGAATGTGGGATAAGATGAAAGGTAAAAGAATATTTGTTGTATTAAAGCAATTTTTACATTTAAATACTTATTTACGGTTATATATGATACATTTTCTTTATATTTCAGTAGGTGGATTAAAATTATAACGGGGAACTTTTTGGGAAGACAATGAAGACACTACGGGAAAAATATACATCTACAACTGGAGATTTACAACACTTTTCTAAACATCGTAGAAAGTCCTATGTTTTACAACTGGTTTCAAAGGAAGAGTTGTCGTATATCATCACTGCCAACCCTTAGGAAACAAGGGGTTGCGCTAAGAAAACAAACGACAACTCCTTAAGCAAAACA